>JAITYX010000048.1:3827500-4142500 GCA_021018815.1 Talinum fruticosum
AAGAGGTTTGAACATTTGAAATCAAGTTTCGGAAGCATTGTACACATAGCCCAACCTTTTATAACATTCTGAGACCAAAGATGGACCTTTTGAGGCCATTAGGAGCATTATCGAGTTGTCAAAGATACCCTAGAAACCAAGAGCATTGGGCAAGGTATACTTTTGACCTAGAAACAAAGTGCCCTGACAATACCACAAACTTTGCAGAAAGTTTCAACGGGAAAATTGTTAAATTCAGGCATAAACATGTTTTAACATTGTTGGAGGCTATTAGGAAGCATTTTATGCAAAAATTTGCGAGCAAGTTTAATATTGCTCAGGGTTGGTCTAGTAAGTTGTGTCCTAAAATGATTTTCCTCATTAAAGAGATTGTAATAGGAAGTAGGCAATGTATAGTAGTCCCAACTGGTAGAGGAATATTTGAGGTTGTGAAGGGAAACACCCAATTTAAAATGAACATGAATAGAGGAACTTGTGATTGCAAGGTTTGGGATATCACAGGGATACCTTGCAAACATGGTATCAGATATGTATTCTTAGGGAGAGGCAGGACATTGAGTCATTTGTGCATGAATTATACATTGTTGAGAAATATAAGGCGATATATTATGTGATTATGAATCATATCTTTGGCCCAAAATTCTGGGAAGACAGAGACTGCCTTAGGTTAGGCCATCTTGAAGTCGAAATCAAGAGAGGTAGACCTAAATCTAGAAGAAAAAGATATAAGTGAATAGAGGAAAAAGTTCACTAAAAGGTTCAGCTCTTCCAATCTATATGGGCACAACAAAAGGAGTCGTAAAGATGATGAGAAATTGGTAATTCTGAAAGGCATAGACAAGCTATGCTATCAAAACAAAAGAGGCAAAAGGATGGTTGGAAAACCATCCAAAGAGGGATCCCGTTCCAAGAAGGCTAAGACCTGTCATCCAACCACTTCCAAATCTACAAGTCAACCCTCCACATCAAATGAGGCTAAGACAAGTCAACCTACCACATCCAGAAAGTCTCAAAGAATCATCTCTACCATATTAAAATCCCCTACATCCTGCATATTTTCTTTTTTTTTCCCCTACATATTCTACTGTTGTTGCCCTCCTAAGGTAACAACCTTTTATTATTATTTTTATTTTGATCACTTATGCAGCCCTGCTTTTGTAATGAACAAAGCTCTGTTTAGAACAATGGTTATTATTGTATTGCAAAACTCCTTTTTTGTTATTGTTATATTTAGAACAATACTAGCGAACTCCTTTTGTTGCAAACTGTGACAGTAGCATTTATCATGGTTAATTATCCTGCTTTATTTGGCCAAAAAATAGGTTGCTTCAGTTGCTCTTGCTTCAATCCCAAAACATATAACACAGTTGATAAATTTCATTCATTTCAATGAAAATAGTACGTAGCTAATATTTTACCACTAAAAGTTTCTCCAATTTCTCACTTCATAGCAATAATGACAAGCACTATCGTAATCAACACAAGTATAATACCAATCATTCCTTTAATGTCCTTAACTATCTTTTTAATCTTCTTGAGTTGATGAATTACCGGCACCATGGTACCTTCCTCTCCCTCAACTTTATCTAAAGGCTTTGCCCATTTAACAAACTTACCACATTAACAACATTTGAAGAATAACTTTCTCGAGTTTTCACGAGACCTTGAAACTTTTAAATCGGCGAAGCTTCCACATGTTGCTCAAATCACCTCCATCTCATACTAAATATAATTTCCTCCTGGTCCTCTACATCTAGATGAGGACTGCATACTTTTCATCATAATAAAATTAAATTGCAATAAATTATTAACAAAAAAGTATATTCACCGTTTATTTATTGAAAAAAATTAAAATTAGGAATACTAAAATGAGATGAGTGAAAGAAAAAACCACAGAACAAATGAAAGGGAGAAAGTGAAAGAGAAAAAATAGAGATGAAATGAGATGGGAAATAAAATAACTAAAAAACAAATGAAAGGAGAATGAAAGAGAAATGAAGAAAAGAGAGAATGGTGGGTTGGGTCTTAAATAAAGCATAAAGTTGCTTTAAATGAAGAAAATTAAATGCAACAATGATCATAAAGGTGGTAATTACAAGTGAGGTTAACTTTGTAATTTACATCTGCCACGTGACCTGTTTAACCGAAAAGAAAGTTTCTCCCTGGAATTGGTCCCCATAATATTTAACAAAACCTTATTTGTTCCATAATTATTTATCTAAAATTGTGGGTTTCATAAATTATTATAGCAAACAACAATGGACACAAATATATTTTTTGTATTTTTCAATACTCAAAGACTAGTTTAGTGATATGTAAAGCAATCTAATATTTTTGATAATTTATAATTAATATACTAGTCCGGACCCGTACTATGCACGGAGTAATGTTGTACAATGCATAACTTTAGAATTATTGAAGTACGAAGTGATGTTGTACTTGTGAATTTCTTTTTCTCAATCATTTGATTTTATTGAATAGTTTTACTTTCAACATCATTCTTATACATGTTATCCCCTTATAGCGAACATACTTTCATGACTCATCAAAGTTATAAGAACCCAACACATAAAAATCAGAACCCAACTCATCTTTCAATCATTCTAAATTTTAAAAGAATAAATAAATAATCTAAAATAATAAATAAAAAAGAATGCTGAAAAATATCATCAAGGTTTTAAGATTACACTCGTGATTTGGAATATTAAGAAACCAGACCCCTCTAAGAATCAAACAATTTAAATAATCATAACTCATGCAGTTATAGAAATAATGTAACAATATGTTTGGGTATCAAAAGATAAATAATAGTAGGAAAAGTAATAATATATGATTGGTAGATATTGAGTTAGATGACCTATAGATGACAATAGGTATCATTATGTCATAAATTAATATTACAACATAAAGTACATCAAATCAATAAAAGAATATCAAACTTATAACTCATAACTCTCTACAAAGTCAATACTAATTTAACTTAATTGACGCCTAGATAAATATTTATATGCAACCAACCTACTAAAACATCATTTACTTAACTATTATACGAACTCTTAAAAAGTATACATATATCCATAATGGGATCTCATTTTTTTAAAATTATAAGGTGAATATAATGATTTATCTATTCTTACCTACCTCTGCACATAAAGATAATTAAACATATAATAGCTATTTATATTGAGATTAATAGTGAAAAATATTATAATGATAGAAGTGATCCAAATATATTTAATAATAATAGGTAATTTGTATCATAGTAAATGGAATGATAGGTCAATTCGCAGCGTAGGGTAATAAAATCATGTGTTTTGTACTTGTATTGAAAATTGATCGCAATTTTAGTAGTGAATCAATGGGGCAAAAATATTGATACAATTGAGATTTTATAAATACATGTTTTACTCGATTAACAACCAATTGCTTCCCTCGAGACACAACTCTTCATCTCAATTAATTAACATAATAAGAGTAACATGAAATTCTATTTCAAGATGACGGGTAGGTTTGATGACAAATACTCATCTTTTAATAATTTAGTAAACTTATAATAATAAAAGATATGATTTAAATATGTTTCTCAATAATAAGTTATAGATAGACATGTTAGGAAGAAACTAAAACAAACTGTAGTTGTAACAAAAAAATGATCCGTATGTTGTGCAAAAATGTTGAGACAAATGAATTTATTCGAAGTCCTATGGGCTTAATAGAAGTTGGCATATTAAGTTTGCAATCCTTTAAACATAACACAAATTACGAACTTCCACAAATTACGAACTGAAGCAATATAATTCCTAACTTTTTATTCATTACGTTTTATTCCACAACATATTTGAATCATAACTTTTTATCTTGTAGGTATTTTTAATTATTAATATCAAGTATATATGTAGTTGTTATATTTTTATTATATTAATTTATAATTTCTTAAGGTTTATTAAATCATTTTGTACATGGGATGAATGTAATAACCAAATTGCTTCCTCAAATAGTTAAATATTTAAATATTATTTTTATGACATGTTCCTGTTGATTTTAATTTTAAAAATTCTTATAATAAATATATTTTAAACTAATAAAATTTTATGGCACCAAGTCAAAAAACACCATCAACAATGAAAAATTGATAATGTTAGATAAAATTGTTATATTTTAGGCCCAAAATAATATTAGATATCAATATACATAAAAATAAATGAGATATAATATACAATCCAAGGATGCACTTATAATAATAACTGTCGCTATACAACAATCACTATAATATGTATTAATCTGTACCATACATGTGTATCACAATAATCATAACCGCTCATTTTTTTCTTTTAATTAAATTAAAAATAAATTTTGAAAATTTAATTAAGTATTTTAAAAATTAAATTAAAATAATGAATTATTCTTATGTTTGGTTATTTTGAAAATTAAATTAAAATTTATTCCCATATAATTCAGGAAACTCTAATCTTATATATTTATCTTTTATTTATTTTACCTATAATTTGGGAAAGCCTAATCTCATAAAAGAAAAAAAATAAAGCAAAAAACAAGCAAAACAAAGTTGTAATTCAGAAGTTGGCCGAAAAAATGGCTGACGTTTTGCTATTAGTTTGGTTAGGGTTTGGTTTGAGGTCTTTGATTTTTATTTCTAAGGGGTGAGTAATTAAATTGTGTGCCAAACACAATAATAATTAATTATTTTAATAAAATATTTAGATAATTAATTAATTTTTAAAATTAATTTTTAACTTAATTAAAAAAATAAACGGTTGAGATTATTGTGATACGTACATTAATTTGATTTACGATGATTGTCGTATAACGACAGTCGTTATAAGTTTTTCCTACAATCCAAATCCTAAATAAATAAATACATAACTATGTATATTAATTTTATTTTATGTCTTAATATATTTTAATTTTCATATTACTTTTCTCGTTCGTTTTTGTTATTTTTTAGTCGAGTTTGTTAGAAGTTAGAATAAAATTAGTTTTCTTCGGTTAATTTTATTTTTATATTATTATAGGGTTTAGTTAGAGTCTTTAATCTATTAGTATTAATTTTCTTAGTTCTTATAACTAATTTGATAATTTTTTAGATTTTCTTCTAATTTAGGTAAAAGCATGTCTTTAACTTAATAAATTTATAAATTTAGTTTTTTAATTTTGATTTTAGGTGTTTAGGATATATTGTTGTTGTACTATAGAGAGTACGGTTGTCGGTCTCAGGGAGCTAGGTTTCATATAAGTCTAAGGTCAATGTCCTTATGAACTAAGCAAATAAACAATTCACTTTGGTTGGTAATGAAAACACTTAAATAACAAAATGAAATCAGATAAAGAAAACCTTAGGTAGGGATTTACCAAGCTAACATGCCAACAATCTTAATTACATGCTTCTACACTATTCACAACTGCGATGAACTAGGGAATCGATGCAGTTCAGACCACCTAAGCCTTCTCTCGAAGGTCATTAAGCTAACTCAATTGAATTAATTGTTGTTCTCACACAATCAAAACCAAAGAATTACATGATTATCGACTCTTCCCTTAATAACAACCTAAATTATTCTCATATCTAAGTTGTAATCATCCAACAAGTTGAAGTAGAACTAAGCCTCTTCTCTCGAAGTCTACTCAATTCCCAAAAATAATAAAGGTAGGATTCTCTTGAACCTCACACCAATTCACAAGTATCAACAAGTCGGAAATTCATCAAACAATTGCAAATTAGCATCAAAGCATAAATTACGATTAGATGAAAATAACTCCAAGCTTTGATCCCTTAACAATGGAAAATAAGTGCTTACAAGTAGAGAGAAACTAGCCTAAAAACGTAGCATCAAAAGTCTGTTCGAAAAATAACAGTTTCTGGAATAAAATGTGCGGAAAAATAAAAATTGCCGATTGGCACAACCAGATGCTGAAACCGTGCTTAACCCGTGCAAGCTCACGACTTCTTCAATTAAATCCCAAATTCCTAGCATGGCCTGTGCTGACCTTGGCATTGCCTCGTGCTGACCTCTTGGGCTTCAGAGCACAGCCTGTACTAGGTCTTCTTTTTCTTCTTTCCTTCAAGCACAGCCAGGTGTTACAACTTCGTGCCGACTTGGCTTGACTTCTTTCTTCGCTCTCCGACCTTCTATGGCCTCCCGCTCTTTTCCTTAGCACTTTGAAAAGATGTATTTTTCATCATAAAAGGCGGGATTACCTCAAAACATAAAAATTCGCACACTTTAATCATAAATGAAGAAAGTAAGCGAAATCAAATAAGAATTTAGGTGAGAAGGCCTTTGAAGTGTCGAAATTAGCCAATAAGAGAATGAAAAAGCATGTAAAATTCCGGTTTATCATATATTCAGATCCGAAAAATAATTTAATTATTCTGGTAATTTAATTATTTATTTTCTCATTTATTTCGTGTAGTTTATTATTTGTTTTACTTTCTGTTTAAGATTATATTTTTATTTTATTATTTTTAATTATGTTTAATTTTTGTGGAAAACTATAAAAAAAATATTTTTGGGTTTTAGGTTACTTTTATATTTTTGCAGATTTTTTATTTAATTTATTATATAATTTTGTAAATTTTTTATTTATTAACAAATATGTCATTTTTTTTGTTCCTAAATTTTGTTGATCCTAAACGACAACTCTATTATGTTTATATTGCAAACAATTAAAACTAAAATAAACTAAATTAAGATTTTGAAACTGTAGAAAAGAAACGTGAAAGGTGAAATATTAACTCCAAGTAAGCTAATTACCATTATTCAACATTTGTTTCAACATATGAAGGAGAAAAAAATATTAATAAGACTATATTGTCACACACACAAAAAAAAAAAAAAAGGAGAGGAGAGTGCACTTATAAAAGGAATTTTTTAATTTCGGTAAATTATATTTTTATTTATCTAATTATTTACATCAACGACTCGTATTTAATGGACAAATAATTTTTGATGGTTAAGATTGCCCTAAACTTCTACAGTCACTCCCTTCACAATATTTGACCGGTTTGAAAATACTACTATTATATATTGTATAGATTATTATTATTATTATTATTATTATTATTATTGTTATTATTATTATTATTATTATTATTATTTTTTAATTATTATTATTATTATTATTATTATTATTATTATTTTGGCAATGAGTAAAATAGAGTCCATATATAAGTGAAAACCTTTTTTTTAAGAATAAATTATTATTTTTTTATTGGACGAAACTCCTAAATTCACTCTCGGACCGCCATGTCATACTTTTGAAAAGATTGCTATATATAGTATAGTATATAGATTGATTAATTTAGTGAGTTATGATGAATATTAATCAAATGTTATATTCAATACAACTCGCATAACCCTCTATACTTCTAGATTTTTTATTCTATCATACATGTTGATTCATCTCACTCTTTTATTGCTTTTGGTTGGATGTAATGTAACTAGGTTGTGATGCAATCGACAATGTAATGTAATGGAAGTGAAATGTAATTCAATGGTGATTATATTACCATATTTGGTTAGTCATTGACTAATAATATAAGCTAATATAATTACCATTTTATTACTATATTTGGTTTACTTTATTTATCGTATGTAATGGAATCAATTGTACACCCAATATTTTGGCTAAAATTAATTTTAAAAACAAGATAACTAAATATAATTTCATAATTTTTTGCTTTTTTTCCTCTCTTTTTATTTTTTTCTTTATAAAGAAAAGTAATCTATCATTATTAATCTCTTTCTTTTGTTTATCCCGACCAAACCCGAAAACAAATCACAATAGATGAAGTTGTTCTCACCGTGACAGTCGCATCATAATCATTTTTATCTAGGCTTCTTCGTTCTGCTCCTCCTTAAAATCTGAAAAGAAAACAAAGTCAAAACGAAATCACTTTGTTTCAGTGACATATCTAATCAGATTGAACAGGATTTAAGGAGTAGTCACGAGCATTCACGTCAATTTAAGCAGGCAAGAAGGGTGTGGAAGCTAACATTTCATCACATCAATTTCATGAGCATTCCTTTATATTTTATTATTCCTTTTTTTATATAGAAAAAAAACCTATCACTTTATGAAATATGTAATGGATCATCAACTATACACTCTTCGCAAATATACAAAATATATTTTTTTGAATTAATCTCATCATATATCCTGTGAAAATTTTGAATATTACCACAAAAATGTAAAAAGAACAACATGTCTCCTTCAAATGAGCCAAACTTTGAAATTACTTGGACTCCCAATGACTAAATTCTCTAATATTTTTTCACTGCCATATAATACAAATTAAAGAAGTTTATTAAAAAAAAACAATTCTTAAATTCTTCATAAGAGCCTCTATATCAATACTAGCAAGTAGCAACCATGTCTACTTTCTTCGAGTAACAGGAAGTTAAGATGATCAACCTTGATCTAAACATAGAGGACAGTTAAAACAAAATATGAAAACAATTAGTAGAGGAAATTAACAAGATCAATAAAAAGTAATTTTTTTAAATTAAATAACTAATTGATTTACCGAGTCTAAAGTTCTCCTTGGAGAAGAGCTTGCACCTGCTCTCTTTTCTTTTCATCATCAAGGATACTGAGAAATAAATCTTTAGTATCATGCTTAGATGCAATTTTTCTTTTTCTATGCCTCTTCATTGTCATCAACCCCAACTTGCCCAACTCTTTATTCAACATAGAGCGCTTCTCACTTAACTCAATATCAAAGACTAATTTCACTACGTGCAACCCCTATCTCTTTACCAAGAATAAAAGAAATTTTTAATGAACCTCTAACTAAGTTATCGAAGCTCTAGACTGTTTTTCTAAGTTCATAAACTTCACAAAACTTGCTTTAACCTCAGAAGGCTCTTGAATTGATGAGGATTCAAGTTCATCTTTCTTACTTAACTCATCACTTTCTTCCTCTTTATTAACTTCCTTTTTCATTTGTTCAGGACCTTAAGTAGCTTTTTCTAAAGAATGATCCTCACTAAAGGTTATGCACAAATCTTTATATTATGGGCATGATTTATTTTTCAAACGACTAGCTTTAGGGTGATACTTCATTACAAACTAAAACTCAGTCGACATTTCATAAACACAACATACAAACTTCGGACAAACAGAAACACATAAACACAACAAATAGAGAATCCATGAATTTTGAGAGTTAATAAATGAACTAGGAAACTGGAAACAAAAGGCAAAACAAAATTAAAATTCAAAGAGAGGAACAGAGAAGTTTACCTTTAGATAAACTTTCTACACTTCTCTTTCGGTCATTGCTTCCTTTGTTTTTGTGTCCCATCCAAATCCACTTTTACAACTTCGACTACCATATCATATACGATAGCATATACGCCTGTTAAGTGTTGAAGTCATGAATACACATGTGATTGAGCCTTTTGACCCCGGTAGTTTGACCTTAAGTTTCTCTACCATAGTATTGAGAAACCCCATTTTGAAGCCATTGTCAGCTTTTGAGCGATGTTCCACATGCGGTCACCAAAAGTGACTATATAAGTACCTTAATTTCCTATAGTGTTTGCCCATCAAGAAGCTTAATCATGAACCATGGAGCCTAAATAACCCAGTAAAGACCCCCATGGGCCTCTCAAGGACACCCACGGGCTCCCACAAACCATAACACACAGTTGGGGCCAACTATATGCTTTTAGGTAGCCCATGCATAGTAGCCATGACTGTAGTAGGCCCACAGTTAGTGTCACGGCCGTGAGAGTGACCGTGGTAGGCTCAAGGATTCTACGGTCCACTTTTTTGCTTTGGCGGTGTGACTTATCTCATCCTAAACCCTTGGGCCTACTAGAAAAGGACTTCTTGGCCTCTCTTAAGATCATCTCATCCCACCTTTAAGATCTATTTTGGTCTTAGTTTTAGTTTTTTGTGCAACTTTTGATTCAAGTACTTGAGATTCAATCAAGTTTTAATTTTGATTATTTAATTAAATTATTACCTTTAGTTTTCAATTTTAGTTTCTTCAGTTTGAATTGCTCCTACTAACTTCTTCCCTTTACTCTCTTCCTTTCCTATTGATTAAAGTTTACATATTTTTTGATTCATCTGTTTTGCACATTCATGTTTAAATTTCACACTCAATCATGTTTTGTATAGATTTACTTTTTATAAGTCGAATTATTCAGGTTTGCAAATTTAGTGTTTTCACTTTAGTTAATATGGGTTAGTTTAGTTTGAATGGCCTATAGTCAACCCCGTCCTTACAAATTACCCCCTTTGGGCTTGTATATTTTACCACTAACAAGATCCTTAAAGCATGTAATGAAATTGAAGGGGAAAAGGAGAAATTGAAGGTGAAGATTTATGCACACAAGAGAAAGGGAAAGGTCTTTACTTCGACATTGATACTTGTTCCGCTATTTGCCGAATCATACTTGGGAGTCTCCGGGAGTAAGGGTGAATCACATTGGATTCCTCTATATTAGGGTTCATGTTTCTTAGTTGGTCATATTAAAGTGCCATTTCTTTATCATTAATTCTACCACCTTCGACCGAGTTATGTCATGCGATGAATCATCAACCTATTTTAAAAAATCACACGCCTTACATTTCCCTTACTTATTGCAAGGAGCATATCTTCTCAGTGGATTCTTCATAATCATGCTTGTCATTATCTTGCACTTTTTACCACAATTGCTCATCTTGTAGCTTTCCACAAAACAAGGACATGCTTTGCAAGATTCTAACGAACTCCTTGTATTTGAAGTAGACATCTTTACAGTCGTTTCTTTGAGATATTAAATCGACTCAACAAGAATTGTTGATCCAAGCAAACAATTCACAAAAATTACATAATTTTCTGTGTTAATTTCAAAGTTAGGGTTTGAATATGGAGAGGAGGTTTTGGGGGAATTAGGGGCTTCCTCCATTTCACAACTACTAAATTACCTTTTAAAAGCCTTTTTAAATCTAAAAGATAAAATAAAAATTATTTAACAGGTAATAGTAGGTTAACAGGTTGAATAGTGACATTTAAGCACATAATCCTCGACACAGTGACATACGCATTTGAAAAGATTACTCAATGGAATGGGAGGAAAAAAATCAAAATATAGTGGCAAAGGGGTCCAAGAACTCATTTTTTTCTTCCACTTCTACTTTTATTTCTACTTTTGTTTTTGGTCCTGTTTCTGCTTCTATGTTTCTGTTTTTATTTCAATTTTGATTTTTGTTTCTGTTTCTCTTGTTATGGTTCAACTTCTATTTGTTTTTCTGTTTTTGCTTTTTATTATGTTATGTTTCTTCTTCTATGTTTCCCTTTCATTTTCTCGCATCTATTTCTTTAGTTCGGTTCCGCTTCTTTGTTTCTATTTCAGTTTTTGTTTTCATGTCTCTGTTTCCGAGTCTAGTTGCTTGGTCGACCCGGCAATCGGGTCATTCGGTTCGGGTTAGTTTGGTTCGGGTTAACTTCGGGTTGATCTTATTCGGGTTCGGTTCGGTTTCGGGTTCGGGTCAACTTCGGGTCAATCTCATTCGGGTTCGTTCGGTTTCGGTTCGGGTTAACTTCGGTTCGGTTCAATTTTGGGTCAATTTCGTTCGGGTTCATTCAGTTTCAGCTCGGGTTCGGGTTTGGTTTGGGTTAATTTCAGATCGGGTCAACTTTGGGTCGGTTTCGGTTCAGATTGGGTCAATGTCAATTTGGGTGAGTTTTGAGTATGATTTCGGGTTAACTTTAGATTAGGTTAAAATCAGGTCGGGTCACTTTTGGGCCGGGTTGATATTCAGTCGTGTCATGTCAAATTTTTTTACAAAACCTTTTTGAGTTGAAGAAAAATAAAATTTTATAAAGTTAACATATTATTAATATTAGTTTTTTTATTTTAGACGTTTGTTTTTGTACAAATTAAAAAAAATACTAGTAACTTTTAAGAGATATAACTTATAAGTGTAAACAAGCAAAATTTGAATATTTGACTCTAAATTTAAAACAAGATAAACCAAGTTGATATTTCAATACGTCACATATGTATAATCCAACTCAAACTTATTGATAAGTATCAAAAATGAAATCGCAAGACAACAACAATCTGATAGATATAAGAGTTAGGATTAACTGAATTTACTCGATGAATTGTAATTTGTAATGAATGAATTGAACTAATGTGAACCATAATTTAACGCTTAATTTCATACGATGCCAAGTCGATTTGGTCAAATTCGAACTAGTACAATTTTAACCGAACTTGTCTACGGACTACATAAATTAATAAAATCGAAATTGCGAGATACCGACATAATAACAATACTAATAGACTAAATGGAAACGGTTCGAATTTCTAGAATGATTATATTTGATGTTAAATTTATAAAGATAATGTTAGAATAACTTAGATAATTTCGAGTCGATACAATCTAAAATGATCTTGATAAATCAAAATGAAAACCGAATATTCATCGGCCACTAGTCATAATAACCAACTAAGAAGAATATATAGTCAGTCAATCAATCAGTTATTGCTCAACTCATAAGTACTCGACTTACGATTATCATCTTGTATTATAATTTTCCAACCAATTAATTGAACTAATTTGAACATTAATCTAGAGCTAAATTTAATATCAATTTGGTCAAATTTAAACTAGTACAGATTAATAAAAATAGAGTTGTGAGATACCGAGACATGTAATGACTACTAATTTACTAAACAAAGTCTCATTGATACTAGTTAAGTACTTAACTTATTCATGTAATGACTATATTTAACGTTAAATGGACCCGACTTAGATAAGTTTGAGTCAATATAATCCATAATAAACTTGCTAAATCAAAATGAAAACTAATACAATTCGAATTTACTTATTTATACAAATTAAATTACATATTGTACACATATTTCATTATTTTTTAAATTATTTAAATATTTACACATATTTTATTATTCTTTAAATTACATATATATTTACACATTTTATTATTCTTTAAATTATAGATTTTACCTTCATTTTCATGAACAAAATAATAACTTATTTTGTCATGTAAGTTCTCTAAACTTATTAATTAAATTAAATTAAATTCTATTAATAATATCTTATAAAGTTATAATATAAAAATTTCCAACTTTTATTTTTTTCCTCGTATTTGTTTAACAAAAATCAAGATTTTCATCTCTACTTCTACTCTAGTAAAAATCAAAATTTTTGTCAAAAATTACAATTAGATTTTGGAGGGAAAGCTCCTCTCTTATTTTAGTTGTCAAAAAAAGGAACAAAAATAAAAATAAAAAAACAAACTAGATTTTGGAGGAAAAGCTCCCTCTCTTATGAGAGACTTGCCAAAAAATGGGGGTTGGGTCAAATTCAAATTCAGGTCGAGTCGGGTTTGGGTCACTTTTATTCGAATTCGGGTCCGATTCGGTTCAAGTCGTAATCGGGTCAATAATATTTCGGGTCGGTTTTGGTTTCGGGTCGGTTCGGTTTCGGATCGGGTCGTTTCGGTTCGGGTCTAAATCGAGTTCATTACATTTCGGATCGATTCGGTTCGGGTCGGTTCATTTCGGTTTTCGGGTCAAAATCGGTTCAACTGCTTTCGAATGTCGGTTTGGTTTGGGTTTCGGATCGTTCGGGTTGACCCATTCGGTTCGGGTCGGTTTTGCCAAGTCTAGTTGCTCGGGAGATTTATTTATCTGTTTGTTATTTGTTTGTGAGATGAAGGTGTGTGTAATAACCATCAATGAATTTACCAAAAGATCATGGGTTAGGAAAAGCCAACAATTGGTGTTGGTGCCGAATTCTTTGTATTTGCACACAATTTGTCAAATGACTTGTAATTAAGCTCTTCCCCACCATGGTTCTGATCTCTCTCAACTTCATACTAGGATTTGCGTAAACCTATTAATAAAGTTGTTTGGAACCCAATCACTTGATATTTTTCTTTTTCCCTTCTCAAAATTGAAAAGAATGCAAGTGTGAGTTGGGCTTATAACATTCAGCATAACCATAGTCACTAGGCCCTCGTTGAACACTTGAAGCATTGCATGTGTATTCTAAAAGTATTCTCTCCTCCTCTAAGTCATCCCTGACTCCTTTCTTAACCTCCCTAACTTCCTTATCACTAGCCTCTGAATTTACATCAGATTCGACCATATATTGATCATCATCATCAGAAGCATTTTGATTATATCACATAGGAATTGGGGTACATTTCAATCCAATTGTCAACATCGCTATGTTCAACATACAACTCCACAAAAGACTCCTTTAAGCACAATTCAAAAACCTTCTTAACCTCTTTGTCACCTTCTATAACCACCAAACTCTATTCAAAAGGCATATTTGGCCTTCTTGAGTGAATTCTACATATCCTGTGATCACCATATCCTAATTGGACAGTCATGATCTCTTTCACATCATCTACACTTAGGTAGTATGGGTCAACATGCACCACATGCAATGCAATCATAATAGTAATCCTGAAATTGCAATCAACATTTAGAATTCTAATTTAACTCCTATTTTAAATTAACATTCAAATGTGTAATACAACTATAATTCATCTATCAGATTCTAACTTTCCAAAGTGAAGTCCTAAATTACTAAAGTTCATATCTAAAACTAGAGACTTTATTTAGCCCTCGTTTTTTAGATTTACAACTAAAAGAAACCAAAATGCAATTTTTTTCTGAAAAATTCATCATCCAAACTAAAACCAAAGATAACCCCTTTTTAAACAAGACAATTTTTAGTCATTTTAGATTTTTTTCATGATTTTTAACATAAAACCGATATAGTCCTAAAACTTACCTCAACTTCAGTCTTCTTCTATCCAGATTGTAGCTTTTTATCATCAATCTTCACTCGATAGTCTTCGTCGACTTTTGGAACCCTAACCCTTCCCACAAGCTTCGTCCTTTAAAGGTGAAAGTTGAGAGTTTTTAGAGAGGAAGAAGAGTGTTTTCGATTTTGATAAAATAAAGAAACCCAAAACCCACAGAGTTTTTTATGTTTTTTCCTTTTAAAAGCCTTTTTAATTGAAAGATAAAAAAATTATTTAACTGATAACAGTAGTTTAAACAATGATATTTAAGCACATAATCCTTGACACACAGACAAGCACGCTCAAAAAGATTACTTAGTGGCAAATGGGAGAAAAAATCGAAATATTGTGGCAGAGGGGTCCTACAACTCAAGCAAAACCAGCACCAGAACTGGAAACAGAGAAACAAAAACCGAAATCAAAACAGAAACAGAGAAACAAAACGAAAACTAGAACCAGAACCTTAAATAGAGAAATAGAAGCACAAATAGAAACTGAAATTGAAACCAAAATTGAAAGAGAAATAAAAACTGAAACCGAAACCACTAAACATCAAATAAAGCAAGCAAATAACAAAGACAAGAAATAATATCATTCCAAATTACAACAAATAAAAGATTTCACTAAACAACAAAAAAGCTAGTAAGATAAACAAGTAGATCATCGTTGTCTCTGCTTGCTCGCCATCGATCAAACATCTATTTGGTCAATTGGTCATGCTCCTCCTTCTATTCATCATAAGATTGTATTAATATCTATACGATCTTCATCTTTCCTTTGTCGCCATGGTCACCTCATATCATAACATTCTTCCATGCATGACCTATAGTATCTCTTCTAATAAGATTACAAAGTAGGCAACAAGTCAAGACAATTCTATTCATCGTACAGACGGGATAAATTGGGGCCTCCTAAGAATAGCCCACCGCATCTTCAATATGCCAAAACATCTCTCTATTATATTTCTAGTCGATGAATACTTCATGCTAAATAACTCTTCTAGAGGTGTTGGCTAGAAATCGATTCTCCATTCATTTAGATGGCATCATTGACCTCTATAAGGGGTAAGAAGGTCTTCAAAGTTCATAAAACTTGCATCCACAAGAAAATATTGTCCTATAACATATGGAAAAGTTAAAATATTAACTCTTAAAATATGAAAAGGAAGGGATTATTTTACACAACTATTTTCTTACAAATGTAGGACTTTTAACCCATCTCTTTGCCTCATAGCATTTCGAAGAACTCTACTATCAGCTCTGGATTCGTCCCAACCCATAGAACATATATATATTGCATGTCTTGTGAACGTGCAACTAATAAGTTCATGGCTATTTCACTCTTACGATTTCGATATCCATCTTTGTCCATATCTGGCGCCCTCATCTTTATATGTGTTCCATCCAAAGCTTCAACGCAATTCTAAGATCCCAGACAACATCAATAAGACCAAGCATGTGTCACTCAATTTGAGACCTATGACCGTGGTGCTCGTCCAAATCCAAATCTAAATCCATAAAAGACTAAAGAAAGAGTAGGGAAAAGAAAAATAGAAAAACCAGACATTAATTAGTTATTGATAAGAGTTTAGGTGACCATCAACTCTATACAAATCTCATTTAGTATCTCCTTTTGGCTAGTGGAAAGATACCAACAAAAGTAATACTGCCATCTTTGGATTATGCTCTTGCTAGGGATAACAAAGCCTCAATAAATGACACCTCTCCAAATGTTGGAGTTAAAATCTGGGATAAAAACAGTGAGAAAAAGGTTCTAATAAAGGCTTAGAGTTAAAATGTAAGTACAGGTAATTTGCTCACTCATTTTGAATAACGCGTGTTCATAAATTCTTTGTTAACAGGAGCACATCCTCATTCTAGAGTACAGTATATCTCTCCTGCACGTGGATTTAACTTTGGATCAGGTCCTTTTGTTTCCAGTAGGTGACATTAGCAACCTGGTAGTCCATCTAAGATGAATAGGTAAACCAGAAAGACAGAAAGATGAAATAGATTATAGGCGAACTTACACATCATCTTTAGTTAACATGCATCTTTAATATGTGATTAGATCAAACAGAATTTATAATTTGTAAAATACCATTAATGTTGCAGATATATATTATACTTAATCATCATACCTTCCTTATGTGTCAGTCTATAAAACCTACTGATCAAGTACCAATATCATCAATTTAAATATGTGAAATTCACATGAGTAAATTACGAACTTAAATATTAGGCATAATATATAGTCATAAGGAACACCTCCAATTCATGAATGAGGCAACTAGATTTGCAAGAAAAAAAATAAAAACTTGAAACTGAATACTAATTCAAATAATATACGGCTCCAATCAAATGGTCGCGACTTCTGTGTCATCATATGCAAATTGTTACGTAAAAAGATTTTTGATACCATGTATCTAGAATATACACTTTACTTTACTTCAAAATATTAAAAATATTTATAGAAAAATAAAATATGATTACTTGCAAAATATATGAATTCCTAACTAAATAAAAATTAAATTTATTAGTAAAAAATATATTTTTCAAATATTTATTATTCACCAAATATGCGTTATTGTGAAATACGGAATGAATAATATAATTAACGATATATTAAAAAATTTTAACAACTTATAACAGCTCAAATAACTTTAACAATTATAATAACTGATCATAACATCTTATTTCAGTTCATCTCAGCTACAATGGCTAATTTTGACAATCATTTCGAATAAACTCTATGAGAGAATACATGTTTCTTAGCCAAGGCCTAGAGATTGAAGGGCTAGGGGGATAATGGGCTTCTCATTTGGAAAAATCTAGGGGCTGTTTTGCAGGGCTTGTATCGGTAAGGATTGTTTTCACTGATCTACAATTGAAGAAGTAAAAATCTTGAAAATTGTTATCAAGGGTTCGAGTTTATATCCTGAACATTTAAATCTCATTTGATATTCCCTCTAGTGAGCAAATATTGGTGTCTGCTTCCAAGTCAAGAGAACAATGAGATGAAGCACCAATAAGCTAGTTAATGTTGGTTAGCTAATCTTAAATTTAGAGTAATTAGTATCCCCTCTATCCTAATAAAAGTCTCACTTAAAAATAAGATTAGGCAGTCAGTCCAAAAATGTACAATTAAAAGACAGAAAAGGGCAAATAAGGATTGCTTCCACTAATCTATAAAAGCAGAACCAAAAAGGGAATTCATTCCCAAGAGAGCAAGGGCTAATCGACCACCACTATTCCTCTATTTTTTTTATGGTGTTTTTCTAAAGGTTAAATGTGAACATTCTCCACTACTTTATAATCATGTGCTAAATCGTGATGATTCTTATCGTGTTAATAATGACTAAATATTAATTGAATAATAAAGAAGTTGTGAAATTGTTAAAAAAAAAACACACAAACGGAAAATATCCGACGGGAATTTGAACGGAATTTTTTTAAGAATTCCGTCAGAATTGTCTAATAGGCCCATTGAAATTTGATAAATCCCGTCAAAAAACCTATCGGTATTCAAGTTTTTTTTAGTGAATTAGAGATTTTTTGTTTTAAATTTATTATAAAAGCTTGTGGTTCATTGGTGTTATAAATACTAAATACGTAGAAAAGTACAAGTAAAAAATATGATCAAATTAATTAATGCTAATCAGTGTAGAATATTGACAGACAAATACCTATAACAAGTTAAAAATAATAAGCCTTTCAATTATTAAGCAAATAAATCTTGAGGATTTTGGATTAAATAGATTATCCAAATTTGACAAACACAAAGTTATATTCCCCACATTTCATAATACTTTATGACAAAATCTGTATTGAAAGATCAAGTTGCCCCTATTATCCTATTAACGATAGAAAAAAATATCAAGTTGTCCCAAGATTTTATAGAAAATGAAGAAAGTCGTTGAAAAAAAAAATAATTAATAATGACAAAACAATAAACTAATTATTACTATATCATTAGGATTATAATGTGACAGATATTGTAAAATAAAAAAATTAATTAAAAGTGATATATATTGTAAAATTTATTGGTATATACAGCAATAAGACAGTAACTCACAATATTAATCACATGCATAATTGGAGCTCTTTTTAATTAAATTTTATACAGAAAGTAGAGACTACTTTATGAATTAATGGTTGAATGCCTAACCTTTGTTATTAATTAATATACAAGACAAATGAGTATATGCCTTCTAAACACAAACATTATCCATACTGAATTTAGCTTCCTTCTAACTCAATCCATCTTTTGCCCTAATTTTGGAGGCCTCCCCCAATCCTTAAGTCTTCACTTTTAACATTTTATTCCTAAAAACTTGGGCCATATCTCTGTCAAGGGTCAAGCCAAAAGCTAGTATTCAGGTCACGTAAATTAGATTGAATAATTGGGATCAATTTAATTTTATATCACCTTATAATTTTTTAAAAATAACTCGTACGATTTGCCCTCTTAAAGCCATTCCATGCCACTTATCTATGCATTAGTGGTTCGTGTCTTCAATATCGTCGGACAATTTTTTTAACAAAACAGAACCGCACATAAAATTTGCACATCTTTTTTTAGAAGATTCGCATATATATTATATATTTGTTAATTTTCACGAAATTGAAAATAAGTATCTTTTATTTTATATGCAAATTTGAATCTGCTGCTAATATGAACAGTCACTAAAAAACATAATAGAGATATAACTTATTGATAAGCATGGTCAAATTAGGATGTTTAGAGTTTACATATATATTGACTAATGATAACATAAATAAAACCATTAAAAAAAGAGTTACCTAATTTTATTTGTATTTACCATTTAAAAAGAAAGTATTTATATGACAGGAATGGCATAATAAGACCTCTTTAAGGTTAGCTTGTGTGGAAGCATCCTCCATTATGCACGAAGCTATTTACATCATACCAACTTAGGGATGTGCCTCTATTCGAATAAGTCCAATCAATGGTACATTTCTTACGCATGTATTATTAGGACATATTTAAAATAACTATTATAATTAACTGTTAAAACGTGAAACGCCATTTAATTTTTATATTGTTTTTTATTTTCAAGAAATGCTACGAATAAGATTGCATATCTAAGATTTCTAAATTAAATAATGAAACGCAGTTCAATTCTTTATTTTAGTTGCATGATAGCCTACCCTCAGAAATTCTTTGGCATGAAAATCACCTCAAATTTCCATCATTAACTAATAAACGTGTCCACTTTTCCACAAGTGCCCTTTATTCCAATCCACCAACGACATGGCCCATTTCCTTAGTGTGATCATTACCCAAAAAATGAAAAAGGAAAAAATTTCAATAATCAACTAAATTGTAACACCATTTGTCACTTCTTACCCATCGATCTTATATAAATCTCTAATTTCTTGCATCCCTCACCTCAAACAAACCCAAAAAAATAAAGATGCACACTTCAAATACCTTAGTTGCTCATCTTTGTATGATCATCCTGCCAATGTGCATTCTAATAGGTCACATATCTTATGCAAAAATCCCTCAAAGGTCCACATATATTGTTCACATGGACAAGTCTCTCATGCCTAGGGTTTTCTCTAACCACCATCATTGGTACACCGCCATCATTGATTCCCTAAGCTCAACATCACCCACTATTTTGTTTGACGATCCAAAATGGACGCATTCTTCATCATCTAAACTTTTGTACACCTATGACAAGGCTTTGGAAGGCTTTAGTGCACTTTTATTCCCCGGTGAATTGCAAATGCTTGAAACACATACGGCATTTGTCACTGCTTATAAGGACGCAACGGCAAAGATTGACACTACTAGGACTACTGATTTCCTCTCACTCAACTCGCAGACAGGGTTATGGCCTGCCTCAAACTATGGCCAAGATGTCATAGTTGGGGTCCTTGACACTGAGGTTTGGCCTGAGAGTCGTAGCTTCAAGGATGATGGTATGGCCCCAGTGCCGTCCAAATGGAAGGGAGCATGTGAGTCGGGGCAAAATTTTAACACATCTATGTGCAATAGAAAACTCATAGGGGCAAGGTTTTTCAACAAGGGGTCATGGCTGCGAACCCTGAGACTAAGCTGAGCATGAACTCGGCTAGGGACATGGATGGGCATGGGACACACACGTCATCAACCGTTGCTGGGGCCCACGTAGATGATGTGTCCTTCTTTGGGTATGGCCATGGAACGGCTAGAGGGGTGGCTCCACGTGCAAGGTTGGCTGTCTACAAAGTTTTATGGGAGGAAGGTTGTTACTCCTCCGACGTGGTTGCGGCCATGGACCAAGCTATATCAAACGGTGTAGATGTGATCTCCATTTCCTTAGGCTTTGACGGTCTCCCTTTATACCAAGATCCAGTAGCTATATGCTCTTTCGGGGCCATGGAGCATGGAGTCTTGGTGTCCTCTTCTGCAGGGAATTCGGGCCCCAGACTCGGGACTCTCCACAATGGCATCCCTTGGGTACTGACCGTGACCGCCGGTACTATTGACCGCCAATTCTCTGGAACATTATCACTTGGGAATGGCCTCACCATCCTTGGTTGGACCTTGTTCCCAATCAATGCATTCGTTGATAAAGTGTCATTGAAGTATGATGAAAAATTATCATGCAATTCTTCCACTTTGTTGTCAAAGCTTGCCTCCAATGAAATCATCATTTGCGATAACATTGGCAGGACCTTGCACCAAATGGACCAAGTCACTGGTTCGAGTGTTGCGGCTGCCATATTCATCGCGGATGACCCAATTGACTATGAGCTCGCGGCTGGGATCTCTCAGCCTGGAATCATTATTAACCCTAAGGATAGGCAATCGGTTGTTAAATATGCTAAAAGTACCAAGAGCCCATGGGCTAGTATGCAGTTCCAACAAACATTTTTGGGATCTAGGACCGCTCCTGCTGTTACGATCTTTAACTCGAGGGGGCCTGCCCCGAGCTACCCGGGGTCTTAAAGCCAGATCTGATGGCCCCTGGGTCCCAAGTCTTGGCCGCTTATATTCCCTCAACCCAAACAGCTGCGATTGGTAACAACATTATTTTGTCTAGCGATTATGTTTTGTTGTCAGGAACATCCATGGCATGTCCTCATGCCTCCGGGGTGGCTGCCCTTTAGAGGAGTGCCCACCCTGAGTGGAGCCCCACGGCTATTAAGTCAGCAATGATGAGCACTGCAAATCCACTTGACAACACTGGACATCCCATCAAGGACGATGGGGATGCATCCAAACCCGCTACCCCGTTGGCCATGGGGTCAGGTCAGATTGACCCGAACCGCACCCTTGACCCTGGGCTAATATATGATGCCACCCCGCAAGACTATGTCAATCTCTTATGCTCGTTGAATATTACAGAAAAGCAAATGTTATCCATCATCCGGTCAAGAAGGTGCAACTGCTCAAACCCATCACCTGAACTAAACTACTTATCCTTCATCATGTTGTATGATAACAAAACAAGCACCGGGGTCAGGACTGTGACAAATGTGGGGCGAGGAGCAGGGGCTACGACATACAAGGCCTCTATGATAGCGCCAAGGGGATCGAGGGTGGTGGTAGAACCTCAGACATTGGTGTTTAAGAAACAGTATGAGAGGCAGAGCTATAGTATAACAATCAAGTACAAGAGGGACAAGAAGGAGAAGGTGCCATTTGGGTCACATGTTTGGAAGGAAGTTGGTGGAAAACACAGTGTGAGAAGTCCTATTGTAGTGTCCCCTTTAGTTCACAGAAGTTTTTGAGTTATTAAATTGACTTAGACAAAGAATTTAACGTCTGAGAATGAGTATAAATAAGACATTTTGATCCAAGTATGATTTCTTTCGGGTAATGCAGATGGAGCAATTATGTGCTAGAGAGATCAATTTCGCCACAGTTGGTGTTTGTATATACTCTCCGACTATAGGACTCGATTAGATTTAGGATAAGTCTAGTTACGTTGACGTAGGATTTGGAGGGTTCAAGAGTTCCTCTTGTAGTGCAAAGAAAATGACGCCTATTCTTAGGTCCATCCAACACAGCATGCAACGAGGCAAATTTAATTGCTAAGTTGGTCGTATCTGAATTGAGTTAGGGGATGAGTTCAATTTTTAAAAATTTTGTGACCAATTCGAGTTGGAAATCCGGATTCAGGTATAATTTTGGTCTAAAATTTATAAATTTCTAAATTAAAAATTTAGGTTTGTGCTCAACTTTGGGCATATATATAGTTTTTAAGTTCACAAAGTTCAAATAACAAATTCGGTTATTTGGGTTTGAACATCAGATATTCAGATTGGTGTTGCGGATTGGGATCAGGTCTATACTTGTTACTTACAAGTATGATGTTTTTTTCTAAATTGATAGAATCCAAATTGATTACATTCAAATTTCTGTTTGCGTTGAAGAGCTACAAATGTATGCGACAAAAATTTAAGACAAGTTTACGTGAACACTTATAAAAGACCATGTTGTAAATCAAAATTCAAGAAGCTAAGGTGGGAGATATCATGAGTATTTTTATTCAAAACTTCTAGATTTATCAATTACCATTCAACGATTATTGTGCAACATACATATTCGAGACAAACTAAACAGCACGATGGTGTCAGTTAGTTTAGGTATGAAATATTTACAAATTGTTATGAAAGATTTGGATTTAATTTTTGGGTACATCAACTCTAAAAAAATTTTAGGTATAAATTAAAAAAAAAAAAAGAGAGAATAAAATGCATTCATACCTATGACATGTGGAACATTCATCTGATACACAAATGAATAACGACAATTTAGGGGATAAAAATAATTAGAAAAGTTTAGAAGTTATAAAACATTTACCGAAATTTTAAGGGGCTAGTAAACGGAATTTTTTATTGATTCAACTTTGTAGGTCATAGAAGAGGCAGAAAATTGAGTGGGGAGAGGAAAGAATGGAGCAAACCACGACGAGTTGGTGCTAGCTAGGGTGAGCAGAAAAACCGAATTCAAAATTGAAAAATCAAATCAAAATTACCGTTAACCGATTAAATTCTTAGGTAAAAATTAGTTCGGTTAACCGATCAATTTTTTCCAGTTAACAATTCGATTTCGATTCAGCCAGTGATACTTTCGGTTAACTGTTAACCGAACCAAGTTTTAATTGCTATGTTTTTTCATTAACATGAGAAATCCTAACTAATATTATCATCAGAAACTCTCGCCACTCACCCCAATCGCCTTCACTGTGGCTCTCTCTTACCTCTCTAGCTCTCTCTCACTCGCGTCCCTGATTCTCTCACTCGTCTCTCGCCTCTATCAATCTCTCACTTCTCTCCTTCGCTCACTGCTCTCGCCTCTCTCACTCGCTGAATCGTTCTTTGACTCGATTTCTTGCGTTTTCCGGCCAAACTTATCGCTCTATTGCTTTCTGGTCTCTATCAAAGGTGGTCTTGGCGGCGACGAGGTAAGTGATATCTCCTCTATCTCTTCCTCTTTTGCATTCCCATCTCTATCGACCGTGGTCTTCAAATTTGTTTTTGTTTTTCTATGATTTTTAATATCCTAGATTTCAGGTGTTTTCTATGATTTGTGCAGTGAGTGAATCTCATAGGTGGCAAAATAGTTTTTGCCAGAAAATATGGGAGGGGAAAAATGGATTATGCCAGAAAATGTTCAAGGGGAAAAAATAGTTTCTAGGTTGTAAAAACGGTTTCTAGGTTGTAAACTATGCAACAGAGTAGGGCCATGCACTTTGTCTCTCCTCAATTCAAAATTGCAAAAAAACAGGTTAACTGGGAACCGAACCGAAAATCAAGTGAACTGATACTTCGGTTCGGTTTAGGGTTCACAGTATTATCGAATCAACTTTTCGGTTAACCGAAATTTTCAGTTCGGTTTCGGTTCAGTTTTTTCGAACCAAAACCGGTTATGCTCACCCCTAGTGCTAGCAATGACAAGTTGCCGCACTTCGATGACCAAGACCATGAAGTTTTCAGTTGTAGTGGCCCGATGGTAACTAACCTTGTCCTCCGCCCAGCCCTCCAGGTTCGATTATGGGAGCGAGCAATTTCCTCATCTTTGAGGAAATTGTATGGTCGGGGAAAATTGGGCCTTGACACCTCCCCGACCTCCGGTGAGCCCGTTGGATCTCCCTGAGATAGGGGCCCAATTTGGGTGGGCCTGCTTACTAAAAAGATAATGCAATAAAGCAACATTTGTTGGGACAGATTATCATATATATTAGGGTTTGAAGGGTGGGTCAGAGGAGGGGAGAATTCGGGTAGTAATCTGTTGGAATCCGGACCTGCATCTCTTTCGTGATTGTCTTATAGTTGCGCCACCTGAGTTAAGCTCCTATAAAAAGGGAATAATTCTTTGATTGCCAACTTCTTCAATGTGGAATGGACTTATTGGATTAACATTAATCTCAAACAGAATGTTAATTGGATTAACTGATTCCTCATCATATGTTGGTCCCTTTGAAACTATAGGAACATATGTGTTTTCTCCGGTTATTGTCAAAGAACACAATCTTTTTGTCAAAATATTGCACAACTTATTGCACAATCTAACGAAAATTCGAAGTTACAGGACCAGACTACTTGAAGAACACCTCTACAATTCCCCCCCAATAGAGGCTCATTTTAAGCTGAATATCGGGTACCACTAGTAGGAGGACAGAAATAGGTATGTGGATGGAGGTGTTCTTCAAACTGAAAACAACCTATAGTTCTTTGGTGTTATTGTGACCGTCTATGGTGGAGACAAGCTGATGGCCATGATAGAAGGACTCAAAGAGTCCCTCTCCAAAGCTTGGGAGTATAGCATTCCGAGGATTGAGGTTGACTTGGAGGCGGAAGCTATCCAACGACTTAGGTTGGTGAGTCCAGTAACATAGAGCACATATCCTATGTGATTGAGCTGGTTAGAAGGCTTCTCTAGAAGAAGTGGGAAATCAAATTCAATCACATTATTTAGCAGGTGAACCTAGCAGCATCTGTCCTTGCCCGCTTGAACATCGATCCAATGGAACCAGTTAGGGATGAACGGTTTCGGGTATCTTGACCCAAAACTGGAAACCTGAACCTAACCCTATTTTACCGATTCCTGAATTTTAGGAACCTAAACCGGAACCTATTTAACTAGTTTCGAAATTTTAGTAACTTGAACCTGAATCTCAAGGTCTAGTTACGATTTTAGAGTACATGTCCGTACTATTATTTTTATTAAAAAAAAACCTTTAAGACCCCTCTTCAAGGTGAAATCTTGACCCCCTCTTCATTGCTAAAAATCCTTCTATCCAGAGGTCTCTCCGCTTGAACAGCAGTTTCCTGTAGTCCTAATCCAACAATTCATTGTCATAAAGTTGTTTTCTTCCTAAACCAATCAGTCTATCTTTAATATTGGACAAAAGAGGGGAGTATTAATAGCCAAAACAGTATTTTTCCCCAAGTCTTGGTCTATGGGTCTCGTAGCTCTCTAGATTTCATTTTTCCATGATTCTCAATTGTCTTAATCAGTAATTTTCTTAGTTTTACGTGACTCCGAGTCGTCTTAATAAATAAAGTTTTTAATTGTATCAAAGGTCTAGGTTCAATCATGGTTTAAAACAAAATTTATGCCTCATTTTCCAAAAAAATATTTTCCTCGAGTTTTTAGTCTAATAATTTATCATAAACTTATTTTCGCTAAACTACTTTTTTGGGGTAAATAAAAGGACCTAATCCTCCTTATTAATTTAAGAATTTTTGGAATATAATAATTCGAACTTTGGCATATTTAGAAACTAATAATCTATACTTAAAGAAATTATTATGAATGAGCGGTATTTTTCATGTAATAAATTCTAATATTCCACCACCGAGTTTGACTCGTCGGATACATGACGTGGCGGTGGCGTATAACATGTGTAAGGTAAAGAGAATTTTTTTAAAAAAATTTAGGCCAAGTCATGTACGGCGAGTCATCTATTCGGTGAGTCAAACTCGGTGGTAGGATATTAAAATTTATTACATGAAATTACGGCTCATTTCTAACAATTTTTAAATATAAATTATTAGTTTTCAAATATACCAAAGTTTGTATTATTATATTCTAAAAATCTTTAATTTAATGTATGATAACCCCTAACTCCTCGTTATTAATAGTAAATGAAATACTAGTTATAGGATGAGAAAAAAGGAAATGAAAAACATAGCATATGTTCATTTTATAATAGAAGAAATGAAAAAAGTTATGATATTTTATTCAATTAATGGTTTTTTTTAAGACACAAAAATAGTATAATATAAGTTTGATAATTTTTGGCACTCTATTTTCATATAATGTGACTAACTATTGTTACTTTTAGTTTATTTTTTAAGGATGAAACATGGTTTAAGTTTTTAGAAAATAAAACTATTTCTTTATAGAATTAAATTTAAAATTATATGTATATAGTTAAAAATAAAATAAGATACAAAAAATAATTAGAGAGCATTTCTTTGGAATTTTAACAATTTTAGGTTAAAAATTTACTTAAATTTTTAATTCCAAAATATTACAACCAAAGCCTCTGTTATAAAAACATTAACCACCAAAAGTAAAAAATTTAAACAGTTGAATCACTAATTAGTCAATTAACTCTCTTTTTTACTTATGATAAGAACTTAATTATACTTATTATTAAAACATATTAACTTGTACTGAATTATTTCTTATAATTAAGGTCTAATTGTAAATAAACCCAAAAGGTATATTGACAAAGTTGTTTAAATATGTGTACATGAAAATGAATTATCATAAGTATGTATTTATTTATCTTGTAACGAAACACAAAAATATTGTAATGAGTTCCACATTATTATTTGGTATGATAACTGTAAATTAATCAATAACTGATTTTTTAATTGGTATGTATCATGTGTTAATTAATTTACGAATATGTGTACACTCTTAAATTGCTCTCTTACATAATAATTTTATGTATTACTAGACATAAGGGATTCAAAAAGTAGTTTAATTTTTAAAATAATTTGTAACTACAACTGTTTGAGAATATATAATCGGGTCACAAAGTTTTTAAACATAAGAGACTACATATTAATTAACAAGTCAAATAACAAATCAGGATTAAGCATTCAACACAATGTCAGTATAATTTTGAAATACACGATTGAACTACATGTTTTTACAGCTTAACTTGTCATAAAATTCCAAATGTTATTGAAAATGTACCTCTGAATGGATCGTTACGACTTTGTTAGACGTATTCAACGTATGAGAATCGTAACTTTTTGGAGTGAGACAATTGATGTTTGTACTTTTTAAAAAAGAAAATAGTTCAAATATTTAGTACTAATTTTGTTTCAGGTTATTGAAATAATTATGTGATTTTAGTAAAATTGTAAACTAATTTATTCAGGTAGATAATCAAAAAACTTCAAAAGTCAAGCATTTATAATTACTATAACAATATATTTATATTGGGTTTCCTTATATATTGATAAACAATTGTATAATTATATTAATCAAAATCTATTCAATTAATTAACTTTTACAAGTACTGAATTGTGGTTAATTATATTTAATTATACTGAATTATGTTGAATACTTATGATAAGTATTTATCATAAGTTGAAAAGAACATGTCCTGTTGCAAAAATATCCAATCTTATCTTATATAAAATTTCTAAAAGTTCTATATCCACTCGCAGCCCCCTTCTTCTCTTCTCTCCCTTTCTCCTCTCTAAACCCTAATTTTGTATCTATTACTTTTTCTCTTTTCTAGATTGTTGGAATTGCTACTAACCTAGTTACAGCCATTAATAAACCCCTTTTACTTCAATTTTTTCAATCGAATCATGATCTAAAGATATTATTATTCTCTTTCTAATAAATTTTTTCGCTTTCTTGCGAGAGTTTGAATTTTTTCCGTCTAGTGAGAGTTTGATTTTTTCCTTTTTGTAAGAGTTAGAGTCTTGTTTCTCACCTTTGTGTGAGTTATTTCTCTTACCAATACATGTAAGTTTTATTAGAGTTGTTGATCTTATTGGAAGGTATATTTTTGATATTTTTATCAATATTATAGTTTCATTAATTTTCGTTGGGAATGTTTCTACGATAGAATTTCATATAGTTCGATCAAAGTGATGTTTTCTTTAGATTGGATCTATTATATCACACAGAGATCTATTCTATGAAGTTATACAATAGCTCGCCGATGTTTGATAAAGACATATTGAAGTCGAAGAATACGATTTGTGACCACATTGATGTCACAAGTATAGAGTCGAACGGAAGTATATTACCATTAATTTTATCGAAATAGAGATCTAATTTGATATTTTAAATTTATTCTTATCATAAAATTATCTTTATAAATACTGTATGATTTTTATTAATAAAATTTTCCTTTCTATCAAAAAAATCTTCTAAAGTTCTTCCTAATGTAATTAGTCCATTTCTTTGTCCACTAGGTGTAGGCCATTTCCTTGCCACTTCCAAGGGGTGTTTACTAACTAGTCAAGCAAATACCAATTGGTCAACGAATTGTAACACCATTTGTCACTCAGTCTTCACCCATGAATCTTATATAAATGTCCCATTTCTTGCATCTCTCACCCAAACAAAAACCAAAGAAAAAATGTCCACTTTAAAAAACTTCATTGCTTATTTTTATACCATCCTAGCAATATTGATCCTAATGGGTCATTGTGCCAAGATAACCTACGCAAAAACCCCTCAAAGATCTACATATATAGTTCACATGGACAAGTCACTCATGCCTAGTGTATTCACCAACCATCATCATTGGTACACCTCAATTGTCAATTCTCTTAACTCGATGCCTTCCACTACTTCGTTCAAGGATCCCAAATTTACTCCCCTTTCATCATCTAAGGTACTCTACACTTACGATAAAGCCTTGCATGGGTTTAGTGCGCTATTATCTCTAGATGAGCTCCAAAGCCTCAAAACACATCCAGCATGTGTCACCGCCTATAAGGAAACAAAAGGTAGTGTGGAAACCACTAGGACTATTGACTTCTTGTCCCTCAACTCAGAGACTGGGTTATGGCCTGCCTCGAACTATGGCCAAGATGTCATAATTGGGGTTATCGACACAGGGGTCTGGCCTGAGAGTCGAAGTTTCAGGGACGAAGGGATGGCCCCCGTGCCTTCTAAGTGGAAGGGTGTGTGTGAATTTGGACAAGATTTCAACACTTCGATGTGCAACAAAAAGCTCATAGGAGCAAGGTCTTTCAATAAGGGGTTCATGGCTGCAAACCCTAAGATTAAGGTGAGCATGAACTCGGCTAGGGACACAGATGGACATGGGACCCACACGGCATCAATAGCTGTTGGGGCTTATGTAGAAGGGGTGTCCTTCTTCGGCTACGCCCAAGGCACGGCAAGAGGGGTGGCCCCACATGCTAGGTTGGCCGTTTATAAGGTTACATGGGATGAAGGAAGCTTGTACTCCTCAGACTTTCTTGCTGCCATGGACCAAGCTATATCTGATGGTGTAGATGTGATCTCTATCTCCTTAAAATCTCATGAAATCCCCTTGTATAAGGATCCTGTGGCTATAGGCTCTTTTGCTGCCATGGAGCATGGAGTTTTCGTGTCCTCATCCGCAGGGAACGTCGGCCCTAACCTTGGGACTGTCCAAAAAGGCATCCCTTGGGCATTGATTGTGGCAGCAGGCACAATTGACCGCCAATTATCAGGGATATTATCCCTTGGAAATGGTCACACCATTCCAGGGTGGACTTTATTCCCTGCAAGTGCACTTATTGAGAAGATGTCGTTAAAATACGATGAAAAATTATCTGCATGTAATTCCTCTGATTTATTGTCGAAAGTAGCTCCTTTTGAAATAATCATTTGTGATAATATACGCATGAATCAAATGGATACCATCATAATGTCCAACGTTGCAGCAGCCATATTCATATCAGATGAGCCGATAGATTATGAGCTCTTGCGAGGGGTCCGTTGGCCTGTGATAATTATTAGCTCTAATGAAGGGAAGTCTGTGGTCAATTATGCTAAAGCAACTAAGAGACCTTGGGCTAGCATGAAGTTCCAACACACATTTGTGGGCTCAAGAACTGCCCCTGCCGTTGCCTATTACTCTTCAAGAGGGCCTGCTTTGAGTTACCCGGGAATCCTAAAGCCAGATCTGATGGCCCCCGGGTCCCAAGTCCTGGCGGCCTATGTCCCCACGACTATGGCAGCCAAAATTGGCGACAACATTATTTTGTCAAGTGATTATGCTATGTTGTCAGGGACATCCATGGCATGTCCTCACGCTTCTGGGGTGGCGGCCCTCCTCAAGGCAGCGCACCCTAAGTGGAGCCCCGCGGCTATTAGGTCGGCAATGATGACCACAGCTAACCCACTCGACAATACCCGTGGCCCCATAATGGACGATGGGGATGCAAACAACCCCGCTTCCCCATTGGCCATGGGATCAGGTCAAGTTGATCCAAATCGCGCCCTTGACCCTGGGCTAGTCTACGATGCAAACCTACAAGACTACGTCAATCTCTTATGTTCCATGAATCTCACAACAAGGCAAATGTTAGCTATCATCAAATCAAGCAAGTACAACTGCTCAAACCCATCAGCTGACCTGAATTACCCATCGTTCATAGTATTGTATGACAACAAAACTGAGATCGGGGTCAAGACATTCCGTAGGACTGTAACTAATATGGATGAAGGAGGAGGGGTTACAACGTATAAGGCCTCAGTGATACAACCTATGGGATCGAGGGTGACAGTAAACCCTCAAACTTTGGTGTTTATGAAGCAGTATGAGAAGCAAAGTTATAGTGTTACAATCAGGTATAGGAGGGATCAGAAGGGGAATGTGTCATCTGGGTCTTTGGTTTGGGAGGAAGTTGGTGGGAAGCATAGTGTGAGAAGTCCTATTGTTGTGTCCCCTTTAGTAAGCATCAGTTTTGATTCATCTGGAATTTAGGCACTCTGTTTTGTTTTTAATACAATCTGTGTCTTACTACTATGTACTCATCATAAATCAAGTGCAATTTTTAAAATTAATAAGCTATCATTAGGTGGCTTTAATAAAATTGTCCTCGAATAAAGGCTCAAGTTATTAGTAGGTTATATTTTTGTACTGGTGTATTGTGTTTATTATTTAGGTGTTGGGTTCGACATTATTAGGGGTTCATTTGCTTAATTACTTGGACTTTGATGTCATAGATTGTTTACTTGTTAGAATTTTGGGTGCATTTTAGAGCTTATTTTGCCCCCTTTTTCCTTTGGCTATTTATTACTAAAAAAAGTCTAAGATAGCATATAAAAATTAAAAAAATAAAACTAAAAAGGACAATAACAGGATATATGCATGCCAATACGAGGAATAAGGTTATACAACCAATTAACATGTTGAATATTCCTAATAATTTAAGGTGATATCAAGAATGTTTCCTTCACTGAACTTTTCTATGAACTTTATGTTATTCACCTACCTAAGCATTAACATTTTCCAAAGTCTTGGTCTAAAGAAGCCCAAACACTATTTTCCCCAAGTCTTGGTCTAGTATCTCATTAATCGTCATCAACTTGTCTTTACTTAGATTAGTCCTTGGATCTTTTATTTTAGAGAAAGTCGTATTCATAACGCTCGAAGATATAAGGTGTAACTTATTATAAGAAGTTGTGGGAAATTGTATAAAGTTGTAAGTTAATATTATAAAGTTAGTTATAAAAAATTATAATAAGTTACAAGAAATTATAAACTGTTGTACGAAGTTGTGGTGAGACTATATATTTTTTTTTAGATTGATAAGCGGGCCCACTCTTTAGACCACCTATCTCGAGGAAGTCCAAAGGACTGATTGAGCCGAAGGGAGGGGGTGTCAAAGTGCAACACCTACCCCTCCCGTAAAATTCATGTTAAGAAAAGGGGGCTACACGTTGAATTTAATTTTGGCCGAATGGTTCCTATAAAATCATTTAAACATAAGAAACACTAAAATTAAGGGAGGGCCCGGAGGGAAGTTGCATATATTGGGCAACTTACACTATAAACGTTAGAATACCATCTACGCCAATGCTCTTTACGCTTAAAGTGTGAATATTATAAATATTTCTTTAAACTTTCTACAATTATCAATATGGAAGCTACTAAATTTAACACATAAGGCATCTTACTCGTAAGTTCTTACTACACATATACATAAATCAATTCAATCAAAAATATAAATTAATGAATGAAGTTTCAAAAATATGTTTATATTCTAACATTTTCATGTATTAATTTTCAATTATATAAGAGATAATACAAACTGCACATAAATATTTTCCTAAATATCTCTTATTGATTATTGTGATAACAACTTGTAAGCTGATGCTAGCGCTGATGTGGACAATTGCTCAGCAGGTTACTTTCAATATATTAGTCTTTTGGACTAATTATTGTATTATTTTCCTACTTTTTGAAGCCTATTGTGTTTTCTTTTTTTAATTGGTAAATGCGTTAAAGGCATACACTGTAATAAACTGTGTAGAAAACACATTAAAGAACAACCAAAACAACAGGCAAGAATACAAATCAAGCTAGCTAGCCTACATATCAACTATCTGCATCAAAACAAGTATGGACTTAGGAGAATAGTGAAGGAATTGAAGAGAAGTTCATGACCAACATATTAGGTGTGTAACTAATGCTTTCTTTCCATGCTCTGGACCACATTGCAACTCTACATTTTATGGTTTGTATTAATGCATTTGGCTCCATAATTTTTTGCTCAAACACTATGCTATTCCTTTGCATCCAAAGACTCCATATGGTAGCGAATAAGGTAGCAATCCGAATCTTCTTCCTTACTTTCTTGTTGATCCTCTTTCTAGTCCAATATTCGTAGTGTTGCCTAAAGGAATCTAAGAGAGTAATTGAGCAACCGAGATCATGTGCAAGAGTTCCCCAAATATTCCAAAAAATTGGGCACGATACTAGCAAGTGGTGTATGTCCTCAATGTGGCTTGAGCAGAAGGAGCAAATATTTTGTTCAGCAGGAAGAAATTATAGGTGACTCAATTACAAGCCCCTTCTTCCTACTTTCAACCCTTTGCAAAGCCCCAAAACTGCTGCATTCTGCATCATTTTGTTAAAAACTTCTCCCATTATTACAAAAAGGAAAGTTGTAATGGATCTCCTTGTCTAAGACCTCTACCTATTCTAAATGGCTTACTTGGTGCACCATTTATCAGAAATGAGATTGATGTTGTTGAAAGACAAGCTCTTGTCCATCCCCTCCATTTCTCCCGAAAGTCCATTTCCTTCATGACCATATCTAGGCTGTGCCAGTCTATTATATCATAGGCTTTTTGAAAGTCAATCTTCAATAGGATCCCTGGCTTCTTAGTTTTCTTAAGCCAATTGACTACTTCATTTGCAGTCAAAGCTCCATCCAAAATCTGCCTACCTTTCACAAATGTTGTCTGAGCTTCACGAATTATGTCTGGTAATACCTCTCTTAGTCTCCTACTTAAAATCTTAGCTATCACTTTGTAGATACTTCCCACCATGCTTATTAGCCTGCAGTCATTAATCTCAGTTGGCCATGCTATTTTTGGCATCAATGCCACCTAGGTAATGTTAACATTTGCTGAGAGGTTGCTAGTTTCAAAAACTTCATTATATACTTGCTGAGTTCCTCCCCTATGATTGGCCACACATGTTTGATGCACTTTATATTGAACCCATCATATCCTGGAGCCTTGGATGGATCACAGCTTAAGAGTGCTTCCTTAACTTCCTGCTGAGTGAGTGACTCCTCCAACCATTGTTGCTGTTCTGTTGAAAGTTTGTGGAGTCCTAGAGCAGATAAATTAAAATTTGAGGACTCCTGTCTTGTATACAACTTCTTGAAGTGGCTGATAATTTCTTTCTTGATTTGTGAAGAATTTGTAATTTCTGCACCTCTTACAGATAGCACTTCCATAATTTTTTTCTTCCTTCTCAAAGTTGCTAACATGTGGAAATATTTTGTATTCCTATCTCCATCCTTCAAGATCTTGCATCTGGACAGTTGCTTCCAGTACTTCTCCTCCCTTGCCATCCAGAACCAGAGCTGAGATTGTAGTGCTTCCCTTCTATACCAATTATCAATATCTTGAGTTTCAACTTCCTAGGCTAAGGAGTCCAACTTTTGAATTTCTTCATTGAATACTCTGGTTTTGCGCTCAATGTGGCTAAAGACTTCATTATTCCACCTCATTAGTGGTGTTTTCATAACTTTTAGCTTCTTTTCCACAGACATATGGGTAAGTTGAACCCACTCTTTTTAAAAATTCTGATAAAGCCTGGGTAATCTAGCCAACAATTTAAGCTTCTAAAAGGTGTAGGTCCCCACTTAGTTTGTGAAGTAGAAAGTACCAGTGGGTAGTGATCCGAGGGTGTCCTGTCTCTGCTATGGACTGATAGATGCTGAAATTTCTCAAAAAACTATTGCTCAACTAATATCGTAGCAATTCTGCTTGCTGGATTTCTTCTCATCCATGTAAATTTGACATCAATGTCCAAGTCAACGAACTGCAAGTCCTGAATCAAATCTCCTAGCTCTTTCATAATGTTTGTAATAGTTTCAGCTCCCTTCCTTTCAGAAGGTGTAAGAACCTCATTTAGGTCTCCCATTAAGAGTAATAGGACATCAAGATTTTCCTTGAGAGATCTAAGTTGATTCTAAATAGTAATCCTGTTATCTTGACAATTTGGAGCATAAACTACACATAATGCACAAGGGAAATGTTGTTGGATGAATTCGCCAAGGACACAGATCACCCTTTGCATGACATAATGCGTGTTTCGTCTAAAGGAGTCCTTGTGCCAGGACACTAGCAATCCTCCTGAGTTTCCATCAGCTTCCATATTAATCCAATCAACATTATGATGACCCTAGCACTTCCACACATCTCACCAGGTTAACTTGCTATGTTTAGTCTCTACCAGACCAAGTAAGTCAAGTTGTTCAGCTATCACTAATTGTTTGATGGAGCTCTTCTTCTCATCTAAACCCCAACCTCTAATATTCTAGGTTGCAATCTTCATTTAAAAAGAGATTGGGTACTCTTTAGATTTCTATCAGTTACTCCTTTGGGAAAGAAGTTTTTTATTTTTCTTCAGTGTGTTCTTGATCCTATTTTCTGCTGCACTTTCATTTCCCACTACTGCTAATCCTATATGTTTTTTAACTGACCCTCTTTTTGAGGTGATTCAGACCCTATTTCATTTAGTTTTAATTTACAGTCTTAGAGCTACTTACATCTTCTTACAACTTTTTATAACTAACTTTACAATTATCTTAAAGTTGCTTACAACTTCTTGTGTCCCTTACAGCCTTACAATTTCTTACAATTAAATGAAATATGAACTCAATATACTATACCAGCAGTCCCTTTTTGTGGCTGGTGGGTGAGAAAATTGGCACATTCTTGAAGCTATACAAAGAAGAATGCAAAATCAAATTTTAGTCACCCCCTCCCCTTTTTTTGTTTTTGTGTTTTTTCTAGGTGGGCACAAATTCCTCATTTTTGAGGAATTTGTGGCTGGGCATAATTATGTTTGGCATTCCCCTCCCCATCTGGCGTAATCAGCCTTTTGAATTTTCTCCGATATAGGGGTCCAAGCAGGTGGGCCTACTTACCGATCCCAAAAAAATTGATGGGTTCATGTTTAAGTGGGGAGTATTGTATATGCGTTAGTTCATTTTGATCATTATGACTTAGCTGGCTTGATGAGGGGTAGGAATGTATTCATATCTATGGTCAACCTAGTAAGAACGAGTATAACGTTATGAAAGATTATTAACCCCTAGCAGTCGAGCTCTTGGTAATTTATCAAGAATTAATATTAAAAAGAAAGAGATAAAGTCTCTTGGAATTGTTACTAGCAAACTGGGTTCGAATCTTGCCTACTTCGACTTTTGCGCCTTATTTTTGAAAAAAAAAGATAAAGATGGCATACAAGTATTGCTTTCTAGAATAAGTGATACTTATTGAAAATTTCAAATAATACACTCCCCGTTTCAAAATACATGTCACTTTAACTAACTTTTCTCGTTTTACAATACTTGTCACTTTGTAATTCTAATGACATATTAATTATTAATTTACTAATTTTGTCCTTATTAATTGCTTTGTTTCTCTTCTTTTTGTCATTAATTTTCTTCATTTTCAATCAAATATAAGGGTAATTTGATCTTCTAACACAAAATTTGTCATGAATTTGGTACTTTTTTAATATTCCCTCATAACCTTAAAACGACATGTATTTTGAAACGAGGAGTAAATATTTAAGTTTTTGGAGATTATGTATTTATAGTACTCCATAAATATTATAAGAAAAATATGCATAGTTCCATTTTAGATAAAATTAGGAAGCAATCATGTTAAATAATGGACAAGAGTTTTTTGTTCCATTGACTTGTAATGCAGTGTACAATATCCAAGTCTATAATATCCTATGAGAGCTATAAATCATGTCGAATTAAATTTTTTGACATTAACTAGACTTAATGACTCATGCAACGAATGAAATTTATAATTTATTTTAATTTAATTTTTAAACTGCGTATATTTTGCCTCGAATATATTGAAAAATGTTATAATTTTTATCATGAAAAATATATTAATATTTCATTTACTAGTTTTTACCCGCAGATAAAGCACGGGATATATTAATATATAGAAATATTAAAGAGAAATTTTTACCATTTAATAGGTGAAATTCCAATGATAGTTATTATATAAAAATAAATTCTAAATGACATAAAAACATTTTATAATAATACTTTTAAAAAATAATTTCAGAAATAAAAATATTACGTAAATCCTAATTATTAATAAAGTAATAAAATATCATCTCAAAATTATTGTTATTTAGTCTATAACTCATAATCGAATGCATAATATTTATTTTATAAAAATAATGCCTAATAATATAAAAATAATATTTAGGAAAAAAAGTCTCATGATATGAGCCAAAAATCTAATCAACAAACTATATATACTACAATGTATTAAAATGCTTGTATACATAAACCAAAAATTTAATCATCACACATTATATATATTATAACCTATTAAAATCAAGGTTGTTATATTATAACCTATTAAAATCAAGGTTGTTAGAATTGATACCTTAATTAAAATCAATTTTTTGGGGGGAATGGTTAGAATTAGAATCATAGAATTTAGGGCTGGCCAATGGGTAGGGTACCCATTGGGCCAGCAGGGCTGGGCCAAAAGAAAGGGTCAAAGCTCAAGTTTAGTAATAAAAGGGTCGAGTTTATTTAGGGTCATGTGAAGATGGGCCATTAAAGCGGTCGCTCGTGGCCATTAATGGGTCAAAGTACAAAGGGCCATCTCATAATATTCACAAATTTCATTATTAATTCTAATTTTAAAATAATTTTTTCAATCTACTTTCTCTTTCCATTCTTTTTTAAAAAATAATTTTATTACTTTTGATAACTTATTTATTTGTAGATAAATTAAAAATTAATTTACATGTATTTTTAATTTGTATAGTAAATGTTATGAGAAACTAAAGCTCTATATTCATTCATTGATTGGGTTTGCTCAAAATCTCAGCACTGCCAACATGGGATTCTTTTTTTATGATGTTCCAAAATATTTTACTTCAAAAAAATAATGAAATTTGATTAAGGATGATTTTTTTTTAAGATTAATTATTTTACATTTTTTTCCATTGCTAGTAGTGAAAAAAGAGAACAGAACCTTCTATTTTTTGTATTTTTGGTTAACCAAGTGGGAATTTTTTTACAGTGGAAAATAGAAAAAAATAAAGGGGTTTTTTTCTCTCAAAGAAATGACGCTAATTAGGGCAGGGGCAACGGGCGGACCGGGCCGGGCTGGGCTGCCCACTTACTTAACGGGCTGGGCAATACTTTTTAATAAATGGGTCGGGTCGAGTCATGGGTCAAATGACCGTGACCACCAAAGACCCACCCAATACATGCTTGCAGAGAATATATGCTTGCAGAGAATATGTGACGCTCGAATTAAAGGAAAGTCTAAACAAGAAAGTTCGATTTATATATGCGACTTATTTATTAAATAACTTGAATTGAAGATTGATCATAAATTTTATGTAGTGCTACTTTGTCCAAAACTTGGTATGAAAAGTATGTATCTTGCATGTGTATTTTAATGGGTTTTATTGAGTTAATATGTTACTTAGAATGTTGAAATGAACATTTCATAGACATCCCACAAGGACAAGATAGATAGAAGATAAAAAAAAATAGAGTTTGGGAGCCACTGTCACTCACCACGGGTGTCCCCACACGCTGTGGGATAGGCTGTGGTGGCCAGCAGTGATTTATTTAATCCAAAATACCCACCGTGGCTGCTCCCGCAGGCCGTGGGGTAGGCCGTGGTGGCCACCAGAAGCCCTCACTAACCATGGGAAGGCCCTTGATGACCTCTAGAGCCAACCATTGACCTCCACGAGCTGTGGGAAGGTCTGTGGAGCCTCCAAAGCAATTTTGGACCCGCACAACCTGTGGGTTTTGTCCCGTGATATTTGTAAATCTTGTATGTTGTGTCGAGAAACAAGTCTAAGACCTTAAAGTATGGCTTTGGGTCCGTGAAAAAGTTTTTACTGAGAAACAAGAGTTTAATATCATGTAGAGTTGCAAATTACGACATATGCTTTTTCTAGGCGGTTATCAATTTGTATTAGCTATGTCTTTAATGGAATTTTCCATGGGTTGAAAACTAGGAACTCTGTTGTCTTACAAGTTGTTTCAAGTATAGATGTTCTACTACTTGTTTTATGCTACCAAACCAAGCACTAATGTCAATTCATGTTTAGCTCTGGCCCATGGGCCGGTCATGGGCGGGTCAGGGTCAGCTGGCCCATGACCCGGCCCAGCCCACTTATTTTTTTCCCTGGCCCGGCCCGGCCCGTTATAGTAATGGGCCGGCCCTGACCCGCCCTGGCCCGCCCCATTGCCCAACCCTAATAGAATTGGATCCATGATCATAAGATTCTAATATTTATTTGTAATAATGAATTTTTTTATAAAAATAAAAATATTTGTAACATTCATAAAGATTTATAAAAATCCAGTGCAACTATACTCTATCAAAGATTCTGATATAAAATATAATTATCTGTAACTACTTTATGAATTTTATTTAGAATGGTGGAATTAAATTCTAATGAATCGAGAATCGTAGAATCGTAGAATATTTTACAATTCTACCATACATTTTTTGAATTAAATTAGGATCATAAGATTCCAATTAATCGCAAAATCGTAGGATTATTACATGCGGATTGGAAGTTTAATAACCATCATTAAAATACTTATACATCTGAGTATAAATTATAATTAATAGGCTAGCATATGTCATTATAATACTAACGCACAAAACTCTACTTATACCCTCCCAATAAGACGAATAAATATTTACCTTGAAAATAATACATTTAAAATTATAGAATTTATAAGAACACATAAGGAGTACATTTCTATTAAAGTTTTTATACATATAAATATTATACCTTGGTAGTCTAATTCTGTAGTCTTCCAACATTGTAAAAAAAACTTTAAGGAGTACATATAATTCAACCACCATAAAATCTTATTATTTAAAATTTACAATAAAGTTTGAAGAATTATATTTTTATTGGTAATTAAAACTGCTAACAAATAATATAATAATATAAGCATGCATTGATAAAAGCTTGTGGCCTGAAAATTATATCGTCGGTCAAACAAAAAAACACACATTGATGAATGTCAATTATGAACTAAAGATTAGACAATAATGAATTTTTTTGGAGCTTATCGCTGCAGTCATATTTAGTGTACAAAATTTTTGGAGCTCACTGTTTATGCTGCCCAACCAGGTCCTTCACGAGGTGGATACTATCTGCGGTAGGTTTCTGTGGAATGGAGAAGTAAGCAGGAAGGCCACAGCCCCTTATCTCTTGGAGTTCAGTGTGTAAGAACTACAAGGAGGGAGGACTCAATTTCAAGGAGTTACTAAGCTGGAATAAAGCTCAAAGAATCAGGTTATTGTGGAAATTGCATAATCAGGAAGGCGGTATATGGGAAGAGTGGGTAAGAGCCTACAAACTACAAAAGGGCTCAATTTGGCAACTGTCAGCAACTAGCAAAGATAGTTGGGGTTGGAAAAATATACTGAGAGGGAGGGATGCAATAAGTGAGCTCATGGGAGGGCATGAAAATGTTATCGACTGTGGAACAACAGAACAGGGGAGGTAGACTCAAGGTGGGAGACATTTACAAAACACTGAAAAGAGGGGTGAGAACTTATCATTGGGTAGCAACAGTATGGGATCCATTATCTATGCCCAGGCATGCTTTCATAACCTATATTGCTGCTCATCGGAGACTGTGGACTGAGGAAAGGAAAAGCCACTTACTGCACCAACAACCAGGTTGTTGCTGGCTATACTCAAAAGGGGTTGAATAGTAATAGTTGATTTCTCAAATTGGTCTATTCCAAAACAAAAATAGAAACAATCTATCAAATAGGCAAGTTTGATTTTAATACTTCTTTTTCAATAAAAGATCATGAAGAAACTTTTAGTTTAGATGAAGAATTCCAAACTATCAAATTACTATCAAACATTTCTATTAAAAAATATGAAGAAAAGTACAGATATATTCATTTTGGTATGATTCAAATAGCACTCAAACCTTTAACAAGATTAGGATTAGATTGTCCTATATTCATGGCTCTTAGAGACAATAGATTAATTAGATATAAAGATTCATTACTAGCTATGATTCAAACTAATATATGTAATGGTCCTATTTATTTCAATTGTTGTCCAAATTATTCAGTAGATCTAAATGATCCCTGGATCATGGATACATTAATTTTAGATATTCATTTACAAAATGATTCAAAAGTACAATTTAGAGAACTTTCAAGAAATTTCGCTATTACTTATAGAGTTTATTTCAAACTATTATCCTCTCAACTTAATCCTAAATGTTTATTAAAGCCTTCTCTAGATGAGATAATTTTATTAAAAATTGAGTCTGAAAATATTTCAACATTTACTCCTAAATTATTAAAATGGAATGAAATAACTATTCCTCAAGAATTTATTATTCAAAATATTAAGCCCCCTAGAAATATTGCTCAAAAGAATATGCAACAAATAATTGAAGAACCTGATGGTAGAGTATTAATAAGATTTAATTCTATTAAATGAAAGACCTCCTTCTTCAGGACTTTCAGAAAAAGAGATATTCCTCGATACTCCTTTTCTATGCCTTCAAGATCTACTAATTATGATTATTTGAAAGATAATCAAGTAGAAGATTCTTCCTCCTCAAAAATTTATTATAAATCACCCATAGCAGAACCAATTGAAAAAGATAATTCATCAATAGATTCTCCTACTCATTCAGCTGTGCAACCTCCTTCATACTCCTCGATTAATGTTATTTCGAAACCCTTTGAAATCAATAAAGATTATTTAAGAAAAGATTTTGATTCAATAGAAAATAAAGATTAAAAAGAATGATTTTTATCTCATTTTGATTTAAAAGCCCAAGCATTCATAAGGCAAGAATGGTATTCATTAATGGAAAGAGTAATATTCTATTCTTTACATGGTGGACCATATTTGCTAAAAAAATAATCTACCAGATCCTCATGATATTAAAGAAATTAGTACTAATCAAAATCTTAGTAAAAAATGGACGTTATTAAATGGAAATGTATTCCATTCTATAACTCCTCCTTTACAAGAAATATTAATCCCTACAGATCAAGGTAATATTCATGCCACTCCATTCAAAATAGGAAGAAACGATCCAGATGATTCTCAAATATCTTTAGAAGATATTAAAAAGGTTTATCATCAAAATAATTATACTAATCAAGTACTACATATAGTTTCTCAACAAGTTAATATGGTTTTTACTCAAATAGAAGCAATATCTAAAAAGATGATATTAATTTGTTATCAAAAAAATTAGAAAGTTTAGATTTAAATAGAGATTCAACAAAACCAGGTCATTACGCAAAGAATTGCAAAGTTAAAGAAAAAGTAAATGAAATTTGTGGTGATAATCATAAAATTCAAGAAAAGATTATTTCTTTATTTGAGCTCAAAGATACTCCACTTAATTCTGAAAACTCATGCTCTGATTCTGAAGACAATGGTCTTTATGAATTAGAAAGTAATTCAAGCGATTATTCATCAGGAAATGAATCATCCAGAATTTGTTACGAATGTATCAATATGATTAATACTACTAAAAATGAAAAAGAATTCTTATTAGATTTAATTGAACAAATTCAAGATCCAGAATTAAGAAAGGAATATTTAGAAAAACTCAAAAGTATTTTAATAAAAGAAGATTTATTAAAAGATGTTCCTCCTAACTTCAATATTAATAAAATATTTAAAAATATGATACTCTAAATATTTTAAAGGTAGTTATTATTCAAGACTTAAAAATGGAAATTAATAATCTTAAAGAACAAATCAAAGAGATTAATAAAAATTTTATATATATATATATATATATATATATATATATATATATATATATAGGGAGGGTTCATATGGGAACCTAAAATGAGAACTAGCCTTATTTTGAGAACTTTTAATCTCAAGCGTCCAAATTAGATCCAACGCTTGTGATATGGGTAGGCCTTAAAAGCATTTAAGTGACTTAATAATTCAGGAAAAACAAAAAAAAATCATTTGTTCTGCCTCTCATGCCAGTACTCTCCATCTCTCCCCTTCTCTGCCCATTCTGCTCCTCGACCACCACCTCGCCTGCCACCTCCCGCCGGCCACCTCGCCAACCACCATAGCACTGAACCCAATCGGTTGCCACCATAACTCCCACTCAATACCTCTCCATCCGTCTGAATTTGCTCGCTGCCCCTCTCTCTCTCTCCATCTGCAAGCTACAATGCCATTGGATCCGACACCTTTTATTGTCTCCGATGACGGTTGCATTTCCGACAAAGCCTTTAACATCATAGGGTTGAACACATTTTCGGGGCTGAGCATTCCTTCACCTTCGTTAGTTGTGGCTGATAAGGTTTGAATGTTCTTCTCTTCAAAAATTAGATTCGGTTTTGGGTTTTTAATATTGCAGTGAAAGTTTCTATTTAGTTGGGATTTAGGAATGTTTCTCTTCAAAAGTTGTATGCTTTTAATTGTTCTGCTGTATTTGAAGTCCTTTTTGATACCACGACTTTGGGGAGAGATTATGATATTTGTTGTATCTCATAAATTTTCAGAAATTTTATGATATATAGTGGTTCTCTGAGCCATTATTTATCTGGTTTATAACAACCTTCATGGTGCTTTTTTTTATTGAATCTTCCTATCTAATGCAGTAGTGGTTCTCTGAATTTTAAGATAAAGAAGTACCCATATTTGGGCACAACTATCTACACCAATTATTTGAGTTTTAAGATAAAGAGGTAACTATGTTTGGGCACAATTATATATTGCAATAGCTTATGGGGCTATTATTATTTGGATAGATGATAACTGTTTTAGTACCTAATGATCATGTTATTGAATCCTCCCGTTAATTGTTTCAAATATGATTAAGTGGAAGTAGAATAAATTTGAATTTTTATTAATATTTTGTTTTTACAATATATGTAGGAATTGATAGATACTATTAATGAAGAGGTGGATGAACATAAAGAATCTGAAAATTTCAAGAGCCCGATGAGAGTATTGAAAGAATGGGTGTCGACATGTGAGGAAACATTGATTCCAAAAGAAGGTATGATATTCGACGACTTGGAACATTGTGAGAAGTTTTACAAAACTTATGCTCATGAAGTTGGATTAAGTCATCTTATAAAAAGAAACAAGGAATTGAACTATTCAAGTACTTTGTTTGTTCAAAACAAGGTTTTAAAGAAAGTTCCACAAGTGCTAAAACCAAATGAAAAGAAAAGGTTCGCAAGAGAAAGTTGACAAGGGAGGGATGTAATGCTATGCTTGGGTTTAAAAGGACTGAAGATGGTAAATATGTTTTGTACAAATTTTATGAAGGTCATACGCATTTGCTTGCTACTCCTAGGAAATGTTACATGTTAATATCAAACTCTAGGGTGAAAAGTGTGCATAGGACCTTGTTTAAATCATTTACCCGTGCTAATATTGGCCCTGGTAAAGCCCACCGTCTCATGAAAGAACAAACATGTAGTTTTGAACATATTAGATGCTCAAAAGAAGCACTTAAAAATATTCAGAGAGACTTAAAAGCTTATTTAAAGGATTCCGATGCTCACATGTTTGTTGAAAACCTCAAAAAGAAAAAGGAGCTTAATCAGTCATTCTATTTTGCACATGAGTTGCATGATGATCAACGGTTGAAGCATGTATTTTGGACTGATGGGATATCTAGGAGAAATTATGCATTATATACAGATGTTGTTTCATTTGACACAACATTTGACACAAACATATACAAGATGATATTTGCTCCTTTCACTGGTCTTGATAACCATAGGCTTTGTATGACATTTGGGGTCGCATTCTTAGGGGATAAAAAGTCGAGTCATTCAAATGGTTATTTGAAAAGTTTTTAGATGCAATGTGTAATCACAAACCAGTGTATATTATAACTTATCAATATCTTGCAATGAAACTAGCAATACAACAGGTTTTGATACATCTACTCATAGGTTTTGTGAATGGCAAATCATGAGGAAGCTTTCTGAAAAGGTTGGATGCATATTGAATAGTAATGTTGATTTCAATGCTCGGTTTAAGTCATGTGTTTACAATTAAGAAACACCAGTTGAATTTGAAACCACTTGGCAATCTATAATTATGGATTTTGGGTTAGTAAATAATGAATGGTTGTCTCAAATGTTTCGAATTCGTGAGATGTGGATTCCGGCTTATTTTAGGGATTTGTTTTTAGGAACAGTGTTGAGGACAACTTCTAGATCTAAAAGTAAAAATAATTTTTTAGCAACTTTACAAATCCACATCTAAGTTTGGTGGAGTTTTGGATGCGTTAGAAAAGTGCTATTAATTTGCAAAGACATCGTAGTCAAAAGCAGATAATGATACATGTAATTTGTTACCTGAATTGAGGACAAATAGGGATTTGGAGAGTCATGCATCTAAAATCTATTACTTACTCGAATTTTTACATATTTTAAGATGAGTTATGAGTAGCTTGCATGGATTGTGAGATTGAGGATAAAAAGGAGATTGAGGAAGGTTTCTTGATAATTGTTTCAGATAGTAGCAAAAAAGGTAGCAAGACTAGAGAAATTATTTATAACCCGGTAGATCATGTGGTACATTGTTCATGTAAAATGTTTGAATGTGAAGGTATTCCTTGTCGTCATATATTATGTATTTTCAAGGCAAAAGTGCATGAGCTTCCCACTTACTACATCTTGAACAGATGGACAAAGATGGCGAGAACCAAACCTATTTTCGATGTAGATGGTATTGTTTTGGAGGGTTGTTCTCAGATGAATGTTGAAGATAAGTTAATTTCTGACATTTGGATGAAGTCCATGAGTTGTGTGGAAGTTGCAGGTAGGAACCCCGAATTGCTTACTTTGGCTTTGAAGGGAATTTCAAATGTCACTAAACAATTGATAGAGTTAAAAGGCAGTGAAAGTGAAAGTAAGACACAAGAGTTAGAGTCTTTTATTGGCTCAAGTGCTCCACAACAAGTTGAGATTCTTCCTCCAAAGCAATCAAACACTAAGGGTGGTGATAAGCAAATCAAAGGTGGAAAAGAACACACATTAGAGGCACAAAAGAGAAGGAGACATTGCAAAACTTGTGGACAACAAGCAAATCACGAGCCGAAATTATCCTTTAAAAGGGTCGTCTTAGTTATGAGGTATTTTTTCTATTTCTTGTATCGTATACTTATAACTTCTTTCAACTGAAATCACTAACTGAATACTTTTATTTATTTGCTTGAAGTTGCAGCACCTAGTTTGGAAAGATAGTTGTTTGTGAACCAGCAGAAGCATTTTGGGAGCAACGTAAGCGTTTTGGGAGCAACGTGATCGTGACAGCAACTACTGTTAGATGTAGAGATTAGAAGCTTTTATAGGCGTATGGAAGCAAATGCACCATATGTGAAGCTGGAGAAGTATCCTAAGAATGTACTTAATTTTTACTTTGTATTATGCAAGCAAATGCACCGTATGGGTTTTGTTTTGTGTTGAATAGGTGGTGAGAGAAACATGTATAGTGACTGTAAAATGTTTGCATAATGATGGGAATCTTGTGCTTATATTAAATAGCCAATGTTTTGGGAGCAAAGTGATTATGCTTCTCGTTATTCCAAGTAATCATGTGTCCATGTTCATGTACATGCTTGTAAATCTTTATAGTGGATTTGAGCTAAGACAGGTTCATTTTAGAATCTGCATTTGTTGCTTACAGATTGCATCAAAGACTGGGTTTGTGCAGAAAGTTGAATAGAGTATAAAGTTCTATATCTTCTCTCTCTCTAAAGTTGTCCAGGTATTTAGACATATTTTTCTCTTTAAAAAGCTGCAGCTTGTGGAGATAATGGAAGAAAAAGAAAAATGGTGATAATGGAAGAAAAAGAAAAATGGTCACTGAAATTGGGATAACAAGTATGAGTAGTGTAGGCTTAGAGTATGAGTATTGTTTGCTTTTTGATCCTTGATTTCCTTAGTGGGTTGTGATCATTGTACGTGGAATGTGCTTTCTCTCATTTGTGTTCCCTTTCCTATCCAACCACCCTTCTCTTCCCACCCCAGCTGGGGAAAGAAGGAAAAGATCTAGAGCTGTGTAATTAAATAAAACTTATATGCACTGAACTAGATTTTTGGTCTTGTTGGATGTTTGCCTCGTAACAACCCGATCCTAAATCACAATCATTTATTTTAAATCACATTATTTATTTTATTAATTACACTATTTATATAATCGAGCGCGTGCACTTCAATTCGATAATTTGTATTTACATTATCCTTATACATGTGTTATGCAGCTAAGGCGACTAAGTGGCCCTAATAAAAATCTCATAATGAGATTTTAATTTGTGAACATCATTATTAAAACAAAATTAAAAGTAACAATAAAAGAGAACAAAATAAGTGAATAAAGAAATAAATCAAAATAATAAAATGACGAAATTAGATTTTTCTAAGGAAAAATCCAGAGAAAGAATTCTCCGGAATACGTTAGACAACTTAAAATATATTCCAGGCTCCTCCTCTCTCTCCCGTGCTCCTTCGTTCTCTGCCCTCCCCTGCCTCCTCTGCATCTCCCCTGCCTCTCCACGCCCTTTCTTTCCCGGTCGGGCCGGTTCCGGCGACCGGCCGCGCCAACGTCGGGCGAAAGCCAACGCCAGCACCGGTCGGAGGCAACCGGCACCCTCCCTCACGCTACCGCCCTCTGTCTCGCTCTCCTCGCGCGCCTTCGCTCTTTCCCTGCCTCCATCTGCGGCCTGCTCCCGGCCATCAGGCGCCACCAACGCCGGCCAGAAGCCAACGCCGGCGTCGCCGGGAGGCGCTCGACGCCTCTCTCTCGCCACCGCTCTCTCTCTCTCGCACGGGCAGATGCCCTGCCTCACCACTCCCGGCGACCCATTCTGCAACCCAACCATCAGCCGCAGCTCGGCCGTCGGAGCTCGACGCCGGTGCTGCCCCCACGTCGCCGGAGCTACTGTGCACCACCGACATCCCCTCCTTCCTTTCCTTGAGTCCCCCTCTGTGCAATTCGAAGGTAAAGCCCTAAACCCTAAATTATCATGTTCATTATTTATTTGAGCAATTATAATTGTGGAATTGAATTATTTGATTTATAAATACGTTTGTGGAGTGAAGTTAAAGATTAATTTGGGAAAATTCGATTGGTGTGGAGGATTTAGGGTTGGTGTTTTGGTGAATTGATTGTACAAATGTGATTCCTTTGGGGAAATTATGAACTAGTGAATGAGATTGAGGATGCTTTATTATCGAATGGAACAACTTGGTGGAATTGTTACATTTTGCAAATAGCTAGAATTGAACACAAAGGAAGAAAAAAATATGCAGGGAGGATGAAGTCGGATAATAGATTGTGTAAGAGGCATGGGGGACACCCGAACACTTGGTATGCTTAATTTGGTTATGAATACAAGTTCTGTCGAGGAAATAACGCTTAGGCACTTAGAATGATGTATATATGAATTTTGGATGAATCGGCAAAATTGTGAAACCTCCCGATGGAAGGGCATTTACTGGATTAATTAATTACGGGATTTGAGTGCGAGAGAAGGGAGGAGTGAGGAATGAATTAAAAATAAGTGTTTGGGCATATATATATATGTACACCAATTTCAATCCAAGTCAACTAGCAAATCGAATAACACCAACATCATTGGGTATTTAGTTAGCCTAATCAACTTCTTTAATTAATATGAATTATATTCAATAAACGCAGTAAAGCTGAGTAATACAAACATTAGCTTAATCGATTTTCATACGAATATAGGAAATGAAATACATTGTTAAAGCTTATACAAATTCAAGCATTAAAACTCAAGAAAACATTATTAACCCTAGAAATCCATTTTAAACAGAACCGAGGCCACTTCCGTTGCCGAATAGCCGGTGACTCAAATTTCTACAAAAGGGGAGAAACAAATATTCTCGGCTCAGGTACGTTCATTGCCTCGTACCTTTCGAAAACCCACATGTTTCATCAATCTCAACATTTCTCATATATATAACTAATAATGAATCATTTGCAAATCAAGTTTTGCCACCTAATCAAGTGGTCCCCGCCCAATTATCAATTATCGGGGCCTATGCCCATCAATTATCAATAATCGTGGCTTATGCCCAACCCGCGCGGCTTCAACTCGGGTTCTCGGTCGGCCCGGGAGGTGTGCACCTTATTAAGATCGTATCAATTATCAAGGGGCTCCACTTTCAGATAATAACCGGCAAGCAAGTTTTACTTACATTCTCTCCCCTAATTTCAAACTAAAATGAATTGAAATGCGCGCGCTCAATCAAAATATTCTTCAAGTTATTTTACGAGTACAGGAATGTTCGTATCGAGTTTCGACTCACTCTTCCAAATATTTTACTGTTTTTGTTTTAGGAAGAAGCATGGGTGAACAATCAACCATTTACTAAGTCCGACGAAGGCAAACCCTAGCCAGCCACGTGACACTCGCAAATATGAAGGTACATAGACGCTCACAGTGATTTTACCCTCAACCAGGGTTAGGTATGGCCTTGGGAATTATTGTACGTCGTTATTAATTTGTGGAATAGACAAAAGTCCAGGTTGTATAAATATTGTGTTACTAAACAAGTAAACCGTAGTGTGGGATGACTTGGATATTTGGGTAATGGGTAATTACTTCTATCGGGGTCAATGGAAATATGACAGTGGATGCGTAAATTGTAAGTCCTTTTATTCCAATTATTTAGCCTTGTCTTATTATTAGGACGGCGGTGACGCCTTCGATCGTTAACTTCCGCTGCGACCTTACCTAATATTCTCGAGTTAGGGAATTATTAGGTAATGGTAACTGAGGGCGTTACATTGCCTTTTGTATTCAGGACTAAAAGCTAAAATGTCTTCTGTGTTCCTTCTATGTTGTGCAGTCAAATATGTGAATGATAAGAACCATGAATGTATATAACCCTTAGAGGAATTGTGTGAAGCAGAAACGTTATTAAGGCAAAGCATTTTAGCCCATTCCTTGTCTTCAACTTCAGTCTGACTTGCTTCCCATGTAGACATATGCATCAGGTCTCAATCTATTTTGGTTCTATCTACAGCAAGAAATTGGGCTATTAACTTGGAAATTCCAGTGAATTATATCAGCTGATGCCTAAGTACAAGTACCTTTTCTCTATTTTTGGCCTTTTCAAGTAGACATAGTTATCAGTTTGTTTAAGACTTACGATTGTTTTGGTGGAATAATAACAATGAGGAAATAGTATACGAAACACAAAGTTGCAAGTAGAATTCTGCATTTTGCCTATAGGTTGCCATTTTTTCAGTATATATTCCATCTTTTTGTAGCAACCTATTTTTTGGTAGTCCATGTGGGATTTGAACCCACATATTTTGTGTTAGAATACAAATGCTCTACCGATTGAACTAATGGACTATGTAAATCTCACTATTTCAATTTCAATAATCAAACATAATTTGACAGCAAAGAATCCATGTCAAACACTAAAGAATACACCATACCAAATAGCATCAAGTACAGGAAGGAGGAGGGAAGAGCGACACCAATCAGTTAGACCAGTGATTGTTTATACCCAGGTGGCTCGATGCGGCACTAGATGCAAGGGGTCTATAGAAGAAACGATTCCCTCGAACCATTCCATATTTTTGATTCAGCTGGGTAGTAAATCTAGAGCTGAGTGAAGCCACCGAACCTGCCTCACCTAACATCAGATTTTAGAATGGATAATCAGGAAGAAAATAGTAATAGAGCAATCTTGTTTTGATCCATTAAACGAAAATCATATAAAAGTCAGCAAGCACAAGTTATGTGGAAAAGAATACTTTTTCACAGTTCATGCACTATATCACAACAGCAGCGGGTGCCACAGCAAATCCCATTGAACTATAACCTAGGGACGTCCGGATGATAGCAGCAATACTCACAGGCAAAGAGGTTGTAATCATAAGGTTTTATGCATCAAAAGTTCACAACTTCATTCACAATTATCACGGTTATATAGCAGGGTATGAAGCGGACTAAAATGTCAAAGAAACTACAACATAGGCTAAGAATAAATTGTTCTGTCATTAGAAATTCCAGTTTACCTGCTTCACATTCTATGCAACAGAACACAACATCGTACTATAGGCATCAAGTAAGTGTGTCCATAAAATTCATGCATACAGTATGTTAGTGTGTTTACAAGCAATTGTGATCCAAGGGTATACTTTTAACTTAAAAGCAATGATCCCTAATCCTTAATGCCACAGAAATCACTCCATACCAAAAACTTGTTGAGAGAAATATTTACCGCAAGTGCACGGTGTAGCTGTAGCTAGGAACCGGCAAGTACGAGTCGTGTCCACAAGGAACTCGTTTTCAAATACTAAATCCACCTAAAAACTCTAATCTAGGTAAAAACTCAGTTCGACAATGATTTGATTTTTGGATTCAACTACTAAGATAACTAAGAAAGATCAATAAATAACAAGACTTAGATTGGGATTAATCACACTACTATGCCTAAAATCAATCATCAAATATCGCTTGAGATTTGAAGAGGGAGACACCAATTAAGCCTATCTTCGCCTACTTTCGAAGGTCAAAGACTAATCTTGCACAATCTAATCACCTATTTTCATGGGATTAATAAAGGGCAAAATTACAATGAATGCATCTCACAACCCCCAATTAAAACCTTAATTATTTTCATATAAAAGTTCTAATTGTTCACAACGTCATTCTAGGTAAGTTCTCATCTTTCGATGTTCACAAAACCCTAATAAAAGCAAAAGAGTCCTCTTTCGAGGTAATCAATGAAAAAGTGATGAACGAAATGAATTCTAACCTAACAAGCATAGAACAACTCAATTGGTACTCAATTCATGATTATCAAGGCATAATAGGGATCAATCCCAACCTAAGTAGAGAAATTAGCCCCTAAACATGATACTAAACAATTGACAAAGATTGGAGAAAATAGCCATAGAGAAACAAAGAGAAATTGTGAAGAAAAGATAAAGAGAAGAAATTACGATTACCGAATAAAAAGTTTGATGCGATTCAATCATAAAAACTTGAAGTAGATGAACAATAAAGAGTGTTCTTGAGTCTCCTCTCGGAGCTGCTCTCGAAACCCTAGCTAAATTTCTAAAATTATGGAATAGAATCCCTAAACAATTACAATTAGGAAACTTAAATAACCGCCGAAACAGTAGTCGCACGGCCGTGCGAAAGTCGCACGGGGTACCGTGCGAAAATCTGCCGCAGCTTCTGTGCTCTCTGCCTGTTTTGCACGGCCGTGCGCGTCTTCAACTTCCGTAAATTGTCGCATGGCCGTGCAAGATGTGCACAGGGGCCGTGCGGCCTTCCTTCACTTCGGGTCTTTCGCTCGATGATCCGCACGGCTGTACAGCTTCGCACGGGGGCTGTGCGACTTCCTTTGACGTGTTTTAGGCTTCTTTCTTGCCTCCTCTTGAGCCCGAACTCTTCTCTTCATCGCTTTTCATCAAATTTACCTCGAATCTCTCAAATTTAAGCCCAAAAACCTGTAATAAAGATATTTACGAGCTTAGGTGACGATAAAGAGAAAGTGAGCAAAATCTAACCCAAAACTAAATAAATATCATTGAAATCATCTCGGAATTGGGTTAAATAATGCCTTAAAAACCGGCAAAAACGAGGTTTAACAACTAACAATCTCATAAATCCAAACAACAATCTCAAAACAACCCCAAATTAAGATTCTAATTCCAAAATAGAAATTTCAATTGAAATTAACCACAAATTGAATATAGACAAGATAACAAACCCTAGATTCGACAGAGAGGCAGCGAGAGTGAGCGATGTAGTGGAGAGAGAGGGGCAGCAACTTGCAGTGAATGCTCAGCGATGGGGTTCCGGTGCTGTGGGAGGTGGCCGGTGAGAGGTAGAGGCTGGCGAATTGCAGCGTGCGAGAGGGGGCAGTGAGCGAGAGGGTTCGGGAGGCAACGAGCGAGAGGCGGTGGTGGCCAGCGATTGGGTTCGGTGCTGTGGTGGTTGGCGAGGGTGGCCGGGTAGGTGGTGGTCGAGGAGCAGAATGGGCGAGAGAAGGGGAGAGATGGAGAGTACTGGCGTGAGAGGCACAACAAGTGAATTTTTTTTTCCTGGATTATTGAGTCACTTGAATGCTTTTAAGGTCTACCCATATCACAACCGTTGGATCTAATTTGGAGAAATTTTATAAACAAAAAGGAAAGAAGTTTACTTATTTAATTTGTTTGCCTTGCAAGAAATTAGAGGTAAAAATATCATTTAGTATATAATTTGATTGCCTACTTAATACTTCAAAAGGTTAAGAAAATAAACTCAATGTATCTCATAGTACCTTAAAATTAAGGGTAAACATGTCCTTCACATACACGAGGATGGGGACTGGCATGGGGATAAGAGAGAGAAGTTGGTGCGGGAAGGGACAGAGAGAAAGTGGGGGTGTTTGAAGGAGTGTTGAGTTACTGTAACATGTGTATGTGAGAGAGAGAGAGAGGGGCATATTGGACATTCAATATACTCAACTGCCTAGACTTGTTATTTGCCTTGATTAATTAGGCTAACCTATTATTGATGTTAAAGGGATTGGAGTTTAGAGCGTTTTTAATGGGATCACATGAATCAAATTTATTGCACGTAGTTCAATAAATACTCTGTAGTTCACGAATTACATGATCTGCCTTTATATTGGCCCTTCCAAATAATCCACCCACGATTCCAAATAATTAAATTTTTAGCTTTTTTTAAAATGGAGTTACTTGTAAATTTTGTGAAATATATTTAGTATGAAAAATAAAGATAAAATACTAAACACTAAATTAAACATATTTGGTGATCCAAGTGATGGTCCAAGGGATATGAAGGTGATGAATTAAGTTTCAGAAAATTAAATTGTGGAATATAGGGTCACACATACCATCCAAAATTTTAGATCATGCAATTACAAATGTACAAATTCATAAACACTCTCGAAGCATATACTCATAGGAGAGAGAGATTACAAATTCTGAAATGCTTCGGGAACATATACTCCCAAGAAAGAGAAAGAAAATTAGTCCCACAAAATTCACCCCTATTTCGCCGTTTATCCAACCATCTTGTAACATATGGTGAAAAGTATGTACTCTCGACATCATATAAGATATTGTGGAGAGAGATAGAGATTGGGCTTACAAAACCACTACATATTTTTCCATTCGTCCAATCATCCGTTGACATATGACGAAATCGAATACTCCCATATTCATATAAAACGGTATGTTACAAATGCTCTTAAGATAAGCTGCTTCTCATGAGAGCTTGACAAGAAGAAAAACCAGTGAGCACATGCCAAGAGATGAATGGGCCCCCAAACCACACCTTGACCTCCTATCATGAGAGCTTCCACGAGTAGCAGCCATTTCTACAATGGGCTTTCTAGCCACTTTAATAACTCAGGGCTGGGCTCATGACTACGGCCCACTAAAGAACAAACAACAGTAGCAAGAGGCCTTGGGGTTTGGGGAACTACTTGAGTTTGGCTATCTGCACTAAATTTGATTCGTGTCATACTACTTAGTTACTCGCCTCTACTTTTGAAGTGTGTTGAACTCGGTTGATCACGACCTGGCTGCCTCTTTTTTCCTCCATCTAATTCTATCACATCTATTTTATACGTAGGAGTTTATACTCCTACTACATATAATATAACAAGAAATTATAGTACGAAAAGGAAATTAGGAGAATTTTATATGTATGTGACAATAATATGAGACCTGCGATTATAACCTCTTATGTACATATAATAATTTTCAATTTGAGTCGAGCACCGAGAGTGCATCCGACAACTTACGTGGATTCTCAATAGTGCGTATATGCTTCAAAGAATGAAATCATAGCAATACATATAATACAAAATACTTCAAATTATATCTCATCCAAATCGACATTGAAATTATATCCAGTACCAGAATTGGTTTGAATTAATTAACCTTAAAATTATATCTCATTCAAATCGACATTTAGCCTAATGTAATATTAATCCAACCAATTAAAATGACAAATTAGCACGGGAAACACACAATAAGGAAGAAAACTTAGGTAATACACATCCAAATCAATAGTAACATTAGGTAATACATACATAACATACCTGGCCAACCTCACTATCCAAGAAAAGAACAAATATTACAACTTGCAGGAAGGTAGATGAGACCAAGCAGCAGTCAATAATGATGTCTCCTGAAATTAAAATTCCAAATTCCACTTGATATGCTGACCAAATAACAACACAAGCTTAAGGCATCACAAGAATCATATCATTTACCCTCATATATTCTCTATGTTGTCATCATCATCATTTCAAGATTCTTGTGGGCTCTCCTAATCCCACATAATTTCAGCAGGGATGAATCAATTCAGACATGGAATTTTTTATTTTTTTATTTTTTGGGTGTGGGGCAAGGAAGGACAAGTTGATCATATTCACACCACCCAGATGGACCTGATGTGGATTTTATTTTATTTTTTCTCTTTTTTTTTTTTTTTTGGCTATAATAGGTGAGGTGGTCCACAAGGGTTGGCAATAATTGGGATGTCAAAATCTTGAACATTTACCAGATGAAATATATAGGTGCATGTGGAAGATGCCCCAGCCTCAGGCCCAAAGACATATTCATGCAAACTAGCCATCCATTTTTGCTGTTATTAGTCAAGAGATGGGACAATTGGAGAGCCATGTGAAGTTTCCTAGCCTAACCACTTTATGTACCTGGGTTCAATTTTATAGAAATATACATGCTCCCTAACCCATTATGTATGAGATTATGAGCCAAGTTAGAGGTTTGAATTTACACTATATTAGATCTAGATTTATTTTGTTGTTATTTTATCTATTTTAAATTTAGAGATATGATATGTCGTGAAATTAAGGGCTTGTTCTTTTTAATTGTAAAGTTAAGTTGTAAGTTATATAAAATACTAATCCTTCTGTTCCATATACTTGTCTTTGTTAGAAACAAGAACCTTATTTATATTCACATAAATATATTTTTTATTATAAGAGGGACATAGTAATATGGGAGGAAGAGAGTCATTCAATATAAGAAGTTTGTATTTGTAAGGCCTATAAATAGTGTAAAAAGTTATACGAAACAGTTAGTTTTGTAAGAAATTATAAAAAGTGTTGTATTGAAACGGATAAAACCAAAAACAAAAGTTACATAAAAATATAAATCTGAGTAAAAAAAAAAAGAAAATTTAGAGAGTACAATTACATTTTCATTGTTTAAGAAACAATATAAAAAATAATCTTATTTACAAGTAGTATCATTCCCAGTTGTGTTTCCAAAGCAATTGTGCATTTCCATTACTTCCACACACAACTCTCCTTATATCTCACTTAAATTGACTTTTATAGCCAAATTATCCTTGGCCTCCAAGAAATACATGAAGCTTGAGCGCCAAGGCTTCACATCTATCCATGTCGAGCTTGGGCTCCCACCCATAAACTTTTCTAATTTTTTTTTCTTTCATTAATTTTGATCACTTCCATAACAAGAAGCCGAAAAGAGTTACAAATAATTACGACCACTTTTAAGAATTTGTAAATTTAAGATTTAAAGTTGTTGATAACTAAACTTAACAAGTCTGTAATTTACTCATTTTCATTCGTATTTTCTTTCTTTTTTTCCCCAAAGGAGTCTTTAATCTAGACCTGGCAAAATCGACCCGACCCGAAAACCCGACCCGAACCCGCCCGAAAGTTTTGGGTTTTGGACACGATTTTCTCGACCCGAACCCGAAAAACCGAACCCGAAAAACCCGCAAATTAGCGGGTCAAACCCGACCGAACCCGTTTGACCCGTTGGGTCAAGGCAATAAAAACAACTATTTTAGCTTTGTAACTTGTTGATTGAATGTTTCATGCACATTAAATGATTTTTCCTTCAATTTATCACTTTTTTAATAATGGTTATTTATCATATCAGATTATTTAGAGAGACGTTACATATTTATTGCAATCATTTACTGAGACGAAGACCGATACAGTTTCATTTCTCAACTTATTCCCCATAAACAAAAGCCATTATATACAAAAATTATGCATAGTTAATTTCAATAAAAACATATATGGATTCAAATGGTGTAATATATTAAAATACTACAAGTGTACAAGTTATACTTGTTGTATTTTTGGTAAACTGAATATACCTAGTCACATCTAATTAATATACTTTTATTTTGTAGAAATAATATTACTATAATGATTTAAAATTTTGATGTTATAATTAAAAATAATAATTTTAGTTTATTATAAATCTCTAATTCTTATTTATTTTAAACTCGTGTTTACTCGTACCTAAACCATAACTCCTAAGGTAGGCAATAAGCCAAACTAAAACAAAGTCAAATTTTTCTAGTGAATAAAATGGATCGATTAAGCCTACCCAAGTCAAAACTTTCTCGATTTGTTTTAAAATGCATTAAACATGAATATAAACCTCGTTAGTATAATATAAACTCGTGAAATAAACATCGTAACCTTAAACTAATAATTACGGAACAAGTCATTATTATTCAACCCATTATTAACCCAATCTTTCGTTGGCCTTATTTAAACGCGTCAAGCGACCAACCCGCTTCGGTTCAATGGGACCTTACACAAATATCACAATGAAATTTTTGAATATTCCTTTTAGAAAATACAAATACTATACTTTTTCGTTGAATTATTGGCAATTTTAAGCAAAAATTATGCTTAATATTTATAATTAAAAAAGAAAAACAAGCCGATAAAAAGGCGGTCTTAACCCGTTGGGTCGACCCGAAACCCGTATAACCCGATATACGACCGCCCGTATTTTACCCGAACCCGAAATACACCCGACCCGTATTTTACCCGAACCCGAATACACCCGACCCGTATTTAACCCGCCCGCCCGAATTGACAGGTCTACTTTAATCTCATTATTATGTTGATAAATAGTGATTTATTGTCCTTGTCTTATCCTCTAATATTTTTGTAGGTAAGTATTGTCTATAACCGATGATGATGATCTTGTGAGATTGCTAATTGTTAGCTAACGAGTTTGATGTTTCTAAAATTGCATTGGTTGATGATAAGGAAAGCCAGTGAGATTGATGTTTCCAAACCTCTATGTTGGGCCACTAGTCGGCTATGGTTCCATTCAAATTTATGGCTGAGTGGTAACAAAATATGTCCTACACTAATGACTTTTAATACATTAACTAATCTATACTATATATAATAGTAATTTTTTTCAAAATTATCAAATAGAGGCCTAAGAGTGAATTTAGAAGTTTTGTCCAATAAAAAATAATATTTTATCCTTAAAAAAAAAAAAAAGTTTCTACTCATTTATGAACTCTCTAATTAAAGTGACATGTATTTTAAAACAGAGGGAGTAATTTTTAAAAAGTTATAAATTAAAAAATTAAACATATGATAACTACTTATATTGACATTAATAATAAAAAATATTATAATGATAAAAGTGATCCAAATATATTTAATAATAATAGGTAATGAGTAAAAAGATGTAATTGCATCACGGTAAAGGGCATGGCGAGTCAATTCGTGATGTAGGGTAATACAATCATCTATGTTTTGTACTTGTATTGAAAATTGATCGCGATTTTAACAGTGAGTCGATGACGCAAAAATATTGATACAATTGAGATGTTATAAATACATGTTGTTTTACTCGATTAACAATCAATTGCTTCCCTCGAGACACAACTCTTTCTCCCAATTAATTAACACAATAAGAGTAACATGATGTTCTATTTCAAGATGGCGGGATGCTTGATGGCAAATACTCATCTTTTACTAATTTAGAAAACTTACATTAGTAAAAGATATGATTTAAATATATTTATCAATAATAAGTCACAAATAAAAATAATCTGTATGTTGTGCAAAAATTATGAGATTGATGAATTTATTCGAAATCCAATAGGCTTAATAGAAGTTGGCATATTAAGTTTTCATCCTTTTAAACATTAAACATGTGATAATCTAACTACATATAATAGTAATCTTTTCAAAATTGTTAATGGTGGCCTGGGAGCGAACGTAGGAGTTTCATACAATAAAAAATAATACTTTATTCTTGAAAATAAAATAAGTTTTTATTTATTTATGGACTTTTTGAGACTCACTTTTCACAAGTTGTATATTATAATATTTATTTATTTATATTTTGGTTTTTAAAATAAAGATAGTTGTAAAATAAAATTATATAAAATTTAAAATAAAAATATTATAAAATTAGGACAAACCTTTATGCAATCCCCACCCAAATGAGTTATACCAATAATCACATCATAGCAAAATTGTAAATTAAATTGGCCTTACAAGATACTTTCCCCATGTTGGACTTGCCTTTTTTAAATTTTTCACAATTTTCTTAATTAGTAGAGTTTTACTTTTACTATCCACCAATATCATATTTTCATACACCTAAAGCCTAAAACCCAAAATCCACAAAAAGAAAAAAACAAACACTCATTTTTTTTTATATCATCCATTAAAGTTGACGTAAGGAAAAATATATGTTAATAATCCATACCTTATTATGTTAATGTTGATACCCTACAAAATATTCAATTTCCATTAATTAAGGATCAAACATCGAAAAGAAAGAAAAAAATTCATTACATAATTATAATTGGATTGTATCAAATGAAGTTTTTTTCCATTCGGCTTCAATTTAAATCTTTTTAAACTCAAATAGTTTAAATTTTTTAATCATCTTAATTGAAGTCAGATCAGATGGTTATGTCATCCCTCACTAATTCGTACGATTAGTTAAGCATTTTATTATGTTGAACCCGATTTATACTATATCTAATAAAATTATTTTCAAAATTGTCAAATGGTAGTCTGACAGTTAATTTAGGAGATTTATCCAATATTAAAAAAATAATTTGTCGTTGAAAAAAAAAGTTTCCACTCGTCTATCAATTCTCCAATACTCAGTTGCTACAATAAATCAAAATATTTACGCCAATATATAAAATGAAAGAATAAAGAAACATCATGAAGAAATGTATAGGACACAATATCAAACCATGAGCTAACGAATACGTTAAATAGAATTTAAGAGTTGAGATGACATTAAATCTGACCTCATTTACCTAATAAAATACATCCTAAGATTTCCTTGAAGTAGATATTATCATTAATTACAGAGAATTTTCAGTAGTAGCAGAGTCCGAATAACCAACTAATTGGGTTCTTGGTATTATTAATAAATTGAGCAATGAGTAACAAAAATTTGATATTTTATTTTTTTAAAAGAAAAATAAAGAATTAAATTAGATACTTCTCTTCATATTCATCTCTTTAAATTTTTTTATTTGTAAGTGAAACGTAAAATTTACACTTTTTAAAAGAGTGACATGATTTTAGTATTATCGAATTTTACGAGCCACTTTTCATTATATACTTGTTTAAGTATAGAAAGATTAAGAAGTTTTTATTTATAATTGACAATTTAAATGGTATATAGTTATGTATTTATTTATTTAGGGTTTGGATTATATATGAGATCTCATTTATTTTTATGTATATTGATATGCAATATTTTTCTGGGTTTGAAATATAATAATTTTCTCTAACATTAATAATTTGTATTATTGATGGTGCTTTTTGACTTGGTGCCATAAAATTGTATTTAGTTGAAAATATATTTGTTATAAGAATTTTTAAATTTAAAATCAATAGGAACATGTTATAAAAATAATGTTTAAATATTTAACTATCCGGGAAGCAATTTGGTTATTGCTAATCAAGATTCATCCTACGCACAAAGTGATGTAATAAACCTTAAGAAATTAAAAATTAATATAATAAAAATATAACAACTAAATATATACTTACAAGACAGAAAGTTATTATTCAAATATGTTGTGGAATAAGACGTAAGTAATAAAAAGTTAGGAATTACACTGCTTCAAGTTCCTAATTTGTGAACTTTAAGTTCGTAATTTGTGTTATATTTAAAAGGATGGAAACTTAATATGTCAACTTCTATTAACCCTGTAGTACTTCGAATAAATTCAACTGTCTCAAAAATTTTGCACAAAATACATATCATTTTTTTGTCATAAATACAGTTTATATTAGTCTCTTCCTAACATTTCTATCTCGTGACTTATTATCGACAAACATATTTAAATCATATCTTTTACTATTGTAAGTTTTTTAAATTATTAAAAGACGAGTATTTGCCATCAAGCCTTCCCCCATCTTGAAATACAAGTTCATGTTACTCTTATTATGTTCATTAATTGGGAGGAATGATTGTGTCTTAAGGGAAGCAATTGGTTATTCATCGAGTAAAATAACATATATTTATAAAATTTCAATTGTATCAATATTTTTACGTCATCGACTCATTGTTAAAATCACGATAAATTTTCAATACAAATACGAAACATAAATGATTTTATTACCTTAAGCCGCGAATTGACCTATCATACCCTTTGCCATGATACAAATCACATCTTTTTGCTCATTACCTATTATTGTTAAATATATTTGGATCACTTTTATCATTATAATATTTTTCATGATTAATCTCAATATAATTAGTAATTATATATTTAATTTCTTAATTCATAACTTTTTAAAATTTATTATATTACTATGTGTATAACACGAGTCCAAACTAGTTAATAATAATGTAAATATAATATTTGTTTGTGATAATTATTAGATAAATTATGTAAATAATTTTATTATCTTTCATTATCTTTTAATTTCCTAGTTTACTTACTCTGGATACTTGTAGTTATCTCTTCCTAATTTCAATCCATGAAGGACTATTGTATTTTATATAAGTATACATGTAATTATCAATGAAAAATCATGGTATTATCTTCTCACATGGTATGAGACTATTCTTGATCCTCCCTTCTCCCATATACAACCTCTCTCTTCCGGAGTGCGTCTCCCCTCCCGGCGGCATCTCTTTCTCGACCTCACCACCCTTATCTGCCAATGGCTCCCTCTTCCTTTCACTCAGCCTTACCTGTCAACAACATCGAATATTTCATCTCCATTACCCTTGAAATGAAAAAAGTTCAATACTTATCTTGGCTGAACTCTTCCAAATCCATTGTCCTATCTACCAAGTCCTTAACCATATCCTCCTTCCTTCGCCCCATCCCGCTCCTACACCCTTCTCACCTGATTCCGACATAGTCGACACCGACACCATTGATCCAGAATTTTGGTCTCACCTAGATGCCATTGTTCTCCAATGGATCTATGGTACTCGTCTCTAATGACCTCCTCAGCACAATCATCGAACCCAACGTTACGGCTCACCATACATGAGAATGTTTAGCAATATTTTCCAATATAATAAATCCTCCCAAGCCCTCTACTTGGAAAATCAATTCAGTCAAGTTTGTCTTGACAATTTTCCTAATATCTTCGCCTACCGTCAAGATCTAAAAATGCTAACCGATCAACTCTCCAACGTCAATGTTCCGAGTCTCCCAACAACGACTAGTCCCGTAATTAATTGCGAGCTTAAATGAGAATTATAATGGAATTGTCGCCATTCTTCAACAAACCACACCTCTTCTCTCCTACTATGAAGCTCATTCTCGGCTCATCCTCAAAGAGACAGCAAGCCTCTACTACAGCCCATCCGACGGCGCCGCTCTCCTCACCGGCGTCGACCTCCGACCATTACTCCGAGACCGGCCACGTCTCCAATCATAGTCCTCTATCGTGCCAATCCACCTACCGTGGAAGCACTCATAGCTGGCAGCGAGTGTGTCCGTAGACGTAGCCGCGACAGCTACCACCAGCAAGCACCACTAGGGTTGAGCATGATTGATAGATACCTCGAAACCGAACCAGAACTGGTTAAAAGGTAAGGTTTCGGAACCGAGAATCGGTCAAACGGTTCCAGGTGAGGTTCCTAAAATTCCAAAAATCAAACCCTGGAACCATTAAGGCATGTAATTTTTCGAGGATTTTTAGTTTTCAGTTTCGGTTTATGAATATGAGGCCCATGTAATTTCAGGTTTAGTTAGTTTGTGGTTTGTGATATTTACTCTTTAAATGCAAAGAGAAGCGAAATTGATGGTTTGTTTCTTGTTTGTTTTTGCCAAGAATGTTTAAGTTCTCTTCTAACTATTCCTGTGGCAAATTGACTTGCTATTTATTAATGCTTGAAATTTAATTAATATAAGAATATATAATTTTTAAGGCCTTAAAGTTTTTTTCATAAAAATAATGGTATGGACAGGGTACCACTGGAACCGAAACGGCCATAAGGTTCAAGTTTAGGTTCCTAAAATTCAGAAACGGTCAAACAGGTTCCGATTCGGATTTCAAAATTGAGGAATCGGTCAAACAGAGTTAGGGTCGGGTTCCCGATTTTGGGACAGGTACCCAGAACTGTTCACCCCTACGCATTGCCAGCGCCATTCCCACCCAAAGGTTGGAAACAACGAGTGTCGTGGGCCTTTCCCTCACCATGGGCCACCCACCCTCTCCATATGCCACGGCTCCACCCTCCCGTTCGTTTCTCGTCAGCTGGATCTCCTCGGTAGTCGCCCTCCCTTTCGCATAGACATTGACGGCGCGTTTCACACCATGTCTTTCATTGTTCCCCACGAAAACGGTACATGGATACCGATGCCATCACATGCGACGGCCACCCCGGTACACTCTTAACTTATTTTAACATGAGCACCAATCACAAAATTGTTATTAGAAATGGTCATGAAATTCCCGTTCGTGACTTTGGTATGGCATATCTTCCCCTCCCTACCTTCCCCTTGCTTTATAAAATGTCCTTTATGCCCCTAACCTTATTAAAAATTTGATCTTCGTACGTCGCTTTACTACCGATAATAATGTTTCGTTGAATTTGACCCTTTTGCTATTCTGTGAAGGACATTGTGATCGGGACTTCTCTCTTGAGATGTGATAGTACAAGGGATCTATATTCTCTTCCAGCCACCACACCAGCATTTGTCTCTTCTCCATCTACTTTTGCTACTATTTCTCCTTATTTGTAGCATACTCGTTTAGGTCATTCGGGAGTCTTTGTTTTAAACTCCCTGCAAAATAAAAATTCTATTGATTGCAAACCCTTCCCCTCTTCCTATGTTTTTCAATCTTGTGTTTTTGGTAAACATATTCAGTTGTCATTCTTTAATTCTTCAAACTATACATATATGCCCTTTGATATTATTTATAGTGATTTATGGACATCTCTAATTTTAAGTATGATGGTCACAAATACTATTTACTTTTATTGGATGATTATTCAAATTTCTTTGGACTTTTCCGATTGGCCACAAATCCCAAGTCTATTATCTCTTTCTCACTTTTAGCTCCTTTATCAAAACTCAATTCGATAAAAATATTAAGAGCTTTCAATGTGATAATGGGCATGATTTTGATAATAATTCATTCAAATTATTCTGCGAAAATAATGGCATGATTTTTCGTTTTTCTTACCCTCATACATCTCAACAAAATGGCAAAGGTGAACGGAAAATTCACACCAGCAATAACATGATTCAAAGTCTTCTCGCTCATTCCTCTACCCCCTCCTTTTGGCATCATGCTCTCAAAATGACATCTTATCTTCTCAATATTGTTCCTTGGAAACTCATCAATCAATTTTCCCTTACACAAATTCTCTACCATCGAGAACCATCCTACACTCATCTTCATGTGTTTGGATGCCTATGCCACCCACTCTCTCCCTCCATCTCCATTAATAAACTTCAACCACACTTTACTTGTGTTTTCTTAGGATACTTACCAAATCACCGTGGGTACAAGTGCTTTGACCTAACCACTCGGTAAACTTATCATCTCTCGTCTTGTAATCTTTGATAAGTCCCATTTTCCCTTCTCAAAAGCATCTCTCCCTCTCCTCACTCCTATCAATTTTGGGATGTTGGGCTTAACCCAATTATTCAACATCAATTGCTTCATCCCTTAGCCCATGACCATGTCTCACCTTTTTCTCCATCCGTGACCCACCCCGACATCACATCTCGGTCGCCCTTCACCATCTTTTGTAGGTCCATTCGGCATAAACTAGCCCAATTCACCGCCCACCTGCTCCACAAGTCCCTCTAGCCCGGACCAGCACACTTCACCGCTCACCCGACCTCGGTTGCTCGCCTTATCTAGCCTACCACCTAAGCCCACATCCTTGCCACCTCCTTCATCTGCGCCAATCTATCGCAGCCCAGCCCATTTCCTTTCTTCTTGTCCAGCCTACCTCTTACACCATCCCATCCTCCCCACTCTCGACACCCCCATCCCCGGCCAGCCTAATTCCTTACAACCGGCCCAACAACCTCAGCCCATGTCACATCCCACCCGAACCATGGCTACACACAGCATGCATGGTATTTTCAAGCCCAAACAACCCCTCAACTTTTTCACTCCTTCTACATCTTCACTAGGGGTGAGCACGGGTCTGTTCGGTTTGGTTCGGGGGTTTCGTTCCGATTAACCAGATTTTTTGTTCGAAAAATGTGAACCGAAATTGTAACCGGATAAACCGGTTAACCGGATATCGGTTAACCGGATTTTCGGTTCGGTTCACCGGTTAACGAAACCGTTAGATAAAAGTTCTTAATCTTATTCTTTTTTAAAAAAAAAATTAACTCGCAAGGTTTTTAAACTTTTTATAATTGTAAGGGAGTAGAGTAGCTAGTTGTGAATATAGGTTTTCGATTAAAATTGCAATTTATTTAACTTATCGGATACTAAACAAGAGGGAAGAAGATTAGAGCCGCCAGTGAGTGTATGTGAAGCTTCAGTTCTTTTTATGCATTTGTCTATGAAATTTTGCATGTGCCTAAAAATTTAACATCTAAAGAGAACAGGAGAGGAAGGCATAAAAAATAATTTACATTGTTCGGCTTCTACATGTGCCAAGGCCTAACCATGTAAGCTTGGCCCAATGTGCGCCTAAGTAGTGGCCCACCTCCCCCTCCCCCATTACCGGCACCCAAAGACGTTCCCATATTGCTAGCCTAACCATAGTGCCCAAACACAAATACATATTTAAGGTTAAAATTTCACCAAAAAAATTTTAAAAATGATCGAGTCGGTTCGGTTAACTGCTGATTTCAAAATTGTGAACCTTAACCGGAACCGGATAAACCGGTTAACTTGGATATCGGCTAATCGAATTTTAAAACCAGTTCAGTCAACCGAAAAATCGGTTCGATTTTATCGATTTTCGGTTTGACTTATCGGTTCAGCTTTTTTGCTCACCCCTAACCTTCACTACTACCTCGTAACTTGAAGGATGCCTTATCCGACTTGAATTGGAAATAGGCTATGACCGACGAATTTGATGTCTGTTATTAAAAATAAAATTTAGGAGTTAGTACCTCGCTCCTCTAATGTGAATATGATTCGGTCTATGTGGATTTTTCTTCATAAAAACGATCCGATGGTTCTTTTGAGCGGTACAAATCCCGTCTTGTTGGTGATGGTAGGTCTCAGGAAATTGGAGTCGATTGCCCCGAAACCTTCAGCCTCGTGGTCAATTAGCTACTATACGGACCGTTCTCATTGCCCTGTCAAAATCCCGGTCCATTCATCGGTTGGACGTAAAACATGCCTTTCCGCATGGCAATCTCAAGCAAAACTATTTATATGCATCAACCTCTTTTGTTTAGAGACTCTAGTTACCCCGACCATGTCCGCTTACTAAAGAAATCTCTATATGGTCTTGAGCAAGTTCCACGGGCTTGGTACCGGCGATTTGCTAACTATGTCTCCACCAATCAATTGATCACTTCCTATTCATCTACAAGAAGGATTCCGACATGGCTCGTATCCTTCTAAATGTGGATGATATCATCCTCACCACCTCTTTTGACTCCCTTCACAGTTAGATCATGGTCCTTTTCGGTTCCGAGTTTGTCATGAAAGACTTGGGTTGAGTTACTTTTTAGGGGTTGTTGTCACCGTGCATGCATGACTTCCCATAAACTTGTTCCCGCACTCGATTGACGCTAAGGGAAAACTTCCCGATTTTGCAGATTCCCCTTATCCCGATCCTAAACTCTATCGCAGTGATGCTGATGCATTGTAATATCTCACTTTCACAAGGGCGATATCTCTTATGCGGTGTAACAAATTTTCCTTCACATGGGAATTCTAGCCCATAGTTACACTTGTTGCTATATTCATCAACAATTCGAATCCCGACTCTACTCCTCTCTCTCTCTCTAAAATTCAGGTCCTAAAAAAATTCATGTATAAGCAATGAGAAAGGATAAATACACATCCGTGGATGAAAGAAAGGTATGAATTGCTCATCTTTCAAAATTTCTATTTATTGATTTTTGACATCATTATATATTCCATACTTTTGGTTTATTCATTGAATCAATTAGAATTGTTCATTGCTTATCATAAATTTGTTCATCAATTTACAAGTCTGGTGTAGTTATTTTTGCAAGATTGATATTCTTATACTTTAGATTTGTTCATTGAATCAATTAGAATTGTTCACTGCTTATCATAATTTGTTCATCGGTTTTTAAGCTTGTGTATTTGATTTTTGCAAGACCGATATACTAAAATCTAATTCGAGGTAGCATGAGAGCCAATTTTTTTATCAATATTATTTATTCACGACCAGCATCAAAATATATAAGACAAAGGAGTAGGGTATGAAGGGGGACAGGGAGGAAGGTTGTGATTTTAGGCGTCCCTAGATTTCTCTCTCCACTTTTTCGATTTGATTTGGGATCATATTCATTGACGTGAAGATGAGATCGTTTGATTTCGTTATTGATCCGTTGAATTTTTTTAAAATTTGAGCAAATTGTTAATGTGAACAATATTCTTCCATTTAATGAATAGTACTCAGTAATCTATAGTGAACAATACTCATCAACTCAATGAACGAACCCAAGTCGTTGCAATTTGACAGATGAGCAATACTCATCAATCTAATGAACAAACCAACTTAACAAGTGAACAACCATGGATAACTCAATGAAATTAAAAAGTGAAATTTTATGGTGAACATACTTAATATTCCAATTAATCAACTTCCATTTCTTGGTAAATTATCCCAGTTAATTTATGAATAAATTGAAGTCACATAATGAACAATATGTTTAGTGAGAAGTTAGAAGTTTCGTAGTGTATTGTTAGTAGAGTAGATGGAGAACGGTTATTAATTTGTTCAATGAACAAATCGCACAATGAACAAGCTCCACTATGTAGACGACAAAACCACAATTGTATCTTACTTAAAAAAAAACCTGAACTTTGTGATGAGTTCTATAAAGAAAAATTATTGAAAAAATAAAGAAACTATCGAGGCGGATTGTTGAGTGGTGATAGAGTTACGCAACAATAGGAAGTCATGGTGTGTACTCGGTAAATATAAGAATTTGCACTTGGTAGAGTTCATGCAAATTCTTATATCCATCTTGGAGCATATACTCTCGGGTGACACGTCATTATGTTAGGCTCACAAAACCCACAAAGTCTTATGTACACCTGGGAGTATTTGCTCCTCGCCATATGTCAACGGATGGTTGGACGACATAAGGGTTGGTTTTGTGGGCCTAATCTCTCTATCTCTTTCTCGGGAGTATATGCTTCAGGGAGCATTTAAGAATTTGCTCACAAAACCGCCTATTTTTTCTTTTCGTCCAACTATTTGTTGACATATGTCCTGTGGGCATGTACTCTCGAGTGTATAAGAGATGCTCAGTAAAGTTCATATACGAGTGACACATAAGATTGTCGTATAGGATGTCATGCACTAGATAATTAATGATTGTATAAATAATAAAATAAAATAGTTTGTCATGAAAAATAAGATTACTTATGATAAATTATTAAATTATATTAAAACAAAGACTATCCAACTATCAAAAACTCTACAATATTATTGTAATAATTATTTATAAGTCACAAACGAGCAATTAAGTAAATTATGGTGATAAAAAAGCAAATTATTATTAAAGACAAGTATACAAAATTATGAAAAATAAATAATTATAATTATAATGAGGGTAATAGATTTAAGATTTCTTTATACATAGAATGAAATTCATATTGTTATGTAGAAAGGACGAAAAAGCAATTCCGATATTTTAGTTTTCATTAACAATCTTCCTTAATGTGAAGAAAATTATATGTAATTATAGCTATCAAATAAATGTTCATAAAAGAGGTTTTTTTTTTTTTTGAAACACACAAAGAGGTTTATATAATAATATTAATTTAAAATGATAATTTAAAAAATATTATTATATTTTAAAATTTTTTAATAAAAATATATATAAAAAATTACCTTAAATATTTGCGGAGCAAAGAATATAGGCTTAGTAATAATACTGATACTAGCGATAAAAAAAAAATGATACTAAGTTCGTCGCAAATGGCTCATTTGGCTACTCGTGGGGAAGATTATATTATCCACCATAACCAATATGATAATTAACTACAATTTGTCGAATATGGTATGAAAATCCTAATTTACGACCTCAGTCCTGTTTTGACTAGTTTGAGAAATAATTAAACGTAGTAATCTCCCCTTTAAATTGCAAAGTGATAGATTTCATCATAATTTAAATTTAAAATATCTGCACTAAAAAAATAAAAATATATATGAGTATTTACTTTTTAAAGTGGGTAATATTTATATTATAGACTCAGGTTTATACATCTCATGACGGGATACAATTTAGAGAAAAAAATCTAACCTTTTTTTTTTTTAAGTAAGGGGAACCATGAAAATATAGGGTGAGTTAAAAAAAAATTATAAATCTAAATCCATGTTATAATTTGTAAAAAGTCGATGATAGTTTAGAGGATTAATCCATATTTTACTTTAATAAATTGACCATAATATCAACAAAACTAAGAGATCTTATAATTTATTTTTTAGAATTAGAATTTAGCTAAAAAAGTCAAAAAATTGTCCGATCTAATTCTCCAAATTTATCTGGTCAAAAAGGTCAAATACAATCATAAATATTTTATAAAAGTTTTAAATTTGAATACAGTATTTATTCTAAATACAAATATATTCAAATTATTAATTTTTTAATATATTCAACCTAAATTTACACACAAACTAAATTTTTACCAGGACTAGATTGGACCCACCCTCTAGTCTAGTAATGTATTTTTTGTATAAGAATAGGATTTAAAAAAGGTGTCATTAATTAATTATCTACTGGTGAGAGAAAAAGAAAATAAACAAGAGAAAAATTTGAGAGAGAGAGAGAGAGATAAATAAGGCTGCTTGCTAGTGTTTCGTGTTCTTCTTTTCTGAACTGGGTCTGGGAACGCGAGAGAGAGGGAGAGAGTATACAGAGAACTCATCTGCTTCAATTCGGTCGGTGGTTGCTTATGGCCAAAGCTTCGCTGTCTCCGTAAAGAGTGGGGTTCTTCAACGCTTTGAAAAAACCCTTAAAAAATACTCCTTATTATCAAACGAAGAATCCCAGAAGACCTAATCAACCCAGCATCACAAACCTAGATTTTCAATAATTTAACCCTTGTTAGGGGTTTCGTGAAAAACTTCTTTCTTCCCCATTTGTTGTTTCCCTCTCCTCTTTCTCTCTCTTCTTCCTTGTGGGCAACTTCTTATCTTCCTTGTCTTATCGTTCTTGTTTCGAGAATTCGTTATCCCAAGGCAGATGCTTTTTCTGCTTTATTACTTGCAGGAACTGACGATCTAGTGGAGTGATTAAAAAGGTATTCTTTGGTAGTGAAATTGGAATTTTGATTGGCAAAATCTGTTGCTAGATCAACTAGATTCTGGGATTTTATGGGAATTCCCTTGGCGGGTCTTTGATCATTAGGGTTTTATTGACGAAATTGTTGCTGGATCTGGGTTTTTCCTTGATTTTAGCTGGTGGGCATCGAGCTATCTCGGTTTTATTGGTGAATTCTATGGTTCTACGTTGAAATTCTGATTTATGGTGCTGATTATGCGTTTAAGATAAAGTGGGTCTCTGTTGAATTTGGTTCTTCTTTGATTGATCTGACTGGGATAGTGAATGCCATTTTCAAGGCCTCAAATTGAACATATTTAGAAAGTTTACTGTGTGGAGTTGTTTTCTACTGATTTCAGAAGTGGGTAGGTTATAGAATCAAATTTTGGCAATTTGTTGTTGTTTGATTGGTTATTTCGTTTCCGTTTGACTCAAGGAGGCTCAATCTGGTGAATAATTTTTTTGAAATCATCAGTGACATTGGCTTGAAAATTGAAATTGGTGCTAATTGGTTTGGAAATTGAGTGCTGATTGGAGTTTGTGGTGGACTTTTCCTTGTTCTGTGGATAAGATGAGCTTGAATGCATCTGGTGGATTAGTTTATAGGGGAAGCTTTTGATTCACATTGCTGAAAATGGTCATTCCTTTGAGGTTGATTGCGATGAATCCACTCTTGTTGAGGCAGTTCAAAGGTTTACTGAAACAATGGCAGGAATTCAATTGAATGACCAACTTCTACTATGTGGTGACTTGAAGCTTGAATCTCACGAGCAGCTTGGGGCGTATAAGCTTCCGTCAGATGAACAGGAAGTATTTTGTTTCAACAAAGCCAGATTGCAAAACAATGCAATGCCCCCTCCACCAGAACAGGTTGAAATTCATGATACTCCTGAGCCTCCACCATCCTCTACCCAGGATCCTCATCCATTGGATACTGCCATGGACCCAGCACTCAAGGCTTTACCTTCTTATGAGCGGCAGTTTCGATATCATTATCATTGTGGGCATGCCATATACAGTCGAACAGCTAGAAAAATTGAAATCTGTGAGAGGCTTCTGAGAGAGCAGAAAGTGCAAGAAAGGGCAATGGAGATTGCCAGGCGCAATTTAGACCACTTTTTTAGGATACTTAACCAAAATTACATGGACTTCCTAAAATGCTATTTGCAACAGCATCGTATACATTCTGATTTGTTGGTGAACTTTCCAAGGGATATTGAAAAATTAAGATCTTGCAAACTTATCCCAGCTTTACAAACTCCAACTCGTAAGTGTTTGCTGGATCTTGTGAAGGAAGAAAACTTGAGGAAATGGATGGAAAGTTGTAGCTGTTCTCATAAGCAATTTGAGAACAAGGTCTCACAATTCAAGCATGTGTTTGGAAAACTGAAGCATGACGTTGAAGATCTATTTTCTAGCAAAGCTTCATTGCCAATAAGGGATTTGGAGTTAATGATCAAGGAACAATATCGGCATGTGAACGAACAGAGGAGTATTATGCAATCATTAAGGTTTGTTCTTTCTTGAGTAATTTCCATAATTTGATCATATCAACTACTGTCAAAGCTCCAAGTAATTTTCTCTTCCTTGCAATTTGTTAGTAGTTGCTTGTTGGTTCATTCTTGTCATGTTCTTTGGTTGGTGGTTGTTTAATTCTTTATGTTAATTCATTTTCTTCTATGCTTGTGTTCCTTTTCCTTTTCTTGTTCTCAACTTCATGTAGACCCTGTTATGGTTGTCAAATGACCACAAAGTGACACAATGTAGAGCATACAACTTAGGAATAAGAATTGCCTAGTATGTCCTGTCATCTGTATATGCCTAGAGAACCATGCATTATCTACTTTGGAAAGCTAATTTTCAAGGTCCAGCTTAGTTGTAATCTCTTGTGCCTCTTAATATACTGGCCTTTGTAGTGCCTCTAATGAACCACTTGCATTGACAAACAATTAGACAATGGGAATCCTGATAACATATCCTTGCAGTTTGTAAGTGGGTTTTCTTGTTACCCATTATGTTATTCTTTGCATACAACAACAACTCCCTTTGTGGGTCCCTCTTGCACAGGGTCTGGGGATGGAATATTTCATATTCATTGTGTTGCATAATCTTCATTATTCATTCTAGGAGTATGGCTGTATGCCTTCTATTGCAGGGCCGTAATGTGGTAACATTACTGTATCTAAAGTAACATATTTGCCATAGAAATGAAGTATTATTAGTATTGAGCTTCTTAAAAGGTATTGATGTCTCAGAGCCACAAACAATTTATGATTTGTGTGGTATGTTGATGGCTTTGTGACTTTCTGCGGCCTTGACTTGTAAGAGGGAAAAGAAGAGAGTTCAGACAGCTTTGCACAAATTGGTTTTGTTCACTAACTTATGGGCATGGTTGTAGATGTTTTTTTTTTATTAGAAAAAGGGCGGGAGGGGATGGGGGTTTAGTACTCTTAACTGGAATGTTATGGGTTTTGACAACCTTATTAGATGAGAGTAGTTGCACAAATTTCTGACTTGTGAGGTTTTTCCCTAATATCATGATAGGAGCCCCTAAAATGGTGGATGTGACTTGTTTTCTCTTGGGTTCTCGTTTGTAGGCTTTTCCTCTGATAGTGTATGTCCTTTCTTTGGCTGGGGGTGGGGTATTTCATATTCATTCTGTTGCGGAGGTCGCTTTTGAAATGGTTTAGCTGTTGGGTTCTTCCAATAATGATGATCATTTTTGCTGGGGCTGGCCTATGGCTGAAATTCATAATTGCTCACATACAACAGAATTCTCATCCATTTGTTCGATGCTTCTCTTGTGGACATATGTTGGTTTTATTTTAAAGGGGATTTTAATCCTACTGAAAGATATCAAGAGCTGGAGCTTCTGTGGTTCATTGGGTTTTGAGACAAGTGTTGTCAGAAGAGGATGATGTAGAGGAAAGTTTTAAACAATGAAGAAAGTATATACTTTCGAAGAAATGGAAGCACGCCAAGCTATAGTATTACAGTAGAAGAGCGTTATTAAGCTTGGTCAAGTTGGTAAGCCCCTGGTCGAGCTTAGGTTCTAGTAAAACTTGTCTGAGTTCAATTTGAGTGAAAATTGACTTGTTTCCTGCTTGTTTAAGAATCATCAACCTGAAGCCGAGGAACAATCATTGTGAAGATCAGGCTTTGGGCTTGGCTCAATTAGACTCCTAAAACCGTTGCTATTCTTTTTAAGATATTCTTTTTAACCATTGGGTCCTGGCCATTGGCTCAACTTATCTGGAGTCCTAGCTATAGATAATTAGGCATACTTCTAATATAGTATTGTTATCCTTTGGGCTTTCCGTTTGTGTCGAATTGTCCTTTCATGATTACTATCAGTGATGCGTTTGTCTCTTTGATTTCAATGAATGCCTATTCCCTTGTTGTGGTTCCTAACCTTTCTTCTTTTAGTCCTAGTAAGCTTGACAGCCCTTTCACGTGATCATGCATATGCATGAGGTTGGGTTGAAGAGAGATATTCAACATTCTTTTCCTAAACAATGTCCTTTCAGTGATGCCATTATTTGTTTTTTTATTTCGTTGAGACATGTTAATGCCTTACAATTTTTCTTCTTTGTTTGGGGGCTTACTAGATGAGCTCTGTAATCTAGTTCATTTCCTTCAGCCTGTGTTTTACATATCAGCTGATTTTCACAAGGTAAGAGCTGAAAACATAGGGGTTGTGTATCAAGACATGCATTTGTTATCCTTTGTTTGCTTCTTTTGAAATTGTAATGGGAATTTGCGAGTACCATTAATGTCTAGACTTTCACTTGGACTCTTTCACTGAACAAATATAAGAATGGCAGCAAGCAGAGGTCCTTCTGAGTTCCTTGTGTTTGTATTTTAATTTTGCAGTGGGAACACCTACTAACATCTTCTTGGCATGTTTATTTTTCGTGGTATACTATAGTAGGTTTTGTCAGACTTATAGGGGTTCATTGTGCACAGTTCTCCGAAGCTTGTGTCTTGGTTCAACATGTTGTTCGTAGGAAGAATGAAATGTTCTTTGGAGGTGTGTTCTTTAATGGGACTGTAACAGCAGATATTCAAGAAGCATCATGTGTTTTCCACGGTGTAGGTGTGGGAGAAACTGTTTTGTTTGTCCTCCCTTTGGCATTTGGTGTCGTCGTCCAATGAGCAACTGTTAGATATTCAGGAGTTAAAAGGCTTTCTGAATTAGTTGTTTTCTGTTTCTTTCTATCAGGGATCTCTCGTCCTTGTATATTTTTTTGCATTTTTTTTTGGGTATGAAAGCCATGTTTCCCTGTAATCCGGGGCATGTGTGTATGACAGTATATGCATTTCCACTAAACTGCCAGATCCATTTCTGCTACAGTGTTACTATTATGTTTTGATAATAATGATAACAGACTGGAGAAACTTCTCATCAAGGCTGTGAAGTGTGAACAGCTTGGCTTCCCTAGACCTTGTCCTAGCAAGACACATTCTGTTGGGTAGCAGTCATTACTGAAATATCTTATCAAATTTTTCTCTTATAAGGGTATTTCCATCTGACTGCAATATGCTCTAATGAGAAACCTTTTATGATTGGTGGAGTAATGTTGTGTACCTTTGAATCTGCATATGTCAGTGACAGGACCCTTGCACATGTGGTTCTTTAGTTTATGTTTTTGTTTGCTTGTGTACGCTATATAATTTTCATGTGTATCCTCTACAGTAGATTATGCATGTGTAGCCATTTGCATTTATGGTTAAATCTGGGGCACAACTAGCAATCAAGTCGCCTTGTATTCTGCAACTAGAGCATGTTGATTATTACAAGTTCCACTGTTGTGATGTTGAGCTTTTACAAGTTTTATATCTTTTCCCGTGAGCTTAATTGAAGTGGTTGAGTTCAGTTGGTAGTTTGAGTTGCATTTCTCAGCTATGTTCTTGAGATTGCGCAAGCGAGTTGCCCATTCAATCTTGCTATTATTTTTACATGTGCATCTGAAATATGTCACCCTATCTGGATGATATTCGACATGTTTGATGATGTAGAAAGTAAGTTCTCCTTGATATGATTAATGATGTCTGAACCACCTTTACAGTTAAGGTGCCCAAATTGAAATCTATAATCCAATTGCCCTGCCTAGGAAAGACTTGATTGCGCCCCCGGATTGTTAGTAGGTGCTGCAGCCGTCCCATGATCTGCAGAGAGGATTGTTCCATTCAGAGCCATTTATTTATTTTTTACTATTCATAGAAAGGAAACGAAGGATAGTTTAAACCACTTAATCAGTTGGGGCATATCTGCCCTTAATTTGATTTGTAGGCATGATTGTATGAAACAATGCCGATTGTTGCAGTTGGCTTTATGCATTGTATACTTCTACTTAAGAAGCACCAATACTATGCTTGGCAGCCAACACATGTCCAAAACCGTCCTCCTACAACCCACATCAAGTACAAAAAGAAATTATGTGGTCAACTTTTATTTTTATTATCTGACATGTAGGACAGATGCTAGTATGCTACTAGAAATCTGAATGCTTCACATCTTAAGTATGGAACATGACCTGCTCTATGGACTAATAAGATGGATAATATTTATGCTCTATTCGTTTACCATATACACGTTATCCTTCCTATCTTCTTTAATAATATGTTGATGTATCTGCATTGTGTCTTCTTGTGCTTTGTGCCAGTATCTGTACCTTTTGGTGTTTAGTAGTTTGTTCCATTTCGAGAAGTGGCGTGGGCATCCTGTGAATATATTTTTCCTTGACATCAGAGTGATTTAGAATTGCCTGCTTCTGCAAGCCTCTGGTGTGTAGCCTTTCATATGATAATACATTTCGATTTCCAAATTTTGAACAATGCATTTTTTTCCTTTTGGGCAGCAAGGATGTCAGTACTGTGAAGAAGTTGGTTGATGAATGTCTGAGCAGTCAGTTATCCTCTTCTCTTCGTCCTCACGATGCAGTTTCTGCATTGGGCCCTATGTATGACGTCCATGATAAAAGTCATCTTCCAAAGATGAGGGCGTGTGACAGATCAATTTCCGATCTACTTGATTTGTGCATAAATAAAAAAATGAAATGAATGTTTTTGTTCATAGTTATATGCAAAAGATAGCGTATATTCAACACGCCATCAAAGATGTTCGCTTGCAGTTTAATGCTTTCTCAGAGGCAATAAAGCGTCAAGATGTTGTGTTTGAGGGCTTAAATGTAGTCCACAATATCGGCCGTGCTTACAGAGCCTGTCTTTCAGAAGTGGTGCGAAGAAAGGCTTCCATGAAGCTTTACATGGGCATGGCTGGGCAGTTGGCTGAGAAACTTGCTACAAAGAGGGCAGAGGAAATGAGGAGAAGAGAGCAGTTTTTGAAGGAACAAAGCCTATATATACCTAGAGACATATTGGGTGCCATGGGATTGTTTGATACTCCTAGCCAATGTGATGTCCACATTGTTCCTTTTGACACTAACTTGCTTGATATTGACATTGGGGACATTGACCGTTATGCCCCTCAATCTCTGATTGGAGTACCATTCAAAAGTGAGAAGCAAGGAACTTCTAGGGCCTCACTCTCTATGTCTAGCAGTGGTTCTCATGCGTCAGATGTTGAAGTGAATGCGATTGTTGCTCCTGAAGAGTACGAGTCTCAGGACCTCCTTGGTGAGGGTGAGTTGGTTGAAATTGCTGGAACTAGCAAGTTGGAAGTTGAAAATGCAAAACTCAAAGCCGATCTTGCTTCTGCTATTGCAACGATGTGTTTCCTTGATCCTGAAGCTGAATATGGATCACTGGATGATAGTAAATTTGATAATGTGCTTAAAAATGCTGCTGAGAAAACATCTGAAGCCTTACAACAGAAAGATGAGTACATAAAGCATCTTGAATCAATGTTGAAGGCTAAACAATCGCAGTGTCAATCGTATGAAAAGCGCATTGAAGAATTAGCTCAGCAATTATCAGACAAATACATGCAGGGAAGGAAGTCTGTGGGCAATAATGATGGTCATTACTCTAAGGCGGACGATTGCAGGTCAGAAATTTTGGATCAAGGAGAGGGGCAGCTGCCTTGCAGATCAAGTGAACTCATGGATGATGTTTCTTCAACATCTGACCTCGTGGGTGCAAAAGATGGGCTTTCACCTAGGCTTGCTGGGAAACTGCCAGAAGGAGCAGATGAAAATATGACCGACTCTTCTGGCATGCTGAATGCTCAGTTAGATTCATCTATGTTGGACCCACAGCGGGACGAACAGCAGCTTGAAGAGAAAGATGAGGACAAGATGGTTGGGCCATGTGAAACGGGCACTTCGGATGTCTTACCTTCTGAGGCTCCTGCTGACACAAGTTTGGATACCAAAGTTGATGCGGATCTTGTGCTAGAACTGCAAAGGGCATTGGAAGACAAGACTAATGAATTGACCGGAACTCATAGTAGTCTTAAATCTGCGCTGGACGAGATTGCAAGTCTGGGGTTAGAATTGGAAAGTTGCAGGAAACTTTTAGATGAATCACAGGTATGGCTAAGATAAATTCCAGTTCTCAAAACTCTACACCACCTGAAGTTTCCGTTTTGTGCATGTTTGTTCCCCAGGCTAATCTGATAGTTGGATGGTCGGACCCATATGAGATTACTGCTTTTAACTTGATTCTATTCTCTCATCTTAGTTAGTATGTGTCACTGAAACTTATTCTCCTTTTCTTTTGGAGGGGGCCTGGGTGGGGAAGGAGTTGGAGCCTTTACATTGGACCTTTTATATATTTCTTCTATGACTGCTTTTTTTTTTTTTCCACCTATTATCTTATTTCAAGAAGGTTGTAAATACCCATCCCTAATACACGATGTGGCATCCGCATTGTCGAGGTTTTACCGTTACTGTGACCGCAACTTTGAAACCTGGCTTTGTAAAAGAGAATTGCAATTTAAGCAAATGCCTTCTACGGTGTCACATAGCATTTGCTTAGGTTAGCAATTTTGTCATCTATCTTGTTCAGCGTTTATTTTTATTGGTTGACTTGTCTATTCAATGTGTACCTGATTGCCTTTGTCTTTTTAGTGATAGTTTGACATTCACTTTGTATTTTATTGAGCATATGTGAAGACGAGCTAGCAAAGAAGCTTGTGCCATGACGTGATCGTTGATGGATTTAGCATATTGCTTCAAGTTTTAGATTTTTCGGAACAGTTGGTTGAACAACCCAACTTAAATGGGAAAAAAATAGAAAATCTTTGGCCTCCTATATTAGTTTGGTTGGGCTATATGGACTAGATGTTTCTGCTATATCATTCTGATCTGTAACATGGCCCTCATCATGATTGTTCTCGGAGTATGGTGATATAGAGTTTGTAAGAGACATATGAAACATGTTTATTAGCTATGACGAATATATCATTGTTTCTCTAATTTTGTCCTTAATCTCAAGGTATCAATGGTGAGAACTGAATTGAAGTTGTCCTTGGTGATTATTGCCTATCTCTGATTCATAATTTGGCTTAATTCGACATGTTTTAGCCATACTCGAACTTTGCCATCTTCATGTTGAATTTTCTGATGCGGGTGTCATGTCACCCTCTGCAATATAAAAAATATGTATTTTCTTGGCCGAAATTGAGGGTCTAGGTTCTATACTATGGCCAAATAGCTAGTATCCAACATGAATACATAAGACAAAATGAAAAGTCCAATTAACCATGTTTTAATTGCTATGCGCATAAGGTCAACTGCCTCATCCTGTATTTTGAATCACAATCCTTTCAACTTCTTATGTTTAACTTGTCTTTTTCTTGATTAAACTCAGATGAACTGTGCACATCTTGAGAACTGCCTTCATGAAGCTAGGCAAGAAGCCCAAACTCATCTTTGTGCTGCTGATAGGAGAGCCTCAGAGTATAACACATTGCGTGCATCTGCTGTGAAAATGCGTGGCTTGTTTGAGAGACTACGGTCTTGTGTCAATGCTTCTGGTGGAGTAGCTGGCTTTGCTGAGGCCTTGCGTTCCCTAGCCCAATCTTTGGCCAGGTAAGGACCAATGAAATACCATTTTCAGCCATTCATATGTATTTATAACTTTTGAAAATGGTAGGTTGTCAAAGGGCATGGGAACCACCTAGTGTGGAAGGCATAGGAGAGATGAGGTGAAGGGGGAGGGGTGGTAAGGGAAGGGACAGCTCTCTAATGCATCCTGGGACTTACCTGTGCAACCAAGTAGACTACCCTTTTGGTGGTTTTTCATTTCTTCATATGTTAGGATAGTATTCTTACCCCTGGAAGGTTCTTCATGACAAACTGTGGTATTGCTCAATGTGCTTTCATCCATAGTGTTTTGAGCTGGAAATCAGGTTGTTTGGTTTGGATTAAGTGTCAATGAATTTCACGTAGGGTCATAACCGGATTGATGGACTCGGGTTAGATCTAGGGGTTTGGGTTCGGTGTCAGCTGGTTCATTAAGTTTGTCTTGAAAGTAATGGCAGGTTTAGATCCTAAGAAGCATGAACACTCTTCACAATATTACATATCCATGTCTGATACATGTTGAACACTGACACTCTGACACTGGGACACTTTAGACTCATGCCAAACGTAGAACAATAAGAAATTTGGTTTTGCTGGGACACTTTAGACTCATGCCAAACGTAGAACAATAAGAAATTTGGTTTTGTTCTCGACAGTTGTAGGGATCACACATCGTAAGCAATATTGTTCCCATCCGAACACAACTTTCACCATGACTAACCCAAAATAGATAAATATTCTTTCAACAATGCTTGTATCCTGTATCCTATATTCGGTGTGTCAGCATCATGATCTGTCCTTGTCTCATATCCATGTTTGTGGTTTTTGTGTAGTTCTAGTGATTCAGGTTTAGGTCAAACAGGTTGCCCTATCCTTATCCAAAAAAAGGGTTTCTCTATTCGGGTCCCCTTTGCAGTTGTTCGTGTTCGATAATCAGTTGCATGTTAGTTTTACCAAGCCTAATAGAGGCTTTTGCATCATTGAGCTGTTCCTTTATTTTCTGTTTGAAGGTTATAATATATTTGAACATGGCTACTGTGATATTGGTTCTTGAAATTCATCCTCTTTTACTTGCTATATTCAGTTCTGGCAGTGACAACGAAGAAGATGGCATGGCTGAATTCCGTGCATGCATTAGGCTGCTTGCCGAAAGAGTTTGTATATTGTCGAGGCAGCGTGCTGAGCTGTTTGATAGGTATTCAAAGACTGAAGCTACAAACAGACGCCTTACAGAGGAGTTAGAAGAGAGGAAAGAGCTCGTTAAAACATTATATGCCAAGCATCAACTTGAGAAACAGGTAATTCTCCCTCTATTCTGGATATAAGTGTTTAGTTTGTGCACCTTTGGCCCATTTGGGTGTATAGAGGTTATCTCTACTAGGTTATTGACTGGACAGATTCATGATGGCTAATGATGTATTCTTTAGGCTCAGTATATTATAATCCAAAGTTGAACTTTGAACTTGACTTTAGATGGTTTGCCAGCGTGGTGCCTTTAGTTGTGGTACCTGTCGCTATTCTTGGTTTTGATGGACTTCATTTTATACTAATAACAAACTTTTCTATAATGGAAAAACCATATATACCTAGATTTGGGATGGTGCTCGAGTTTTAAACATGATGGAGAAAATGGAAAGAGGCTTTTTCTTTTTCTTTTTTTTTTTGGTTGGGGGGGGTGGGAGGGTTTTGTGTAACGAACCCCTTCAATTATCAGGTAATGATACATATATATATGTATTTCCTTGTACCCCACTTAGAGGATCTATAAGTGGTGGTGGTACTATTCATATTGCTGACTTTGTTGGTGTTACGACAGGCAAACAAGGAAAAGATCTCATTCAGCCGTTTTGAGGTCCATGAGATTGCAGCCTTCGTCCTCAATTCATTGGGTCACTACGAGGCAATAAGCCGGAGCTGCCCCAACTACTATCTCTCTGCAGAATCCGTGGCATTGTTTACTGACCACCTTCCTTCCCGGCCTTCCTACATCATCGGGCAGATTGTCCATATTGAGAGGCGGATCGTAAAGCCACCACGGCCTGGGGAGATCAAGTAGACTGCCCAACACCATCGTCATCACCATCATCTTCCGACTCAACAGGCAACCGGATCAACTTGAACCCGGGATTAGGATCGAACCTGTTTGGTCTCCCTGTGGGTTGCGAGTACTTCATAGTGACTGTTGCAATGCTCCCTGACACCGCTATTCATTCGCCGCCATCTTCCTGATCTGGCGCCAAACCTAACTGAAATGATGGAAGTAGGATTCAAGTCCTGAAAATAACCCAAAAAAACAAAAAAAGAAAAAGAAGAAAGTGTAAATAATGTATGATATGCAGGACTTGAACATTAAAAAGTCTCTCCCTCGGTAGGAGGGTTTGTGTACAGTTTAATGGCAACTTTGGTTTTAATCTCTCTGTAAATAAGGCTTCGTTTTTAGTCAGTACTGTGAATACTTCTACTGCTCCTCTCATCAATTTATGGTAATAACCTTTGTTTCTCTGCAGCCTGGGCTTTTCTAACCAGTTTTGATTGCCATTTTCTCTGAAATTGTTGCTACAAGTTTTTTATTCTTTTTGTTTTTCTTTTTGGCTAGAAACAGGGTAGAGTTCGTTTAAGGGTATGTTTGGCCTAATTTATAAAAAAACTATTTTTGTTTCTTAGAAACAGTTTTTCTAAAAGTATTTATTAGAGAAATTTAAAGTGTTTGCCCTAACTAATATGGAAATAGTTTTTGAACAGTAAGTTGTTTGGCCTAAATTTTTTCTAACTATTGCTTATTTGGCCTAAATTTTTTCTAACTATTGCTTATTAGTATATAATTTTATATCGTTTTCCTTTTTTGTATTATGATTATTATTTAATATTTTTTTATAGGATAATACTTTTTTTCTTTGCTAGATCAAGAGACTTATTTTTTTATAACAATTAAATTTTATGTATTTATTTTAAGAGATAATATACATATAAAAATATGCATATATATCAAATTTAAAATAAAAACCTTTAGTAAATTAAAATAATGAGTATAATGCAAAAGAATGAAGAGAGAGAGAGAGGGAAAGATCACGTGAGGAGAGAGAGGAGAGAGAGAGAGTGTTGTATAAAATGTAAAAGAAGAAAGAGAATGTAGATAGTTAGCAATTATAGGGAAGAGAGAGAATGGAGAGATAATAGACCCCAACTCATCAGATTCTAAGAAACGAAACAACAATTTATTGTTTACGTTTCGAAAGCGATTATTTGAAAATTTGTTTTTCAAAAACACTTTTTAATTTTTAAGAAATTAGTGTTTGGCTTAATTTACGTTTTTAAAATATAAAAGCGAGAATTAAATTAGGCCAAACACCCACTAAATTGTCTCCGATGAGTCGGATAAGGCTTCTATATTATAGTTGCCTACCTTGTTTTTGATCGGATCTATTGAAATTATCAATCCTATATTATTTTTGTTTGGGAAAAAAATAATATTATCATTCAATTTCCCAAAGCGAGAAAACGACTTAGAGGTACTCCTCATTCTTTGGAAACTATTTATAAGGGACTATATTGTTAGAAATGTTTTCAAAGTAATCTACATTATACTTGTAACTATTATTGGGGTACTTACTATTTAAAATTTGTTTGACTCAGTTAAGTTTTATTAAATTTATTAAATTACTCATGATATATATATACTGTCGTTTTTGCCAATTTTTTGCCAAACTCGAGCTCTCTCTCTCTCTCTTGCTCCTCCTTCGAAAACTCTCTTTCCCCCTTCGATTTCTCCTAACTCCATAGATACTATGTTAAGAGAACCGATCCGGTCATCAACCCGATTGGAAGAGTGAGTCAATGGATCAAACAATCGAACCGTTTAAATTGGATTAGACCGGTTGACCCGGTTAATGGTTGAACCGCCATGATCCGATTGACTATAAAAATTATTTATTTATTTATTTTGAAAGGGTAAGTACATCAACAGTAGGTAACATTTCTCGCAAGGGTTCTACCAATGTTGTACTCCATGAGAATGGAGAGAAGAGGAGGGAAGCGAGGAACACTAAACCAACACGAACGCGAGACGATATAAAGCCCGAGTTCATGCAACCCAATCCGCGGCTCTGTTCCCTTCTCTGTATGTGTGTTGAATAACAACTTTTCTGCATTGATTAAGGAAGCTTACGGTGTCATAGATTAACGTGTGAATTTCCCACGAGATTTGTATCTCTCCTTTAATGGCTCTAATAATTGTAAGGTTGTCACCTTCAAGTACCACATGTTGGTAGCCGGCTCGAACACCCGCTCTAACACCATTTCTCATGGTCGACGCCTCGACCACCAGCACCGAAGCCTAGCCTAGGTATATCCAAGTATGGTATCCTTATTAGTTGAAGGAGTCTGTATGGTTGAGTTAGCTTGACTCGGACTAAAGTCAAACTCAAGCCACTTGTGAAGAAAGGCGGTTCTCCAAGTATCTCGCACTTCAGTTGCATTGAGAGAAGAGATGGTCGGTTGACTCGTTATTGTCCAGGCATAAAGGACATTGAGGCTGTATATTCAACCCCCTTATCCCAAGATTCTCCTTGGTGGGTAGAGCATTATGTCCTATTTGCTATAAAAATAACTTTAATTTCGGCATCAAGTTAAGATTCCAAATCCAAGCAAAGTCCCATTTTGGGCGGTTAGGACCATGATTGTGCGCGGACCGGTGGGCGATTTAGTGGTAAAATTACCACTACTAGATAATCCCCAGCAAACGGAGTCTTCTATGTCATGTGAAGGAATGGGGACAGCTAGGATCTTTTGGCGAGATATCACTAGGCGAGCATAGCCTGTAGAAGATTTAGATTCCATTCCTTATCTGCGTGATACATTCACTAGCTGAAGCGAAAGGGGAGACAGTAGGAGCTATCATAGAATTCTCGAAGGCGGATGTTGCCACACCACATGTCCATCCGAATTTGGCTTTATTACCATTTCCAATTGTCCAGCGGAGACTTGACTTAAATAGCTTTCTCTCCTTGAGAAGGCACTTCTAGGCCCAAGAATCGGTGGCTTTAACTCTTCTAGTGGAAAGGTCCTCCGTGAGAGGATATTTAGCACGCATGATCTTACCCAAAAGTTGCTCTCATCATATAAATACTTCCAAAGGAGTTTGCAAAGGAAAGCCTGATTGACGAGCACTTGTTTTCCTGAGGCCCAGCCCTCTCGGATTCTTTGGAGCATAAATTTTATCCCATGCAACCATACGTAGCCCCTTATTTGCCTCAAAATTTCTCCGAAAAAATCTTTATTAAATTTGTCCAACGAGTTGGAAGTACTTGTCGGAATTTTAAAGCTCTGCATAGTATGGGATGGAAGTGCTTCTAGATTCGATTGAATAAGAATCACTCTACCTGCTTTGGATATCGAGTTCGCTTTCCGGTTACGCAATTTAGAATCCACCCTTCTAATAAGATCGTCAAATAACGACCTAGAAGGTCTTCACTTGAGAACTGGGCAACCCGGTATTTACCCAGAGAGTCCGAATGCGATATATTAAACCTTGATGATATCGATCTTACGGTGGTAGCAGAGGAATTTTTCGAAAAGGTTAAGGATGATTTATGAAAGTTAATAAGCCGACTCGATTGACGGCGGAATTCGCTTAGCGGGTTCTAAACCCTAAGGCATGTTTCATGATTTCCTTTAAAAAACAGGAGGCTATCGTCCGCAAAAAGGAGACAAGGAATTTTGTCGGCTTGCGGACAAATTTTGATGCCAATTCCGATTTTGGTCGTTGGTCACTGGTGAAGTCCGAAAGCGAGGACTTCTATGCGAGAGGATAAATAGGTAAGGAGACAAAGGGTCTCCTTGTCTAAGCTCTCGAGAAGGATGCGAAAGGCGCAAGCTGCGTCGTTGATAATGATGGAGTAGGTAACAGTCGAGATGCACTCCACGATCCAATAGATCCAAACAGGATGAAAGCCTAATTCCACGAGGCATGCAAGCACAAAGTCCCATTCAACACGATCATAAACTTTTTCCATGTCTAGTTTCGATCCAACATAAGTCTACTTGCCTTTAATATTACTTAATTTATTCACGATTTCATGAGTAAGCAATATGTTATCATGGATGTCTTTACCAGGCACAAAGGCACTCCGATATGGACTTACAATTCTTTGGAGAACTGGTCTCGACTCGTTGACAAGAACTTTAGAGATGATCTTGTAGAGACAGTTGCAAAGCTGATGGGTTCGAAATGTGAAGTGGAGGGAGGGCAATCAACTTTCGGAAGAAGAGCAATGAGAGTATGATTCACTTCCTTAAGAAGTTTCCCAAATCGGAAAAAGTTCATTAGGCAAGAGATTACGTCATTACCGATAATATCCCAATGATGTTGAAAGAAGCCCGCCCGAAACCCATCCGGTCCTGGAGCTTTAGATGGATTCATTTGGAAAACTACCGCTTTGATTTCTTCAGGAGTAATTGGAGAGATGAGATGATCATTCTCACTGTCCATGACCATGCCAAGTATATCTATTTTAAGAAGAGAGTTGTTACCCCTAGGTTAAGCGGTGAATCTCCGAGAGAAGTCCGCCACGAACTTCCTTTGGATATCTTTTGTGTCCTCTATCCATACCCTGGATTCATCCTGTAGCTTTAAAATCTTTCTTTTATGCTTCTTGATAATGCAACATCCGTGGAAAAATTTGGAGTTCCGATCCCCGTGAGTAAGCCATTCTTTACGAAAGAACTTACCCCAATATTTTGATTAAACAGGAGGAGCTTTTCTCTTTATCCGATGAGCCTATTATGCCAATGCATTAATCTTAAATTACATGGATTATCCAACAACCTTTCCTCAACTTGCATCAAAAGTGCTTGAATTCTTTCAACTTTTCGTGGAAAGTTGCCAAAAGTGCCAGCTGACCCAAAGTTTAAGTTTTTCTTTAACATACTTAAGTTTTCTTACGAGTTTAAACGTCGGGGATCCCATCGGGTTGGTTTTCCACTGCTGCTTGATGATCTTAGGTACCTCTTGTTAGAGGGACCAATTATTTTAGTATCTCGAACTTTCGGCAGCAGCAATAATGGACATTGGGAGCGGTATTCAGTAATACATAACAATGATCCGAGCAAGAGAATGGGCCATGTGTTACCGTACTACCTGGGTAGAGATTACTCCAGTCCTCTCGGGCAATGGCCCTGTCTAGCCTTTCATAGATAAGATGACCCTTAATAAACTTTTTCCACGTGAAAATTCTACCTATTGTCGGAAGACTTTCACCCTAATATCAGCTAAAAAGGACCGCATTCTTTGAATGTTACGAGAGAAAGCTTATTACGTCCTATTTTCTCATTGAGACACTCCATTTCATTAAAGTCTCCAATAATGCACCAGGGAGGTTGATAATACAGTTGAGTTCCGAGAGGTGGTTCCAAAATGCCGGTTTGTCAACTACTTGCATTGGTCCGTAGATACCCGATACGATGCATTCTTTATTAAGTTCCTTATCAATGACATGGAGATGAATAGAACGATGTTCTTTCAAAATGACCGATCTCTGTTATGTTCCGATTGTTCCATAAAACCCATATGCCCCCACAATGATTTTGAGGAAGTACAAAATCAAAATGATAAAAGCCTAGAGATGGTAGAATTTTCATAGAACTTTCGGTGTTGGTCAAGGATTCCATAATAAAAATGATATCGAGTCGTAAACTACGGTTCAAAAACAAAATTTCCTGTTTCACTTGATACTTTTAGCCCTTTGCACATTCCATGAGACAATCTTCATAAAGAATCATAAATAACGCTCAACAACTCACCTTGTCTAAAAGTAAAGAATATGTATAGTAAAAAAGTTCCATCTTGTAAAGCAAGGATCGAGTCCCTAGGGGGTTGCGTCGAAGAAACGACCACGGGAATTCTAGCTGGAGCTAGACATCCCCTTGCCGAAAAGAAAAAAGAACAAAAGGGTTCCATGAACAAATCATATACAACTTATATACACAAAGAGACCCAAAGTAACAATGATTCTTGAAGTAGACCATTTGGGCAATTTGGGATTCCGTTGACTTCACCGTTCCGTTCAACAACCATGCTTCCGACTGATCCTGCAAAGCAAAACAACCACTAGCAGCCAGGTGCAAGCGGAAATACCTTAACGAAACCAAAATAAAACAATGCGTGATCAGGAAACTACATCAATTCATGACAGAAAACCCCATGTCCCCTAGTTATAGTTGGGTGGCCACAATTAAACCATGGAGATTTACTTGTAAAAAGTCTCGGATATATCAAGGTTGTCATCATTGACTTTGTGAATTCCAGGTGACTTGTCCCACTCGGCTTCCAACCCATAGAGGGGCAACACGGAGATGGAGGCAAGCCACCATAGTAGAGACGGAGGCGAGAGAAAAGTGGTAGAATAGGCTGAAACATAAATCCAAAACCCCAGACAATTTGTCTCTTAGGTAGATCAACAAACTTATCATTAGTGCCATAAACAAACAATCCGCCAATAATACATGTACTAAAAATCTATTAACCACATAAGGACGAGTCAACAAGGCCACCAAAACGAGAAAAAACCTCCGAACACTAATAGCGGAAGAAAAATGAAGAGAGCACCCCACTCGGCCGCTCTACCAACAACATGAAGAACAAGGGGTACTCCAAGCTGAAACGAGCATAATCCTTCTCCCATAGCCAATAAAGGAGGTACCATAACCTCCCAGCGAGTACAATAGGCCCAAGCCCATGAACAAATAACAACTAAAAGAACAAGAACAACAAACAAAGAATAACACATGAACCCGAGACCATCCCGACAAGGTTCAAACCACCGGAAAAAGCAGGAGGTAGAACAAGGCCAACAAGCCAATAACAACGAGCCGGTGCCAAGAAACCAAATAGGAGTAAGAAGAAAGGGGTACACGAGTGGCTGGTGCACGAGTGCACCACGGGGGCCGACAAGAAGCGGAATAAGCCGGTGAACCAAAGAACGACCAACCCATAGAAGATGAGAGTAAAGCCAAACATTAACAACTTTAAATTGCTTACGAGATAGCGGAGACCTTTACAGACACACCGGTGCAGCCGGACACAAATAGAGACATAAAGTGAAAAGATCCACAAGCAGACTACAAACGAAACTAAGAGCACCAGTCTAAAAGCCAACACGGAATCGGGAGCTGATCGCAAAAATGAAACAACCATAAGGGCAAACAGAAACCCACCCACCCATAACCTAAGTAACCAAAAAATAACCCAACCGAGTACATGGACTGATCATTCGGAAGATGGAGAAAGAGAGGACAAGTCATCCTCATCTTTCACAAGTTTGCGCTTTTAGAAATATCCGACCCAACAGACATATTAACCGAATCTTCAGCAACCAACAATTCATCATCATCAACAACACCATCCCCATCTCCAACTTTATCCCCATCTCTTTCGAGAAAACCCATCTCCATCTCCGAGTCCCCTGAAGAGACTTGGGAATTGGCAATGGCAACACCCAAATCAGTATGGGGATAGTGCACCCCGATCCTGGTCTACCATGAACCACCTTTTGAAGAAATGACTCGTTGAGAGGAGGATTCTCGGGGTCAGCAACGAGTGTGAGCTTCAACAACATGAGATTGGGCTTTCACCACAGCAGGTCGTGCCACCATGGGGTCCAAATTAAGACCAAAAGAATGTGAGCTGCTTGCCAACTTGCTATCCTCCCAAAGATTGTCCGGGCAATCTTGTGGAGAAGCAAAGGCAGGAGGGTTCTTATAGAGAGAAGGGGCTGAGGGCTTGCTTCTCTTCCTCGGGGTGACTGTGATCCACTTGTCGGCAGGGTGAAGGAAGTGTGGGACTCATAACCCGAAGAAGAAATACTTTTGCCTTTATCGGTCAAGGATAAGCCATCCCCACTAAATTTCTCAACAACAACCTTAATGTTATCATTGATGGGTGCCTTTGGGCAAACTTCAAGAACATGAGATTCACACCCGTACAGGCGCACAAACCTCATGTAAACCTTCGTACAAAATCAGCGAGTAGAAGAATGCAAATCATCTTTGACCACTATGGACCCCCTAAGGGGCTGAGTGATATCGATATTCACACAAACCCTAGTGAACCTACCCTTCTGTCTAAGGAGGGTGAATTGATCCAGCCTAATAACATCTCCAACCTGCCTAAGCGGGTAGGACGAAGCACTTAGATTCCGGAATTCAAAGAACAGGCGCGGGATATGGATCCACTAATCCACCTTTTGGATGGACGCGTTATAAGGGTCAAAGAAGAAAACCCAAGGCCTTAAAACCAAGTTCGGACCTTGGACAAACCAAGGTCTCTTACACCACACATAGTTTTTATCATCCAAATTGGCAAATTGAAACATCACCTAACCATTACCAAGCTCAACCAAATCAACTTGACCTTTGACATGCTTTCGGTCGAGTTTGGTTTTGTTTACGATGACTTCCATTGGGAGAAAGTCCCCCATGGTTTGCCTAACGGACATAAGGCTCTCAAGTTTTCAATGTAAGCGACAGTAGAATCTTTATCGGACACCACCCACCCCTACTCCAAGTCGAGGCTGGAACAGTTAAGGAAGGCTTTACTTGGATTCCGGTAATCATTTCTAGTTCCCTGGAAGTGAATACCGATTCCGACTCAATTGAGGTAGGTCGAACATCATGTTTACTCTTCGATTGAACTTAATCTTGTCGGCGAGAGAAGGCGGGGTGGTCCGAGTAGGGTGGCTTTGATGTAAATGCTCGCGTTCGATCAGCATATCCGAAGTTGGAAATTTGGGAGCATCACTAGAAGAGGGATTCGGGTGCGTATAACGTGGGAAGGCATTGGATCTAGGCAGGTTATGTGAGGGGAGTTAGACATTCGAGAGTGGAGGCAAGAGCGAGAAGATAATAACGCAATACAAAAAGCAATTAAAGGCGCGATCAAACTAAGCTAAAGAGTGCAACATGCACCCCCGGTTAACCAACGTATTACGAGTAATCAACCATGATAGAAATAGTAAAAAACCCAAACTAACCCAATCAAGGAACACGATCGAGAGATAGGGATGAACTGATCTACCTCTCTTGAACAAAACGAGAAGATTCCGAACCAAATCCAAATCACAGGCACATTAGAACCATAATTAAAGGAAAAATTATACTTACTTGACTGGTAACCACCGATGGGTTCGATCACATAAAAGGCTCTAGAATAGCGCAAGAAAAACCGAATCGAGTCATCGAATAGAGCCACAAGCAAAAAACGATCCGAGCCAAATAGTAGTAACCTCGAAAAAGAGCGAGCGAAGAGCGGCCATGGCTGAAACAATAGGCTAAACGAGTGCCATAGTGCCTCTTGACATCATCGAGCAACATCTAGCAAGCATAAGCTTAGAGATGTGAAACCACTTGTTCACAAATATCCAAGATCGCAAGATCTGCGCAAGCATCCTCCGAGAGGGCGGAATAGTCGTGAAAAACATTGACGAGTAAGGATTGGAGAAGAATTGAGAAGAACCATCACTGTGCCATGTGGATCCGAGCGAAGGCCGAAGGGAGGAGGGAGGTGAGTGGCGGATGAGGGAAGGAAAATCCGGGGCTTTTTAGGGTTGGGAAGGGGAGCATCGAGCTTCTCTCACTAGGGGCGCTTCTCTCTCTAGAGACATCGGTTTTTATTGTTATTGACTATAAAATTATTCTCTATATATCTTCAACTATTTTTTTTACTATCAGTTTTACATTTAATAAAAAAATAACATATTCTATAAAAAGAAACTTAAATAAATTATATCATATAATCTAAACAAAAAGGCCCATTTATATTCACATTCTCTCAAATAATCCTTTTAAAAGCAAATTAAATGACAACCCTAACGTAAACCCCATATGGCCGCCTTACCCTTTTCCTTTCTCTCTCCTCTAACCCTTCTTCTTTGCTACTCCGCTCCTTCTCATTTCTCCTCTAACCCTTCTTCGGTCCCCTTCCCCTCCCCTTTTCTTTCTCATCTCGCTCCTTCTTCTCTATGCTCTTTGAGCATCTCTGTCCCTTCTCTCTCTCGAGGAGCACCACCAACAAAACCAAGCTAAAGCCAAACTAGAGAGAAGCACCATCGACAAAGACAAGCTAGAGCCAGATTGGAGAGGAGCAGAGACACTAGCGAGCACAAAAACCGAGGCAAGGCCGGCACCGAGGCTGAGGCAAGGCAAAGACGAGCAGAAAAGGAGCAGGAAGATGAGTTAGGGTTTCTAAAATCACGGTCGAACCGTGGGTTGGTCGGCTTATTTGAGTCGAACCGGTCGACCGGTTCGGACCGAGTTTTTCCGGTTCGATTGTCTAAACAAGTCTACACATTAAACCGCTTGTTAAAGTCATCGGTTTGTGGTCCGACTGGTTTAACCGGCCGGTCTGGTCCGGTTTCGTAACATAGTATAGAGGGAGCAGAAGCGAGAGAAAAAAGTGAAGATTATGTGGATAAGTTGAAGAAAGTTGTGGGTTACGAAATGGTAAGCGATTACTTTAGCTTTTTTGTTTTATTTTAAAGTTGATTTTGAATGGGGAGTGGGTTAGTTTTGTTGATGAAGGATTAATTTGTGACCCAAGGCTTGAAATTAGGGTTTCATAGTTGTTTATTATTTGTTGATTTGGTATAATTTTAAGGAATATGAACTAAAGTATCGAATTGGGGTTTTGCCACCGATTTTAGGGTTAGTTTTGAATTTTTGAAATATTCTGAAATTTAAGTTGAAAAATTATTTTATCGAAATATAATTTTGAGTTCAACCAGTTAAAATGATGAAGGATTTCATTTTATAAGTTTGAATAATGTGAAAATTGCCTGAAAATGTAACAATTTGGGTTGTTTGTATGATGCTCGGTTTAAGTTGTTGAACTTGTATTTGTTGTAATGATCGAGTACTAGGTGTATTATACGTTATTTTAAGGACACCACACTGCATGTAGAATTTAAGTGGGATAAACATAAAGTAATTGACCCATTTAGAGATATCGGAACTCCTGCTAGGGAAAAGGAGGTTAGGTTCCCTAAGTTTCTCGGGTTTTCATGGCATCCTCCTAGAAGAGAGAACCAAAAGTGGCCACTTATGAAAGATTGGATTGAGTTGACAAAGGTTTGGGGACGATGAAAAAATATGCCAAATCCACTTTATATAGTTGAGCTTTATGAGGCAAATACTTTGCAAAAAATTATTGAAAGTTTAAACAAGATGTTAGACATGAAACATGTAACTTTTCAACTTGAGAATGATCTTACAATGAGTGAAGTTGGGGCATGGGCTGAAAACTTGATTGTGACCTCTCGCCTCGATCCGAAAATGTTATAGGTTCTTCTAGTGGCCAACCCAAAACTCTTATAAACGTGCCCCCACACGTGAAAGCCACTATGTTGCTAATTAGAAAACCTAGACTAAGGGCAGAAAAGGAGTCTATACAAATCCAATGTGAAGCCTAAACAAAACTAACTCGTTACCTCACGTAAAAGCCCAAACAAAACCCAAAATGTTCATTCAGTTGAAACCCCAACTTCCCTAACCTTATCAAAACACGAAGTAGCATTTACATTGGCAGCCTAGGAAAAAAAGTCACCACCCTAGCCCAACCCATTCCCAGTCCAAACAAACCTAGCCCTACCCAATCCCAACCCATTGTGTCCTAGAAGACCTCATACAAGATCACGGAAAAATGCACCTTCGATGTAGTTACAAGCTGAACAACAACCACGACATGTTGTACCTTCCACACCTCTTAGAAGCCCATCACAAGTGGTGGCCACCCCAAGAAGATCTACAAGAAGGTCTCAGTCAAGTCCAATCCAAATTTCGAAGTCTCGTTAGGCATTGTGTCAATGGCCACCCTAAGAAGATCAACAAGAAGGTCTCGGTCAAGTCCATTCCAAATTTCAAAGTATGTTGGGCCTTGTGTGAGTCTTCGCAGGGTTGACTTAGAAGGGTTGCATGACTTGGATGTGGAGTCTTTGCTCCATCCACATATCCTAGAACTTAATGTTTTTTATGGTGATGAAGGATGTGAAGATGAAGTTGAGGGTGGGGATGAAGTTGAGGTTGAGGATCAAGTTGATGAGTCCGAAGATAGTGACTTCAAAGATGCCCTTTTTGATGAGTTTGAAGATAGTGACTTCAAAGATGCCCTTTTGATGAGTCCGAGGATGGCTCAATGGATAACGAGTCATATGTAGAGTTATTAGATGATATTCACTTAGACATGGACACTCGGCATGAGAAAGACTTTAGGGAAGGTTGTGCATGATGAAATTGGGACAGAATCTATCATGATTGTCAATAAGATGTCAAAGGTATACGAGGCATGGGAAATTGTGGACTAGGGACAGAGATGAGAAGGTGACCTTACATACTGGTGATATTTTTAACTATAAAGAAGATTTTTGAGTGGGATGAAGGATTATTGCATATAGAATGGTATTAGTTTAAGAAAGATCAAGAATAATAGGAGTAGGTAAATACAAATATGTGCTAGAAGACATAAATGTCCATTTAAGATTCATGATGCACCTCTTGTTGATGGTTTGATTTGGATGATTAGAAGTATAAATGAAGGCTACGAGATGTCCTATTAAGGATCACAAAAACAAACATGCTTGGAAAGGTGGGTAGCTTTAAAGTTGTTACCCGATTTCAAGGCTAACCCCGAGATGGAGGTGAAGGTTATGCGAGAACATTGTGATGAGAAATTTTGGGGTTGATGTTGCTAATCACACATGTTGGAGGGCAATAAAACTAATAAAGGAAATTTTTGATGGAAAACATGATGATGGATTCAAAGTTTTGCCACGAGTACATGGATGAATTTAAAAAGAGGAATCCTAACTTTTAAGAGGTATCCGATTTGCATTGGTTCGGCCATAACTACATTCAAATAGCATTGTAGACCACCGATAGGGATAGGGATTGATGTCTACCACTTAAAAGGGTCATATCGGGGCATACTTTTAACTATAATGGGGATGGATGGCAATAATGGCCAATTTTCTTTAGCCTATGGTGTGGCATCAACTAAAAATGAGGAGGAATAGTCTTTCTTCCTTCATGACCTTGCTATACCTCTTGGAGCGTTAGATGACAACTCAACTTATACAATTATTTCATACAGACATATAAATTAAATTTACATGACTCTATATAAATCAATTTTTGGTGTGATGTGAACACGTTTCATCAAATAATTTGAGTTTTTTTCATTTGAAAGGGGATAATTACTTGCTTTACGAAGGTGATGCCAAGATCTCCAAGAAGAATATGTGTTGTGCATTTATTGTAGAATTTTGCCTCTGAGTATCTTGGTATACCCGACTTATTGTCTTAATTTTTTTATGACAATTCCTATCTTATATTAAATCCTATTTTGCAACCGATTTATAATCTTAGAATAATATGTTCTCCAACTGAATTGTAATGTTTATTTTTTATGCAAGGTGCATGGTTTCATGCATTCTTCTACCTTTGCTACCAATGCATACAGTGCATATCTGTTAAGAAAGCAATGGAATTAAATCATGGAGAAGAACCTTGCAGCCTTTCATTGGCTAAGGAACAATGAGCCTCTTGAACATTGAACAAGGTTCAAGTTTGACCAAAACTTGAAGTGTGAAAACACAAATAATTTTGTTGAAAGTTTCAACAATGCCATTCTCAAGTTCAGAGGTAAGCCACTTTACAACATGTTGGAGGAGATTAGGAAGCTTATTGAGGGTAGATTTGACAAGAGATTCCTGCTGATTGGGAAGGTAAAGTTAATCCTTATGTTGAAAAATGAACTGAAATTTCTAGAAAGGGATGCAAGAAAGTGCAGTGAGATTGTGATAGCTGGAAGAGGGGAATTTGATGTTAGGGAGGGTAGCACTAATTTCACGAGTAAGATTGAATCGGCATTCTTGTGATCTGTCAACGGTAGCAAATTATTGGCCTACCATGCAAGCATGCTTGCTAGATTATTGGCAACGGTGGCAAACCACCAGCTAGAAGATTATTACTCCACATTTTTCCATCCCATCCCTGCTAGTTGAAAATGGGAGGAATCAGATTTGCCTACTCTTGACCCCCCCATTTGAGCTAAAAGAAAATTGGTACGCCAAAGCAGCACAAAAGGAGGGAGTATAGCATACAACCACCGATGGAAACACAAGGATGACTGGAACCAAACGATGCAAAAAATGCAAGCAATTGGGTCACTCTCACCTATGGGCAACCTAGAGATGACAAGGGAAAACTTGTTCAAGAATATAAGAGGAAGTCTAGACAAAGCACATGAAATCCAGTTGGAAGGCCAACAAAGTCCAACAAAATATCTAAAGCTTCCACTTCTGCCGTTGTTGTGCCAACTCAATCAAGCTAGGCCACCTGATACATTCTCTCTTTTTTGGGTTGCTTATGAGTTGTGTAAACTCAATCCACCTTTGTTTGTAAAATTTGTGAAACACTTATGTTTTTGGATTGCTTATAATTTATGTTAATCATAACATATAATATCATGATTTGTATAATATCTTAGATATATTAGTAACAAATGCTACTCGTTAAATCTCATATTTATCTTAGATATATCTTGGGTTGCTTATGATTTAAGGCAAACTTGTTCAATGATTTAGGCTAGATATGCAAAGCTGAACAGCAGTGCAAAGCATCAGCCCAAGGGCTCAAACTTAAGGAAGGTTGCACGGCCACCCGTGCACACCCCGCACACTGTGCGAGTAACTATGAAAAGTTGAAGTCGTTCACTGCCTATCGTGCAAAAGCTGCATGGCCCGTGCGGGAAGGCTAAATGGAGACAGAAACTTCGGGCATTCCGCACGACTACCGATGTGAAACTTGTATGGTCGTGTGAGATTGCGGCCATAATATACACGTCTACCCATGCGCACAACCGTGTGACTTGCAGATTTTTCAAATATATTAATTTCCAATTTGTATTTTCGAATATCTTGGATTCATTCTAAATTTTAGCGAGGGTTTTGAATTCAAGATTTTGTCCATTCATAAAGATCAAAGATATCTCGCAATATCTTACATGTCTCACTTGTTTACAAGCCAATAAATTACACAATACGAGATGATTACTAGTACAAACAACACAATAACAATAATTAGTAACACAACTATCATGCTCTGCCCTTTTTAATCAGCTTCACCTTCATCTTCTACTCTCGAATCTCGGTCAAAATCTTGTTATTAGAATTTGCAGAGGTTGAGTTCATTTCACGGACCCAACATAAGAACTTGTCACACCTCAAGCATTTGACATAAACTCTACCTGGATTTTGAATTGAATGGGATACTTTCCTTATTCCTTGCACATTGCATCTCGGGCACACATCACAATCTTCACCATAATCACTAGTACAATTACTCCGCGATGATGACCCTTGCATTTTGAAATATGACATAATTAAATTAATTAACATACTCAAACCCTAATGTCAAAATATTAAACTTTCTTTATTAGCCACAACCAAAACATTAGATTGGCGAGAGAAGAAAAAGAGGGAGAGGAAAAGATACGAGAATAGCTAATGAACTTTTAAAAAAATAAAGGGCCAAACTTACCTTTGCAACGATGACTTCCTCCTTCGCGGAGAGGGCGAAGGAGGGGGAAGTGTGTGTGTGTGTGTGTGTGTGTGTGTGTGTGTGTGAGAGAGAGAGAGAGAGAGAGAGAGAGAGAGTGTGACTCTGTTTGGAAAAAAGGGAGATTGGAAAAGGAACATATAAAGTCCACTCCCATTAATTTTTGACCGTTGCCTTAGAAAGAAACATGGACAATTTAGTAAATTCAATAAAATATAACGGAGCCAAATAAATTTTTAACATTAAGTACTCCAATAATAGCTACAATACAATGTAGATCACTTTGGAAATGTTTCTAATAATATAGTCCCCTATAAATAGTTTCCAAAGAATGAGGGTACTCCTAAATCGTTTTTAGAGTATAAATGTTATTGATATTGTTATTAGTGCAATTTCTCTTGATAACTAATATGTTATGGCAAAATTTGAAATTGAGTCAGCTTCAAATAACTTGACTGACATGAGTTGCATTGTATTAGAAAATTACCATATGAGTTGCATTGTATTAGAAAATTACCATACGAGATAAATTACTATAGAGATTAGGAATGTTGCATTGTTTTTCACCTATATTAGTATATATATGTCAATATCGTGTGAATTTTAATCCATATTGATTTATAACTTTATATTATTATCTTTTATCACTTATATAACCAACATCGATCTAGTTAGTTAGACAACTCATATTATTTAATATATGTTAAAAATTGATTAAATTTTAAAACCTATTTTGAAATTGTTGTGTATTTCTTTGATTCCAAAACTTTAAAAAATAATAACAACAATAATTCATATTGTAGGTCCTGTTTATTCAGGATTCATGGATATTTATATTTAAACAGCCTTACTTTTGTAAACATATCTCTATTTATAGAAAAAACTTATTCAAAAACTAACAAAAAAATCCTTATATATGTATATCGCATCCCATTCTTATCAAACAAAAGTTAACTCAACGAGAATGTAATTTTTTTTTTGTTAGTATATCCAATTCCAATCCATAGTTCCTTAGTTCCATTTAATTATTAAAAATATTCATTTTTCTTGACCCATTATATCATCAAATAATCATCTAGAATACACTATAAATTGCAATTTCGTGCTTTGTGACATTCTCCAAATTTAACTTACATCTATCAATATGGGAGGGGAGGAGTAATTTATTTTTTAAAAAAGGAAAATTAGTATATTTTTTTTCAAAAATAAAAAGAAAAAGAGAGAATCTAAAGTCAACCTAACTACTAAACTCACACCTTGACACCGATACCTTTAAAAAGGCCCCCAAAATTGCTTGCCTCCCAAGTTCTCCGCACCCACCCAATTCAACGCATCTCCTCGACCCCCTAAAACCCTTCTCTCTCTCTCTCTCTACACCTTCTTCCTGCCTTCTACCCCGGAAGATAATCGCCACTGCAATCCTTCAGGTAATCAAATTAAACAATTTTTTTCTTTTATTACTTCTTCAAATTTGGCTGCTAGTAATCTTTGATTTCCAGTTATTGTATTCAACTCTGAACATCTCCGATCAGTCTACGCATAATTAAAACTTTTCTTCTTGTTCTTTGACATCAACTATCAAGCAAGAATCTCGAATTGTCAATTGATGAATCATATCGCAAGTTATTTGGGTTTTTTGTGGTTTTTGATTTGATCATTGCTTTCAAGATATCATTGATCGAATTTAATTTGTAGGTTGCGCGATATACCCTTTTTTAAAATTAAAAAAAATTGCTTAGCTCTAATTTTTGGTTTGCAAATTTATTCAGTCCTGATAGGAATTATATGGGTTTATAGTCTTGGTTTTTTGTTCATTACCACTGACTAGAGGCAAGGATAGTAATATTGATATTGGTTTTCTGCCTCTGATATCGTGTCATCTTATGCCCTTTTCACTGATCATGGAGTAACCTAAATTTGATTACACGGCCTAGAAGGCCACCCAAATTGCATATTAGTTAATTCATTTTTAACCCCTGAAATAATCCAACAATCCACACTTGATACGGATAATCCAACTCGATGTAAACCTGAGGCCTAATGATAACAATCAACCGGCTCTACAATTAAGGATAAAGGCCAAAACAGTATGTAGCCTTGCTATTGATATAATTGTATCCATCCAACCCCTATTTTTCCTTATTTAAAACTTTATGGAACTTGAGCCTGTTTACCATGTCTCTGTTCCGGGAATATGGAGTTCTTTGTTTTAGATCTTCGTTGAAATAGTAATGAAATGACATTGTCCTAATTTCTTAAGAATATGTAGCATTGTTATTGATAGAGTAGTACTCATCTTCTTGACAAAGTCTTGTTTCTTGTGGTTTCGTAGTTCTGATTCTCTTAGGTAATTGACAAGTTCCACTAAAAGGAACAGCATGTCGAATAGGAGAGTTCCAGAGGATGAGCAAAGACAAACACCATCTGTTAGTGGGGATCTCTCGGGAGGCATTGTCCCAGTCCGGAGTAATTTACGTGCTGAATCTTTCTCGACCAGGCTATCCACACGCCATAGAAAGCCATCTGAACATGTAGCCAGAAAATGTTGTGCCTGCAGCCAAGCAGCTCTCTCTCCCAGGAGTGATCAGGGAAGGCCTCACAGATTGGCAGGGGATGCTAAAAAGCTGCTGTGAAAAAACATCTCTGTTGCCTTCTGAGGGTGATTCTGTAACTAGACGCAAAAGTTCTGCATTAACTGATTTGTTCAGATTTTCAAGAGAGAGAGCTTCAGTAAAAGTTCAGCAAGATGCTTCGCAAAACAAGTGTGGAACTAGGGGAAAGGCTTCAGCTAGTTTGCCACAGAACAAATCAAGAGGTACAGGCTAATTCACACCATGCTTTTTAGTTGCACAGATGAATATTGGAGTTGTCTTCATTTGGCTTTCTGATTCTCTTTTGTCTTTTACGTGCCTTGCCGAAATGAAATATATATTAGCCCTAGTGCAACCAAACCGACGTAATACCTGTGTATTAACTGTCGAGTGATTTCATCTTTTGATAAGCTTGTCGGAGAAATCAAGCAACAAAACTGACACAAAAAGACAAGCATGAACCCAATTTGAAATTGACCGACCCTCATATTCAACTCATACAGCTAACTTCCCAAGTTTAGTTTTGTGGTGGTTTATGAAATGCCGGATGCATTAAGATGTGTGTTTTATAATCGCAGAAGCCCAGACAAGCAGGACAACATTAATCAAAAAACAGCCTGCCATGCCTCCTAATGGGACTAGAGAAAAGACTGCATCTCCTCCACAGGTGTGGAGACCAAAAGTTCAACCCAAAAATGTTAATGTGCATAAGAATTCAACTGCAAAGCCTGTTTCCCCAGCTCAAGTTGGCTTATCAAAGCAGCCCTCAAAGAAAACTTATTCTTGTCCTACTACTAGCAAGTTGAAGAAGCCAGCAGTTCCAAATATACGTGGAAAGGATCCTCAAGGACAGAAGTATCAGACTAAGAAGACTGAGGCTGAACTTGCGGCTTCTAACTGTCAATCAAAGCTGTCAACGGACACTGACACTGACTCATACTCTGACTCTGATTCTGATTCTGATTCTTCAGCTTGTGGATCAGATTGGTCATCTGAAACAAGTGATCTTGAGCATCATATAACATCATCTGGTATGTATGGGAGTCTTTCAACCCTCTCATTGTCTACCTTCCTTTGCATCGTATAAGTATCAGATGTAAACATGTAACATGGTTAGACATTCAAACTGGATTGACCCACCGAAAATCTCCTGACTACTGCTTTTTCTCAATAAGCCAAATCCCGCTAAAGTGGGACCCAAACTACGGGGATGTTTTTCATATTTTCTCGATAAGCTTACTGAACTAACTGGAAGAAGGTTCAAAATGACTCAAACCCCACATGAACAAATCCACGGGAATGTCAGATTTGCATGACAAATTTGACTTCCGCACAGGGATTTTCAGACCTGAACCTAAATGACTAGAATGCGCAGTAGATATTGACTATGGTTTTATGGGTAGAGAGCAATATGCTGAAGTCCTGTAATTCAGGTGGGTGTTTTTTTTTTGGGGGGTGGCAGAGGGCGGCAGAGGGTGTAAGGAATTAATAACGGGTAGTCATTCCCTAATCCGAGGAACATTTTATTACTAAAATTGACATGATCACGACTTATTTTAGTTTAAACCAATTGCAGGTTTTGATCACGGAACAGGGTGGAATTGCGGTTTCTGTGAGGAGGATCTAGCCGTTGCATCATGGGGAGAGGATGAACACATGACCGAATTCTCCCATCTTCCAGTTGTGTCTATCCTGTCTTGTGGCCATGCCTTTCACAGTTATTGCCTTGATGCTGCTGGATTTGCAGCCCAAGAGGGAGACCCTACCTGTATTCTATGTGAAAGTGTCAACTCTTGAGCCTGGACCACTAGTGCCCAATATTTTTCAAACTTGGGTTAAAATTTTGCTGCCAATTCAAAAGCCAGATTGCGGTTACAAAATCAGTTCCCTGACTTCTAGCAGAATAAAATTTAGCAACAATTTTGAACTTTTCTTAGATTCAATCACATTTTTAGGCGATAGATTGACTTTTCGTAGATCCAATTACTTTGTTAGGCAATAGATTTATGGTTCCTAAGATTTTTCACTCTTATGTATATAATGGCATATTGTTAGATATCTATGAGTATCATGTAGGGTTTAATTGTAACAACCATGTATTGGTTAATTTGGGTTGAGGCCGAAACAATTTCAATCATCCGAAATATACTAACAAAATAACACTAATCTAACATGAAATGGTGGACTTAGATTATCTTACTATGAAAATATATGAACCAATCACCATAAGTCAGTGTACTTTCATCGTAAATTAGAATCCATCTCTTTGCTTGTGAGAGTAATATTGCCTATGCATGTGGATCTCCTGAAGCCCCGCAAAACTAAGATCTACAGGGATGTGTTGTTATTGTTAATAACCAAATCGATCTGGTAAACTTGAGGCTGATTCAAGCCGCAATTCCAAACTAAGATCTACACTGGGACAGTTCAATCAGCTGAAAGCACTTATTATACTATGACACTTGAAACTATATGAATTGGACAGAGCCGCTACTTATTCCCCTTTCTTTTTCCTAACGCCAACCAACTTATCTTACCACCCAGGCCCTCTCACCGGGGTAGAGGCCTGGACACCCCCCCGCGCCCCCCAAAAAAAAAAGAGAATTTTCAAACAACAATTCAAATTCGGGCTTCAAGAATCATCTAAACCTCACGTCTGATTATACAAAGAATAAGAAACACTACTTACAGTAACAATGGTTTAAAGGTAAAGCTACAACATATTTGCATACAAGAAACGGAGCACCTAATTTACCCATGTATAGTCGTTCCCTTTGTACAGTTTTCCCCAGGAATTCATCAACCCTAATCTCTGAATCACAATATATTTTACAAGGCTCAATGCAATAAACAGGAAACAGATGTTGAAACAACACCGCTTTGTCACACACAACAGCAGCCATATCTACTCAGCAATAAGTTGAAAAACATATTTATCGGGCTTGATTATCCCCATCTTCAGAAATGTCAAACAAGAATTTAGGAAGCGAAGCAATTCGGGAAGATGAAGCAGCAAATCTCCATAAGAGTCGATCCTTGCCATTCCTGGAGCCTTTTTGCAAGTAGGTGCATCTCTGCTACCTCCCTCAGAGGCACTTGCCTCGGGAATACTTGTATCCTGATGATCAGACTTGGGATTGAAGAAATTGGGTTTTATATCATCTACATCTCCTGGTTCCTCAAAGGTCTGAATAGGGGTGCCATCTTTCTGAAGGAGGGAGCAGAGAGAATTGACCCTTGACATTAGGGACTTTTCATCAGAACATGGCGTGAACTGAAAATCGCTGAGCAGGTGCTGCGCAATATCCTCAAGCATTTTCCGGGATTCTGATCCTTCTTTTGAGAAAGATGTATTCTCAGTGCTTGTTTGCTCTGAAATACAGTTTCCTATATGATTCACTAGGTCAGTCATCGACATGGATGGGTGAAGGCCCCGCATGACCAGCTGTTCAAAGCTCTTGGACTCCTTTGGTTTACCAGATTCGCAACTTAGACTCCCATCAATCACACGCATGTCCATTACTGGAAGGTGGATATTTGATAATCAGAGAGTTTGAAACCAAAGAAAAAGCAATGTCTAAAAATCAAATGCTGCTATAGTACGTAAATATAACAGAAAGCTCAGCTGGAAAGATCTCCAAACAATACCTTTATATGAAATATCAACTTACACACAACAGCTCAGGGAAAATGAATAGGTGCTGTAAACAATAAAACACGATAGAACAATACATATTAAACCCCCCTCCCCACACCCCTGGGGGTGTGTATGCATCTGAAGGGTCTGATCCTATTCACTTAAAGAAGCATTATAAATAAGATTGAGGTCAAGCTGAATAAGAAAATGAAAGATAGGGAAATTGCATAAGATGGGATGCCACTATAGAAACTAAGGCATGATTAGAAGATACCTGAGCTGGGGGAAGGGGCTTCACGAGACATAACCTCAGCTGCCCCATGATTGGTATCCTCTTGTTTAATTGTGATTGAAGAAGACTGGGATGCTGACGGTGTTGCCACATCTTCAAAGATAGCGAATGTGGCTTGCTTATTGGATTGTGTTTGATCCAAACAATGGTTCTTGGGTTCATCTGAGTCATCAACAGCAGAAGGCTGAGATTCAAAGTATGGAGAATCCAGAGTAATCTCTGGTTGCTGGCTCAGGAAATTAAGACGCATGTCACACTGAATCAACTTCTCAAAATGCTTGTTTAATAGGCCATGAGGGACCTGAAGGAAATGCTTCCTGCGACATAACAGCAACAGAAATTGCATATCAACGACAAAAATTTAACAGCAAAAGTTCCATACTTTCCAGACTGTCCCAAGTAATACGACGAAAACAAATTGGCACACTACCCAACATACCGATGCAAGATAGCCTGTCCATTAGTAAAATCTGCTGTAGCTTGCCATAAGGTATGCTTCCTTGGTTGAGGATTTGTCTCCCTAAAGAAAAGCGGTTGCCGCGCCAGCTGAGTCAGACAATTTTAAAGGCATCAGATAAATGAAAACCAAATATTTATGAGGATTTGCACTGGCAGATACTTAGATTTCAGAGGCACGGGATACTAAACAATTCACATAGATAAAAGTACCATACCACAACAACCAAAGTAGCAGGTTCATCATCTGGAAAATCAGCTTTCAATCCCATGATATCCGACCACTGGATTTCGATTTTGCTTTTAAGACCTCCCTCAAGAATTTCCCAAACGAGCTTATGTTTAGCAAAGTAACACTTTGCAACTAGATCCCCTTCATATCGAGAAGCATACTGCCAGCACATAAAATTCTCAGTTGCTTCATTCCGATATAGGAAACTGAAATTCTGTATAATTATATTAGAGTTAAAAAAGAAAAAGGATATTCATTCACCTCCCAACTGCCTATCCTTAGCAGTGAAGCTGGAAAATTCGAAGCCTTTAGCTTGTCTGTACTGGAAGTGGCACTGCCCTTGGCTTTAATTTTTCTTGAGCTTCGAAATTCTCACTAGGCAGGAATCTCGTAGTAGAAGTTCCTTGAGAAAGCCGCATTTGGATCAAATCAAGAAGTGATGGGCTCTTCCTCAGTCGCAAACCCAATGGGCTAGGTTCATCGAGCAGATTGTATTGTGAAGGTGTGGCTGGAAACAAATTACTCTGAGTTGTAGTCTGCACATGGTAGAAAGGAAGCTTAATCATAAATGCTTAGTAAAAACAACTAACTGAAACACGGAAGATATGCACCCGATTCAACATTCCATTGAAGGAGTACCATGTTATTAATTATTCTTGATCAAAGAAATAACCAAGTTAACCTAATTCTCTCGGAGTCATTAAACGAACCAAGGATACAGCATCACCTCGTTGATCTGGTGATCCAAGCTGACATGAAACACTAGTATTGGGCTATTGGCAGATCCCAAAATTTCGTCTTACATCCCATTTTTAAAGTTCCTCGAATTTGATAAGCGTACGTTAATTTTTACCGGCGTTATTCAAAAATTTTAGGGGTTTTTATATGGAATTTTTGAACTATTTTTCTTAACTGGTGCACACCGTGTGGAAAAATACACACTTGCCACTGTGAAACAACCACATCTCATCATTATCAACCAACCACAATTTAGACTTGGTACCACCACTACAAAAGAAGGTTAAACCTGATGAGGAGAATGGCGACCTCTGACCTCTGGGATAAGCTACATGACATGGGTCTACTAATTTTAATAGCATCAAGTCACCAAAGCATTAGCAGCATCACAATGAGTCATTGAGGATGCCTCGGTTCATCTAATAAAATTCCCTGTTTCATTCAAAAGTCTCAAGTCGATTTCAATGAGACCCACAATAGAAATATTTCCCCCAAGTCAGCAACTGCCATTTTCCATAAAGCACTGTTACATTATCCAACAACTTTATGATCCTAATAACTACCTCCTACCACAAAATCAGCACCACAAACCAATTTAAAGCATCAACTTAGCGCAGTCAAGAACAAAATGGGTTTAAATTACAGTGAAACACAAAGTCTCCAGCAAAAATTTAAAAAAAAAGGTTATTTGAAACCAAAAGTTTCTTCCTGCAGTCCAATCAGGAAAGAAATCACGAGAAAGAGGGAGAGAGAGAGAGTCACCTGATCGAGAGCTGAAGACTGCTTCTGCTTCTTGGAAAAGGGGCCATATGCATCCTCCAAGGGATCCTCGATCTCCAATTTCACCGGAACCCTATCTCCGACCGGCGACCGTTGACGACCCTCGGAACTCGCGAAAATAACCATTGGGGGGAATCGAGGGAAAATTCCAGAAACGATTAGGGGAATCGAAATCTCCGGCGAGGACCGAGAATCGTTGGGAGGAATCAGGAAATTTGGGGATTCTGGAGATTGAAAGGACAGGTATATGAGATGAAAGATTCGATTCTCAAAACCCTAGAATTTTATATCTGGACATGGAGCTTTCCTTCTCGGAAGGGCAGGAGGGTATTCAAGGGTATAAATGGAAATTCAAAAAGGTCAAAAAATTATTGAAGTTTTTCGGTTTTCATTCATTGATTTTTTTGTGTGTGTTTGTATTTAGCTTAATGAAAAAGTTGAAAACAACCATCCTATTCATTCTTCTGTTAGAAGACTGACTAAAGTACAACCTTTATTAATCTGTATATAGGAAAAAAAATTAAATTATATCGTAAGTTTAGGTTGGAAAAAAACTCATTAGGTGTTACACTATTTATTATCAATTACCATATAATTTTAGTTTTTTTAATTTCACTTAACCTAAATTTATATATAATTTCACTTAACCTAAATTTCACATTTAAAATAGGTTAACTTGATTCAGATATGAGCTAAACCCCCAAACTCTATCTCCAAAATTATTTTTTATGAACTACTCATAAAAAATACTTAACAATAGTGATTATATGATGATGTTAAGTTTATGTATTTCAAGATATTAGAAGGCGGGTTCAAAAACTAATTTATGAATTGTCTAAAATGACTAATAAAATAATTAGAAATAGTTTTTATATTAAAAATATGAATAAATGAACATAAATGAGTAGAAATAAATATTATAATTAAAATTGAGTTATTTTAGTTAAAATGAGTATAAATAAATTGAAATATTTTTTTTAAAAAAGGATAGGAGGAGGTAGTTTGATTTTACATAAACTTGTATTCCTTGCCCTATTTTTTTGTTTTAAAAAAATACTACAACACAAAAGCTTAGATTTACGAAAATACCAAAAACACCCATTCATCATTGATAATGTAGGGGGTAGTTTTGACCATTGGAATTAGTTAAATGGATAAATGTAGGGCCCAAAGCTTTAAAAGAGAGGAGAGAGATTGCGACAGATCAGCCATTTAGCTGTCAGTTGTTGGCATATGAAAACAGAGGATATCAGCTCGTTCGAGGTCTCTCCTCTTTTTATTATTCTACGTGGAATCTTTTAATAAATTACTGCATATAATTGGAACCTGCTGAACCCGTCTCTTTACAAATTTACAATAGATTCGGTTATTCATTTTATAATACTTATAGTTTTTAGATGGTAGAAAATATTAAAGAAAATATAAAATTTATGATAAATTTTATTTTAAAAATTAAATAATTTTAAAATTTTATTAAAAATAATAAAACGTTAATAAAAAAATGAAAGAAAAAATACTTAATTAGTAAAAATTAACAAATTAATCATTAATATATCATTTAAATTGTAAAGTAACAATCATTATGAAACAAAAAAAGATAATTAAAGTAACATACATTATAAAATGAAGGGAATAATTTATATAAAAACTGGAATGTATCATCCGTTATTTACCAAGAATCATGGCATGCCATATGTTTTATTTTTTTGTTTTACGAAGTTTGATTGATATTAATTTTACACTTACCTACTCTTTAAAAAAATTCAAATAACTTACCAATAATATGTTTTTCGATTTATTATTCCAATGACATATTATTAACCGGTTCACTTATACTTATTAATTCCTAATATTTTTTATTTTTTAAAATTTTCTCATTTTCAATGACATCATAAGACAATTTAATTCTTTACCTTCAAAATTGTCATTTAATTTGTGTTTTTTAATATCACCTCACATCCCAAAGCAATGGTTATTTCAACGGTTATTTAAAATGGTGTTAGTATTTGTTAGCAAGTTCTAGGAGACAAAACATAAGCTGTATGGTGCCCACAAAACTTGCTCTAAAAATAATGATTCATTTTATAAAAATATGAATTCAAGAGAAGAAGCTAATTACTCATAGGCTACAACGAAAACAAGCTTGCAGATTTTTAAACACATTTGACTTCAGCAGAATATCAATGATACTCTGGCTAAGATGTTACAAAATAGGGGAAACATAAGAAAGTGTCCGTGGAGGAAATGGAGGTAGGGCTTTCTCTATACTTTCCGGTTCACTTTCAGGTATGGCAAAGCCCCGACTACATTGTCATAGTCACTCCTGTCGACTTGGACCTGCAGATAGAGAGTATGATGCAGGGGTCAGGATCAAGCAGACTGCAGAATTAAAATCAACAGTAATGAAAAGTTTAAAAGGAAATAAAGGTTGCAACGGTTTATACTTTCAACGATGAAACACACAACCCACTGTTGGAATTGGGTCAGAAGTCCGTAAGTCATAGCCATGATGCCCCCACTTTGGCAGTCTAAAACGAAGTTCCCATGCAAAGACCCATCCTTTTGCACAAGGCACTTTCGATCTAGATGATAGTTATTATGATTGTGGATTGCCCACGTAGTTGTGTTGCAGTCCAGAAACGCGATGAACTACTCAGTGACACATATGATATATGTAGTTAATGGTTTTTAATCTAGGTCCAAGTAAAGTCCCTCAAATTCAGGGTGAGGCAATATCTGACTGAACCCTCCCTTTGTATAGGCAAGAGCCCAAGGCATCGATGTGAATGCACATCTCGAGGGCTTCTAAATGCTCCTAGATTATAATCCAAGTGAGTTTAAGAATTTTTATTCCACACAGGAATAACTGTAAGTAGGAGTAATCTACATTCTCAAACGACGTCAGAAAGTTGAAACAAGGGAGTAGGGACATTTGGATCAGTTCAACTAAAGTCTATGCTTCCGCAAGGCAATACTTCACTGTTATATAACAAGCCACATAATATTTAGTGGAATAGATTTGATACTAGTTTACTTCCACCCTAACAAAGCAGGCTTTAACACAATGGCACTACCATAATCTGTTCCCAGAAGTTAGCACCCAGCAAAGAAAACTGTTCTATCTTTCAGCAATCCATTTTGAAGTCAAAGATTATGGTTTTCCTATTTAGTCTCTCTTCTCTCACTTGGCATATTAAGAAGAAATACTGGATAAACTCAGGGAAACAAGCTGCAAGAAGAACTACTCATCTTGATTGCAACTTCGTTGATATTGAAAGTGCTAAGTCCTGTAGAGAAAAAGTGGTAGTACAGATGCGAAAATTGTTTCTTCTAACCAACAGGTACAAATTATACTAGGGACCCGGGTCTATTTCACCCCCTTTTTCATGATCTCCATTTCCAAAAAAGATTATATTTCCTCTCTCAAATTATGTCATGTCAACCGGACCCATGGTATAAATATTTCCAACAGGACTATTTCAAATGAAAGGTACTGGTTTTAAAATATGGAAAGTGGGATACTGGGATACTACTTTGCCCTTAAGTTCACTATAAGCACAGAAAACTTGAAGGAAGCATCAAAAAGATACTTGGTTAACTGTCAGAATTATTCTAAACACAAAAGAAGACATTTTGTTTCGTCAACGCCACCTTATCCCCCTCCCCCCAACACACACAAAAAAAAAAAGAAAAATATGAAATCAATCCATACAAAGGAGAATCTTTCCATAAAAAATTTTACCCAAGAAGGAACACTTTCTACAATGTCGAAAGCCATGCAGCGCCATATAGAATAACCGTTATTTCCCCACTAATTTGATAACAGCTTGATGCATCCTTGGAGCAAGAGGGAAAAGAGGGCAAAGAAGGGTTAAACCATGAAGAACTCACACCTGGGCAGAATGGTGAGTTTATGCACGGTTCTGGGGAAATGGATGGATGGGGATGATTTTGGTGGAGTTTGGGCTTGATTTTTGGAGGGGAAGGCTTAAGACAATGAGGAAGACGTGGTAAAAGAGGGGATTCAATCGAGGTCTTGAACACCCTGAACCAAAGGCAAACAGCAGCTCTATGCGCCCAAAAATCCAGGATGATATGCCTTGATTCTTTTGGAGGAGGGGGTCAGGATGAAGCTTTGCTGGAGCTGAAACTTGGCACACTGATAATGAAGTGGTAAAAAGATGGATAGAAAACGAGCTATATTGAGAGTGAGAGGAGATTTGTAAACCGAGTAACCGGATAGAGCTAAAACTGGATTAGGATAAGACTCACCACCTAATCTGGTTTTAGGGCACCAAAGCAAGAATGAGATAAGACACACCACTCACACTCACTATGGACTTGTAAGAGCACCATTTAGCTTGCCAAAGTCAAGATAAGCATACAAGAATTTGAAAGAAAGAGCCAAGCTCATTCAAATTTTCATAATCATAATCAATTCCCCAACACATCAAGGAAGCCACTATATATAGTTCTTCAAAGTAAGGTAGCTATGTACAATCTAATGGCTATTAGAGCCTTACAATATCAAGGGTAGGGATTACACAAGGAATAATTAAGAAGAGGACAAAAGAGAAGCTTCGGCCAAGGGAACATGTGATGCTAATTCTTGGTGCAATTCTGGCTAAGTATTTGTTTCCTGCAGAGCAAGCTACACTTTGATTGGCCATATCTTCTGATTCTGAGCTCTAAAATGGATGTTCTTTATATGGCCAACAATATGTTGACTGCTTGCATTGGACATCTGAGCAAGAAGTTATGGGCCTCACAAATCCAGGTGCCAAAACTGACCTATTTTTAGGCGTTTTACTCCTAAAAGCCATTTCTTTGCTGATTGATTGCCTTCTTATGGCTTGACAAAATGGGGTTTAGCGCCTTCAAAACCCTTAGCATGCTTGGCTAATTAAAACCAAAAACACCCCATCCACTCACCTAAAGAACCCCCACTCCCCTCACCAAAACCCACGTCCTCTCCCTTTTTTCCTACTCAAGAGGAAATTAATCCCAACTTTGGTTTGCCTCCAAAGTTGATTGATCATGGAAATACTAGTGGCTTCACCTTTGTAAGAAATGGGAATTGATTGATGATGGAGATCTCCCTACTACTGTCCAAACCAGCCCACATTCAAGCACCAAGTCTCAAGGGTAATGAATAAAGTGCAAGAAATCCTAGCAATGGATGTTATTCAAGTCGGACCAACTAAGCTCCATTTTATGGTTTTAATTAGCCAAGCATGTTAAGGGTTTTGAAGGCCGCAAACCCCATTTTGTCAAGCCATAAGAAGTCAATCGATCGAGCAAAGAAATGGCTTTTAGGAGCAGAAACGGAGATAATAAGGAAAAGAGCCTAAATTGTCAACTCCTAAATCAAGGTCAGTTTTGGCACCTGGACTTGTGAGACCCATAACTTCTTGCTCGGATGTCCAATGCAAGCGGTCAACATATTGTTGGTCATATAAGGAACGTCCATTTTGGAGCTCGGAATCGGAAGATATGGCCAATCAAAGTGTAGCTTGCTCTGCAGGAAACAAATACTTGGCCAGAATTGCACCAAGAATTAGCACCACATGTGCCCTTGGCCGAAGCTTCTCTTTTGTCCTCTTCTTGATTATTCCTTGTGTTATCCCTAACCTTGATATTGTAAGTCTCTAATAGCCATTAGATTGTACATAGCTACCTTACTTTGAAGAACCATATATAGTGGCTTCCTTGATGTACTTGGGAATTGATTATGATTATGAAAATCTGAATGAGCTTGGCTCTTTCTCTCAAATTCTTATATGCTTATCTTAGCTTTGGCAAGCCGAGTGGTGCTCTTACAAGTCCATAGTGAGTGTGAGTGGTGTGTCTTATCTCATTCTTGCTTTGGTGCGCTAACAGTTTTAGCTCTATCCGGTTACTCGATTTACAAATCTCCTCTCACTCTCAATATAGCTCGCTTTCTATCCATCTTTTACCTCTTCATTATCAGTGTGTTAAGTTGATGTGTGCCAAGTTTCAGCTCCGGTAAAGCTTCATCCTGACCCCCTACTCCAAAACAATCAAGCCGTATCATCCTGGATTTCTAGGTGCATAGAGCTGTTGTTTGCCTTCGGTTCAGGGTGTTCAAGACCTCGATCGAATCCCCTCTTTTACCACGTCTTCCTCATTGTCTTAAGCCTTCCCCTCCAAAAATCAAGCCCAAACTCCACCGAAATCATCCCCATCCATCCATTTCCCCGAACCGTGCATAAACTCACCATTGTAAGCGGGTGTGAGTTCTTTGTGCCTTAACCCTTCTTTGCCCTCTTTTTCCTCTTGCTCCAAGGATACATCATATATGGTATCAGAGCTTATGGCTACCCTCCTTGACCTTGTTCCCACCAGAACCACCCCCACAAAAAACCCCAAACACATTCAGCCCCAACACCACAAAATGAGTAGGCATGAATTGCTTGAGAAGAAAGATGAAGCTCAATGTTAAGCTCTTGGATCAGTTTGAAGAAGTCATGCTACAGAGGTCCCTTAATTTTCACTTCCTTTCCCTCCCAGAAGTCGATTCAACCTGTATATGTAGAAGTCATGCTACAGAGGCCCCTTAAACTGCTTTCATGGCTATAATAAGCCTGATATTCTGTATCTAAATGTCTACACTTCACCTCCAAGCCATATTTCTCCCTTCAAACCGACAAAATGACAAAATTACATCAGGAAGTTGAGACCAAATCAGAGTCGATCAAGTGAGACTTCAAAGGTGCTAACATGATCTGTTCACCGTACACCATCACAACACAAACATGATCTGTTCACCATTGTTTTAGGAGGCCCAAAGTTCACATGGTAAAATTAGACTTGCAAGGATTGCTTTTTCAACCAACTAGGAAGATGATGCAATCTAACGATTGTGCGTAAATAAATCATTACATATTATAAACCTCTGACATAAATTCTCCTAAAACAGAATTCAACTTTTTCATCCAACTAGGAAGATGAAGCAGCAAACAGAAATAAATGCAAAACAAAAGTCATTCTTTTATATTGGATGCAATCTCTACTTCTAGTTCTTGCAATAATAATTAGGATCCTTACCATGCTGCTCGAAGAACGTAGAATGCAAGAAGTAGGTATTAGGAAAGGCAAAATATGTCATAATTTAACTCCACAGCAACAGCTGTGATCATGTTAGACTAAAAACGGAAGCCCAAAGCTTGGATTCTAGACAACATTAAGGCTCAATGCAAGTTGTTTTAGGGGGAATCTATGCAGGAAAAGAAAGCATGATTTCATTTAAGAAAGTCGAAATCAGGGAAAGTAGGCCATATTCAGGTACCCTTTGATGGTGCAATTGCCAGAATGATATGGTATGCAATCTATGTCCCCAAGCTATGTTAGTTGAAGTCCGCATTTTTACCCACCAGTGCCTGTGTTGGACGTGTGACAATAGGACATGGCCACAACAGTCAACACCTCATTAAGCTAAAAACCCACAAAAATCCTGGAAAACTACCATGTCTAACACCTTGATACGTATCTATGTTGGACACTTGCACCCAAATCCAAATAATGAACCACCTTCCTAAGTGCTCCATCGATGCAGGTGCGCTGGAGGGCCTCCAGTATATATATAGCTTGCAGGTGTAGCGGATAATTTGGACATAATTCAAGAGCAACAAGAAGTCTATGACAATTTTTGAGTAAAATGGATGCCCAAAAGCCAATTGTATCCTAATTTCTTCAAGTCCTAGAAATGCACGATTTTAAATAAAAAGCCATGAGCAAGAACTTAATGAGATGAATACCATTTTAGAAAGACGCAATTTGCGCTTGGTGTTCTTCTTAGCAAGAAGATGCTGCTTTCCAGCTCTCCTCCTCATAATCTTCCCTTTTCCGGTTACCCTGAATCTCTTCGCTGAAGCCTACAATTATGCAAAATTCAACAAAGAAAACTCAAAATTTCATCAAAATTTCCACAAAACCCAACTGCCCAAATCAACAAAATGATACCTCAATGATACCCTGTATCACAAAAACCAGAACAACTCCACCCTTGGGAGAGAGAAAGAGAGAAGGGGAGAGAGAAAGCGAAAGAAGGGACCTTGTGGGTCTTCATCTTATAGCCTTTGGCAGCGAAAACAGTGAGAGAAGAAGACCCAGATTGCTGGTTAAAAGAGGTAGTTCTCTTCTGAAGAACAAGAGGCCGAAACCCAGAAGCCGAAATGCTGTGGGAAGAGCTAAGCGTAAAGGTGTTCTTAAGGTGTTTGTTGAAATGCGTGAGAGAGAGGCCCCGAGCCGCAGAGTATGGTATTGGTGAAGAAGAGATTGCCAAGCGATTGAATGATAGTATCGTTACTGTTGTTGCGGAAGCCATTGCCATGAACTTGAAATTGGGCTCTCTTAGTTGAAGAGGAGGGGAAGAGAGAGCGAGAGCGTTGGCAAAGCTTGGGAGGTTGAGCTTGGAGCTATGGATAGAGTGGCTATAAGGATACGAAATGACCGAGAGAGTGCCCACGTCAACCAATCCTCTCATTTTCTCGGTTGAGCACTCCACCCACACCATAAATTATTTTCGGATCTAATAGACCCGACTATCATGTTACACTATTCGTCCATTTAAAGTTAAAGTTACCAAGTTGAGGAATTGAAAAGAAATAAGAGAATATAACTTATTTCGTACTCTTGATTTTAATTTATATGTATTTTTAATTAATTTTTTTAAAGTATTATACAATATTTGTTATTTTATAATTTTAATTATATATTAATAATTAGTTTATTAATTTTATATTTATTAATTTATTTTCTTCTTATTATTCTCATTTTTAATGAAATTCTAAAGATATTTTGATCTTTTAATCATTAATTTACTTTGACGTAAATATCATCTTAATATTCCCTCTATTTCAAAAGGACAAATAAATTGAAAACAGAGAACAATGAAAGTGAAATCGAACAATTATAAAAATTCAAAAATCCCTTACCTCGTTTCGACATTTTGAGAAGAAGGCTCGGGTACATCCATCTTATGCGGCAAGTTACAAATTAGAGATGAAAAACAACCGTAAATTTGAGCACGAAAACGATGAACGAAACTAAACCTTCGAAACCGAAAAAATCATCTCCAACTACAAAGAAATTGGAACTTACGAAAGAGATAAACAAGAAATCGAGTTGGAATGAACGCGCAAAACCTCGAGAGATAGAAGTGTAGAAGAAATTAGGGCACAATTCTTACCGGCGAGAGCAAGGAGAAGCGTTCTCCGATCGAAGAAGAAAGTGAAATGAGAGCAGAGAGAAATGAGAGGAGAGAGAAAGTTGAGAGCGCACGGGAGGAAGCCGAAGTGTTTTAGTAATTGAAGGTCACGTGTCGTCCAGTATGTATATTAAAATATACATACGGATATATTATATAATTTGTCCGGCAAGTGGGGCGTGGGGAGGAGAGAGATTAACATGAGCTGAGCTGATGGGAGGAGAGAGAGAAAACTAAGGACATAAGTGTCTTTTCAATTTTTAGCCAGTGATTCAACCGTAAAAAAACTATTAAATTTGTAAATATAAATTAGAGTAGAACCTATGTGTAAATACCCTTTTTAAAATTCCCTAAAAAACAAAGATCTCTATTTTATTTTAAAAACAAACAAAAAAAAAAACAAAGTTCATCTCCATCGTCTCTCCTAGCACAATATTTCTCTCACCATTGACTTTCAACATAAGATCTTTAGGTTATCCACGAGTGATAGCAACTCTCTTTGAGTTGCTCCAATTAAACCCGGCAAAGCCGACCGAACCGAACGGGTCAACCCCGAACGACCCGAAATCTAAACCGAACCGACATCCGAAACAATTGAACCAATTTTGACTCGAAAATCGAAATGAACCGACCGAAATGTAATGAATTCGATTCCGACCCGAACCGAAATGACCCGAACCGAACCAAAAATGACTCGAACCGAATCGGACCCGAATCGATTTAACTCAAATAAAAGTGACCTAACCCACTTTTTTTTAAGGATGGACTTTTGTGCCTCTAATGGTACAATTTTGAATCGATTTTGATCCAAAAAGTTACTCGATGACGACCCGATCCCAAATTAACCCGAATTGAACCCGAACGAGATTGACCCGAAATTGACCCGAATCGAAGTTGACCCGAATTGAAGTTGACCCGAACCCGAAACCGAACCGGACCCGAACAAGATTGACCCAAAGTTAACTCGAACCGAACTAACTCGAATCGAATGACCCGATTGCCGGGTATAGCTCCAAGTGCCATATAGGTAATGAAGTTGCTCCCTTTATTGCCTATTGTCAATGGTAGCAACTCATGGAGCAAATCCATGATGAAACTCCCTTGGAGTTGCTCCACCTCGATCCTACCCCCTTTTTAGTTTTTCTTTCCTCCACATGAGAGCCCATTGGAGATAGCCTTAGCTCCCCACTTCCGTTCCTAAGCAAAGGCCTCCTTACGGTTTTATACAAGTACACACCCGGTTAATAGATACAAAATTTAAATGTACAACATGTAACTGTAAATAATTATTTGTGTAATACTAAAACAGAAAAAAGTATTATTTTTTGTTATATATTTTATTTTATTTTTCACACTGAATAGCCTTTTTCGAGGATGGAGTACTTTTTATACGATGATTCTGAGTTCATGAGACACTAAAAGACGCAAACAATAGGATTTTTCTTTTTTAACCCCTAGCCGCTCCCTATTTCACCTTTTCTTGCTATTTCGTTGCATGTGAAAGTCTCGGATTTATGATATAATAACTTTTGAGTGGGGAGTGTTGTAGTAGCAATCAAGTAACAGAATAATATGGTAGAAACCTTGAATTGTTGGGAAATCCTACTCTTCTAATCTCAATAGTCTAATACTGTTTTTTTTTTAAATTGGCAATTGGCTGAGATATGAGAATTGAGAAATTGGAAGTTTTGACATCTTTAGAATCAACAAAGATTGATTATCCTACTATTATGTTATCCTAAAATATTGTTTCTTTCCTCTAGAACTCCAATATCAACTAAAACTTTGGTGGGCCTGAACTTGAGGAAGCCAGGGCGTGTCTTTTCGGGCTAAAAGCTGCTAAAGATGCCGGGTTTAGAAGTTTAATCGTGGAAGGTGACTGTTTAACACTCATCTAGAAGCTCACAAAAAGCAAGTCCCAAATAATACTATTGGTTTCTTCATCAATGAAATCTTAGATCTTGTTACTTCTTTGGACTTTATTTCTTGGTCTTTTGTCCACAGAGGAGGGAACAAGGTTGCACATGAGTTAGCCCATTTGCAACCCTTTAATCTTGATAGCAGGGTGTGGTTTAATGATGCTCCGAAGCGGTTGTTTCTCGAGCATCGGAGGACATGTATGCTATGATTGATTCTCAATTAATATAACCACCCCTCCCTCTTCTTATCAAAAAAAAAACTCCAATATCAACTTTCCCACGATTTAAAAAAAAAAAAGGTTTCCTATTCTTAGAAAGTAAGTTATTGCCATAAACTCTTTTAACAATTATTTTCTCTTCTTCTACCATTCAAACTATTAGGATTCATTTGTTTTTCAATGTTTGTGAATGTGTTTATTATCATTAATCGCTAATAAAACTCTCATACATGTTAATAGTTAATATAATCATTGATTTTCGCTAATAACTGCTAATTATAATTATTAGTACACTATTAACCATTAACCGCTAATCATAACTTCTTGTAAACACTACTTATAGGTGCTTATAAACGTAGATAAACTGCTAACCTATCTGTCGCCAACCAGGCCCTTAATTAGAGTTTCGAATTTGGGAAAAATATCGCTCACTCTAGATCTTCTTCAAAAGATATTGCTTTATAAGCCTGAGGGCGATCATTATTTGAACCACTATAATCACTATACTGCAAAGCTTGGAATACAAGTTTAAATTTTAGAATGCTGAGCCTAATTCATGGACATATATGACACATAAGCCGTCAAATATTTAGTACACTACAGGCTGCAGCCCCAAGGAAATGGGAATCTAGGCCTAAAACCGCCATTTTTTGATGAACATTACAGAGACATGGATGACCCCAGAGAATGAACAGAAGAATTCCATTTGTATTACTGCTCCTTGCAACTTCAGGGCACAAAAGTCAGCTCCCCTACAGGCTTTCGACCCTCACAATTCAGATATGCAGAAAACACGAAACAAAATGTTTCCAAGAGTCGCTTCATGGTGAGCTAGGCCTACACAAACTACAAACACAGAAGCTAAACAGCCAAGGTCTAGTCAGAGTGCAATACAACTCGCATCAAGGAGCACGTTGGTTCCTGAAGCTACGACCCTTTTCGAAAAAGAAATCATAACCTCGAGTTAAGGATCCTACGCACATTCTCTGAAGACACTATGACCTTGAAAGTATGGCAAGACATTCCCATTCCAAGCTGCATATTATATCCTACAGGACAGCAAAAGAATTTGTTATTAGCTTCATGTATGTAAAATATGTAAGCAGTAACTCTCATCTGAATAAACTTAACTCACTTACAGAGTGATTATGTTTCCCTATGTCGAAGCTGTTGATGGCACAGGGTTCAGCTAAGAGCTCGACTGGTTCTGCACCTATTGACGTAATGCAACAGAAAATCAGAATGTAATCAACATGTAATTAAGTTTGGTGACGTACCCGATCATTCAGACGATCCCAACCAGACCTAACTAAACCTAAAAATGGGTTGCCCAGTTTGGGTTGAGATTGAGTTATTTTCGGGTCGGGCCAAGTTAGGCCGATGAGATTTATATTTTGCATTATGTACTTTTCAGTTGAGGTTGAGTTAGTTTCAGGACAGCTCATGTTAGGCCAATGAGATTTACGTTGAGATGAAGTTATTTTTGGTTCAACTTGACTTCAGTATTGTTGATTTTTGGTCCAGTAAAGTAGTCTTGCAAAGTAAAGCAACTTTGGAGGAAAAATTCAGGTCAGATTCGCTTCAGGTTGGGTCATTAAGGGTTTCAGGTCAAGCATGGATCCGGCTCATTTGGTTTAGGTTAAGATCTCAGGTTAGTTCTAATGTTCTATCAGGTCTAGACCTTACCAATTCCGAAATAAGGCAAATTGTTTTGAACTAAAGATATACATACCAGAATTTTCCTGGTTAATAGTACTATTTTCCCTTTTCTGAGAAGACTATCAAACAAGACATCAGCAAACCCAAATAGAATTTAAATCCAAAATTGCCGAATTGAAACCCAACTACAACATTCCATCACCATGTGGTCACCCAACAAAAAATCACCCATTAGAACACCCAGTTTGATAGGTCAAAATATTCTACCCTAAATATATATTCTCATTTTTAAATGAGAGGATGGCATAGGGAGGGCTTTTTTTTTTTTTAAGTAACAATGTGAAGTATAATGCTTCTATAACATCATGAGAGGCAACTAATTTAGAGCACAGCAAGAGAAATGAAGTAAACTACCTAAACATACCATTGAAGCATATTTTTGGAACCAATCCCATACCTTGTTCAATAAGAGAAAGAATTCCATCTTCAGAACACATCATCACAGGCAACAGCCTTGAAGAGGACATACTGGTAATATTTGACTGCGAGTGACAGTCAAACTGCACCTCCCACACTTCACTTTCCGAAATCAGAGGAGCTTGTGTCTCACCATTCCCAACTCCAGAAAGAACAATTGGTTGTTGTGGCCACCTTAGGTCCCAGGCAAATAGGGTACCAGAAGATCCTCCTGCCTTCAGATATTATGACATAAGTAAACAGAACACCAATAAAAGAAAACAGTTGCCAGAAATATTGAGCACCTGGCTATAATTATTTGACAAATTGGAATTCCAGTGGTATGTTTGAGACGTCAGAAAGAATATCATATATGATCTTTTTCTACAGTTAGAAAAATATCATATATGATCATAGCTATCCGAAGATGCTCCTGAAACATCTAGCAACATAAACTTTCTATCAATCATCTGAAATTCAAGTAATTCCTTTCAAGATGCCTTTACTTATATAGCATACTGAGAGAACATGAAAAGGGTTTCTGCCTGCGCACAATTCATTTCTCTCACCAACCCCAACTTTATACAGGAAATTGATGGCCATTATCAACCTGAGATTCATACACATACAAACTACTTTCAGATCAAATCAAATGGAGCTATTCGTTCTCCTTCTCTTCAAACACTCACATAAAATATACACTCAACTAATTTCTTCAAAGTAAACCCTAAATTGAAGATTCAATTAATCTAAAACCTAATACCCGAATAGCATCTAAGGCAAGCAACAAGTAAGCTTTGTACCCAAACCAAGAAGAGGATTTTGTCCATCTTTTACTAATTTATGTATGTTTTGTCTTAAATTTTCAATTTTTTACCAAATTATCTGCAATGTACTCAAAGTACCGTAAAACATCTTAAGGGGGATCAAGTAATCACCATTCTCATAGACTTTTGAAAAGATCTTAAAATCAGGCATCAGAGCCTTCATCTTGAGGGTTTGGAGATGCTCCAGCCAAACTACCCTCAAAAACTCTTAAGGCAATATATATATTCATCTTAGAAATTTTGCGATCATAAAGGCTTCAAAGCATCATCAACAACGCTTTAAGTATGAAGGCTCTCCACTAGACACTATGGCAATCTACGTGGGAATAATTTCACCAACATATGAGGAGTTCCTCATTCTAACCTTGTAGCTTGCTTAGCTATCCGTGCATGTTTCTTTCTAGCATTTGCTCAAACTATTTTGTGTCTTCTCAAAATTTTTTAAGTATGCTAAAGTTTTCCCTTTTCCAAATCCATTCAAACCGGTATCTCTTATAGTCAAATGTAACATTTCTTATTGTGCCTTCATTTTTTATGCTTTTCATAGGGTCTAACAACTCTACCTTCAAACCGCTCAATAAATTCCAAATATCCTTGTAAAAAGTTTCAATGAATACAAATATAATGTTCACTGGCACCATTTTGTAGATCTTGAAATGTGATTAAGACTACTTGAAAGTGAGCATTATAACAATATGTAAAACACTCAATACTATCTATAGTGATTTAGAACCACTCCAAAACCTTTTTGAGGGGTAAGGAGTTGATTGTCCTCATATCACTTCTTGAAAAATTTTCAAAATCCTAAAACCATGTATATTGTATGATAGACTTAGTTCATAAAGCACGGCACAAGCGCACAAAAGCATGAAGCCCACCCACTTGCACATTGCAAGGGGTCAAGGGCAGCGCTTCCAAAAATCCCAGAAAGGCACGTGTCTCAGCCAAGGAGCAGTTGCACTTCAAGGGTGCAACAGACAAAGACTTGAAAATTTTCACTCAAATTCAAGAAATTGTGCAAGATTACCTGTGTATAAGCATAACTAATTGCCATTCGGGCATGGATTTTGTATTGATTGTGTCTCAAACTCAATCAATTTACATTATATTTTTATGCCGTTTATGCCATTTTTCTTTCTTTTTTTTTTTTACTTGCTTTTTTTGATGAAAATCATAGCGAATTTATAGCATTATCATAATCGAAGACTCTTCGCGGTATTTTTTTGTAGTTATCTAATCACTTATTTGATGTCATCAACTAGCTTATTCGTCAAAAAATATCATTTGGTAATATTTTCAAGTTTTTAAAAAAAAAGTGCGCCTTGTTCCGTTTCATTAAAAACGTAAGCGGAAAAAAGAAAAATACGACAAGTAACACAAAATCTCAAAGTTAATGTAAATTGATTGAGTTTGACACACAATCGACACAAATCTATGCCCCAACGGCAATTAATTATCCTCATACACAGGTAGTCTTGCACAATTTCTCGAATTTGGGTGAAAATTTTCAAGTTTGTCATGGTTGCACTCTTAAGGCGCGCGGCTTGGTGAGGCTGCATTTCTAAAAGTTCATAGAAGCATGGCGTAAATCAAGATGAGGTGTGGCCCTCTGCACTTCATTGATATGTTTGGCGAGAGGAGATATGAGATAGTAAACCATCATTCTCTAAATTGAATTCAAGTAGACACATACCAAGATAGTTGACACAACTTTGAGTGAAACACTGAAACAAATGCGCAAATTTTCTTCAAATTAAAACCAAAATTAAAATTTTCAACTAATCTTAACCCTAATTCTTGAATCGCGTTTACTTCAAACCCAAATGAAGAAGATGACTTCGTCAAATCTATTATTTATTCACATTTTTCTAAACCTTTCGATTTCATTTGTGTATCAATAGGATTATGACAAGTATTCATAACCAAATTAATTAGACTACCAAAAGTGGGCTTTTTTGTTAAAAAAAAAAGCAATTACTCAAGATTTTAGCGAAAGTTATAGGCCTATAGCCACACATGCGTGATGAGAGCATCTTTGCCTTAGCTTTCAGGACCTATGTGTGTTAGCGTACCTCACACCTTTTACAAAACTAAGAATATATGATATATGTTTTTCAGCAAAATGGGTGAAATTCAGAGGTATGCAATGCACTTCAAAACCATCAGAACAGCATCTCACCAAACAGGTATGCTTCCTTGATGGATGAATATCAATGGAGTGTACAAGTCCAGAAGCAGCTTTTTGAGGCCTGCAATGTCATGTCTGTCAGGACAAGAGTTTTTGACGAACGCAACTGGACACAAATATCCATTAGAATGCTATTAATATGAATACTCATTGGAATGCTATTAATATGCTGCTTGACACATTTATCTAATTATATTCATATCAAATTTCCTTCAAGCATAATAAGCAAGGACAGCCTCTACCACTTGATTATGCCATACATTGGCCCCATCTAACACCACATTCGTGCTACAGTTACATATTTAAAACGAGTTCTCAGATTAAAGTGCTCTTAAAGTTTGCAAAAGATTCTCTTTTGCTGCTGAACTAATTTCTAGTTCAAACCTACAATTAGTCATATGAAAACATTCAAAATCTGTCATAGGGGCCCACAACTTATTGATTGTAGCCGATTTCTAACAATTTTTTCCTTTTTATTTGTTGTGGGGCCCAGGGGAAGAAGTCGGCGCCAATAAGTTGTGGGGCCCAGGGGTAGATTTGACTGTTTTCAGATGAGTTCAGGGGCAAAAGCGAATATATTGCAAACTTGAAGGGCACTTTGATTCGAGAATTCGATTTAAAAATTCTCTTCATTATTTCATCCAACATGTCTCTTGTAGTCATAACGTTTCGACTACCCAACCACACAGGTCCAGCGTATTGTCCCAAATTCATGCTTATACACACAAATTTAGCCCAAAAAATGGCATCCTTGATGAGATGGTCAGATTATTTACTAGTAGGACCTCCAAGCATGCTTTGTTAATACGACTTCAGCTCGCATGCACTTCCACAAGCCAGTTCAAGCAAAACCCAACATTCTCGTCAGAATTCAGATTGAGGTAGTGAGAAAAACCCTTTTATTATTTGCTACATATGAAAAAGAATCCCAGTGTATGGAAACAGCAAGATCCAGTAGATGTAGTACCTAATGCTTCAATTATTAAAATGGCAATCATAAAACAGAGAAGAAGAAATTTCCAGAGCTTCAAAAGTTGAAAAGTATCTTAAACACTTTAAATATGCATCAAAAAATTAGTATGAGGTGGCTACGATTTTGTGGAAACTATTTACAGACCCCAAGTTTTTCAAAAATCACTATTAGGTTCTGTTTATTCTGTGTAATTGATTTAGGAGAGACAATCTGGGAGGACTTAGGTTCTGTGTAATTGATTGTCGAAAATTAATGAAATCCTCTCGGATAGTAAAATTTTTAAAGCTTAGGGCCTGTAAATAATTTCCACAAAATTGTTGCCAACTCACACTAATTTTTTTCAATATGCATTGTAGAAAATCTCTTACCAGTTTCCCTTAAATTGCAAGGCTGGCTCACCAGGCTTCCTCCTTTGATCCCACCATTGAAGACTAAACCCTAACCCACCAGTGGCAAACTCCGTCGGAGATGCCCATTTCGCCGCAGTGTAAGAAACCAACCCGTTTCCATCGAAAATCCTTCTGTAATCAGCGCCAGAACCCCCAAACTCACCAAATTGACCCTCCCATCCTCCCCAACACTAACACAATCGCTCCCCAACACATCAATACACGAAATGGGTCCAACGTGAAAAGCCATTTCTTGCACCGAAATCGACAAATCGAGCGAGACATCGCCGGAACGATAGTCAGGAGAGAGAAAACTGAGGGAGCCGGAGAAAGTGGAGAAGGCGATGAGGTCTCGAGAGGTCTTAAGAGAGGAGGTTCGGGAGCTAGAAGGGAAGGAAGATAGCGGAGAGAGAATAGGCTCATGGTTTGGGGAGTTGTCGAGGGAGTGGATTTCGATGGTACAAGAGGAAGAATCGGAGTCGTAGAGAGAGAGGACGATGAACTTGTCGAAGGCAGAGAAAGGGGGCATCCAGCGAACTGCATCGACATATTTTGATTGGGGTAGGCGATGAATTTGGGGGTGGTTGTTCTGGGTTTGGGGTTGAATTACCGCCATTGTTAGGGTTTTAGTGGTTTTGGGATGTGAACGTTGCTGCGAAGGAACTAGAGATTGAAGCTAGACGTGTAAGCCCAATTTCTTACTGATTTCGCAGATTAGAAATCAAAATCTTCACATTGCAACATTTTGCTACAAAACTCTATCAAAAACAAAAAAAAATGTATTGCTATAAAACACTTTCGTTTTGGTTTAAAAATTTATATATCATTATTATATAAATTAAAATTTAAAAAATGCTAGTATAATTAAGTAGTAGAAAAACGTTACCATTCATAAATTATATAAATTACTTTTTTTTTCTCTCAAATAAGTATGTTCAAAGTTAAAAAAAAAAAAAAAACATAAACATAGCAGAGCAGAAAACGAAACAATTAATAGAAAAGAGATGAAATGAATAGAAATAAACAAAAAAAAAAAAAAATAATAATAATAATAATAATAATAATAGTGATAACAATGGAATAATAATACTAATAATAATAATAATAGGGTTATTGGATTAAAATAAACCATACTTTAGGGATATTGGACATTTATATACTCGTACTTTAAAGTTGGATAGTCGATCACTCGTACTTAAAGGGTATTTAATATTTCTAAACCACTATCAAGTTTATCGATGATGGAATCGATTTTGTGATGATGTGTCGAGCGGAGAAAATTTAAATGACTATTTTGCCATGTTCATTAAACCACCACCTCATTTACTTTTTTACACACTCTCTTTCCTTATCCTCTTATTAATTGTGGCTCTCTTACTAATTTGCGGTTTTTCTCTCAATTTCCTCCTCATTCCAATTACTCTTGCTCATCCCACAAATCTACCATCTCGTCCGAGTTTTGTGGTCGAAATTACAGTATCCGGGAAAAAAAAGATGTAGAAGTCGAATATTGGTGGACAAGTTAAGGCAATTGACATATTTCGTAGAAGACTTCCTTATCAAAGAAACCAGATTGGAAGGAAAGAAGAAGTGAAATGCTTCCATGGCATAATGTTTCCATGACATACTTGCAACTCATCAAATTTGTAAGAAACATCTAAATGAAGGGAGAAAGTTTTATGGTTGTGTTTTATGTAAGGTAAGTGTAATTTGAAATTAAAGTTTTTATATGTAAATCTGAAAAAAATTGTTGTTGAATATAATGTTGTTTTGATTTTAAAGATGGGCGAAGACTGCAAGTTTTTTAAATGGGATGATGAAGAGGAAATCGAGTACAATTGAGAACAAGAAGTTATTACAAGATAAAATTGAGGAGTTGGTTAATAAGGTCGATAAAATGAACCTAACAAGCAACATCAATGGTGGCAAAGGTGGAGGAAGAAAAGTTGATGATGAAGAGTTGACGAAGTTGAAGAAAGAAATCCTATACTCGGAGAAACAAAGTTTCAAAAGAGAAGAGTAAAAGGGCAAAAGTTGAGGAAGAGATGAAAGAATTAAAGGAGAAGATACAAAGGAAGGGTTCAAGGCTTGAAAGATTTGCTTCTTTTTGGTCATTTTTTTGCTTGCATTTTTTATGGGAAGGTTTACTTAATAAAAGTGGAGTGAGTTTGGTGGTTGAGTGATGAAAGGTCGTAGGCGAGTGGTATTTTATTGTTAGGTGATGGTAGTTATTATGATTTATGATTTGTGTATTTGGAATGATTCAAATGTAATTGGAATATGTTTTCAAATGGAATGTCAAAATGGAGTAATTTGGATGCTAATTGCAAATCTAAAGATGTAATTGCACTATATATACACAATTAAATAATTGCACTATATATACTCAATGTCAAAAAGGACTAAATGAAATAATTGCACTATATATACGCAATGTCAAAACGAACTAATTTGGATTCTTAAACTGTAAAGATGTATGGATATAAAGCTCAATAATTGGACTAATTAGAATAGGAGTATATATGCACATTGTGTTTGTTAACGTTTTTACAAATTTGAAGAAGTTTAAACTGCAAATTTGAGCTCAATAATGCAATCTTTTCTTTACAAATGCAAAGATGTGAGCTTTTTGCAAATTTAAAAAGTTTAAACTACAAATTTGAGCTCAATAATGCAACATTTTCTTTACAAATGTAAAGATGTGAGCTGAGTGTATTATAAATACACAAATTTGAGATGCTTAAACATTGTGTTTGAACTTTCCTCACACGATCTTGCAATAGAAATAAGTGCACTCGTGAGCACAATAATTTGAAGTTGCCTAACATTGACTTTGTAAAAATTACATCTCTACTAATTACTAATTAATGTGTCTAACACCACAAAGTCCAAACATACCATCACATGCTTGCTTGTCATTCCAACTAGCATAGGGGAAGACAACAAAAAATACAATAATATTATCTCGCTTACATACTTCACTGTCTAAAACCACAAAGTCCAATACCACAAAAAAGTAGGCAACAAGTAGGGAATCTCCAAAGGCTGAGCTACCGGCAATTGAAACCTGATCTGGACATCACAAGTTGGTTCCCATCCTGCACGATAATATTTAAGTGCAATAATACAATAAGTTGGTTGGGGAAAAAATCCATAAAAAAAAAACTAAAAAGTGCTTACAATACCTCAAATTTGCCTAGTTGAAGGGGCTGCCTCCTACCACTGCTTCTCTCTCTACCTCTCCTTCCTCCACGACCTTTGCCTCTTTGAGGGCTTGCTGCCTCGGATATGGGTTGAAGGGGCTACCTCCTAGGTCTCCCTCTACCTCTCTTTGCTAGTGGTGGGACCGATGATGCAGAGGTTTTGTCAGGACAACTCCTCTTGTTGTGGCCAACCGTGTGGCGAGTCGTGTATGTCATTTGCCTCCCATGTCCGGTTAATTGTCTAGGCCTTTTGGGATCTTCATGTGAGTCTCTCCTTTTCTTCTTTTTGGTCTTCCAGGCATTGGCTTCACATTAAGGGAGTCTAGGGCCATTTCCTTTTGGGACCAGTGTTTATCGCTCAAAAATGGAAAAATAGTACCCTCATAAGCTTTCAAGTAGATATCCTTCTTGAAATAAGGGTTAACAAACTCCTCTACATCCATATTGAGCCAAGCTGCAGACAAGCTATGCATGGCAGCAAGATATGCCTGTCAAATCCTATCTCATACAAGTACATGAAGCTGTGTTCATGTCCACATGAACATTGTCTAAATTATGAGTGACTTCAAATATTCTCGCTACTTGAAGGCAGTGGGTGGCAATTCCTTGATCTGTTCTCTTTCTTTCTCAACCTTTTGTTTGGTTCTGGGGGTATACATCATATTCTTCATTCTCCATCATTGCTCTTTTAAAAACCCTCCTTTCTATCAAAGAAACTCTAATATCTTCGAGCATGTAAATCAAATGCTTGGCCCTTACTTGAACAATATAGGAATTAAAAGTTTCGCCATATTGTTTACAATAGCATCGCATTTGGTTGCTTTATTGATGTAAGCCCTACAGAATTTGGATGGATCTTCTTTAAGAAAATCTTCCACGACCTTTGGTGATGCCAAATTCATCTCGTCTAATGCAACCTTGAAATCAATTTCATTATAAGTCAAGGTTACATTCCAAAACAAGTAGCTTGAACTCCTCCCCTTTGTGAACTTTATTCCAGTTGGCATAAATGTGCCTAGCACAACTCCTATATTCACTATGTGGAAGGATAACGAAACAACATGAGCTATTGACTACACAAGACCAAATAAAATTAGTCAAATAAATTAGTAAGAATAATTTGTCAAGTCAGTTTGAAAAAGTTCAATAAAAAATTAGTGAACTAAGGAAGTGTTCATTCATACCTTATGCCTATCAGATATGATTATTCAACCATCTCCGTTTGTTTGACCAATGCAGCTTGTTGACATTGCTTAGGTACCACTCCCAACTTTCATTATTTTCCCTTTCTGCAACAACCTAGACAAGGGGAAGCATTTGGTTATTCCTATCAACCCTACAGCAGACAAGTAAAGTACCCCCCAAGAAAGTCTTCAAGAAAGTAGCATCAATGCAGAGGACACGTCTACAACCACTTAAAAGTCCTCTTCTAATCCCATCAAAACAAACAAACAGACCTTTCAAAAACTGTTATTTCTCTACCTGGACCAAGTTCAATAATATTGAGATTTTCTTGTTGCTTTTTCTCGGCTCCTCGATGTACCTTCCTAACCTACTATAGTGCTACTAATTGAACCATGAAGTATCTTTGCAGCTGCAACTCTAACCTTGTAGGCAACCCACTTAAAAATGCAAAGGAGAAAATCATTTTTTACCCGAGTTTGTATTTCCTTAGCCGACCAATGGGGTTTTTCCTTGAAGGTCATAATATAATGAGAAGCTATCCAAGAAGGTTTTGGTTGTGTGTTCTTTTACATGTCCCCTGTGCATCTATGAGTGTTATGCACTGATTTCACAACATATATTGATTTTTTCCTATCCCTAGAAGCATTCACACTGAACTTGCATCCCTTCTTGCAAACTGCCACATACCTTTTCCTTGTTGAGTCCGAAATTTTGTACTTCACGCTGAAACCCCGTGCTAGGGTATACTTCCTCACAACATTTTTGAATATCTTAGCTATGGCAAATGTTATGGCAACTTGCCATTTGAATTTCTTGAAATCGAGTCTGTCATTAACTCCTGGGGCTCTATTTTTCCTACTCAATAGGCTATTCATTGGCTCCTGCAGCCTGCTTCATTTTGGACAACATTATTTCCTATGACACTAGTATCTACTCGTTGTTTGGCTTATTTGTTTCCTGAACTCCACCCTCTTATTCTTACCAACAGCCCACTCATCATCAGTAGTATGAATATCTTCATCCTCTCGTATCATCCGAAGCTATTTCACCATGATCGGTATCCCCCCGACCCTTTTCCCTTCATGTTTACTTATTCTTCCTCTACTGAGTCACTCGCCCACAACTTGTTATTTATATGTTGCTGCCTTAGCCGAGCAAGTGCTCACAATATCCTTGTCATTTAGATCCTCAAAATCATCCTCATTGTAGTCCTCATCATCAGGTTCATAATCACTATAAGTTGATATGTAGATTTCAGCACCCTCACCCATAAGTACATTATAGGGTATAGGTGATTCAGGCCTTAGGTCCTCCCGAGTCATACTCAACATCCTCAGCCTCATCATTTACATCCTCAAAATCATCCTCATTACTTTGTCATTACTTTGGGTTTGGAATGTTTGCTTTAGAATTGAGGGCGGTTTGGAACCTAGTAATTGGGCTTGTAGACTGGGATCACCGAGGTTTCATTTTGCTATTAGGGCTCTGTACTTTGGCATTTAGGGTGGACTTTTGACCTTTGGACTATTTCCTTTAGAAATTACAACACTTTTGGACCTATTTATTGGGCTTTTTGGTTGGGATGGCTGAATTGGGCTTTTAGTCTTGGGGTCTAGATCCTTGGATGTAGGGGTTGGGGATTTAGATTTAGGAATTGGGCCTAGGATTTTGGGTTTGGATTTAGGAATTGGCATGGACTTTTGGGATTGAATTTAGGAATTGAGTTTGGGCTTTTGGGTTTAGGATTGGGAGTTGTGGCTTTCATATGTTGGCTTCGGTTTTAGGGCTAGATTCGGACCTTCGATTGGTATGTCCGAGTCTGGTTTTGTTACTTGTTTGGGTGAGTGTGGACAAGGCAAAGCATCGGGTAGCAGTTCATGTTTATCTACAGCATGCAACATGTACACATGAATCTCATGATGACCCATTATGTTTTTAATCATCTCAGTTGCTTCTTCATCACTAAATACCCTCCTTAACCCATACTCCATTGATGTACTAGGTATCAAATAGTAAAATTCAACAACCCTATCATACCCAACATCTTTAGCATAACCTTTCAACTCAAACAAAGAGAATTTGTCTATATCAACAGGTTCAATGCTATTACAATTACCATCTTTATACTTTTAGTTTTTCTTTTTCACAAATCTTCCCCCTTATGCAAGTAAAGCACAATCTCATCCTCTCTCATTTTCAATACTTCATTTACACAATTAAACATGCAAAAATTCAAAATTCAAAAATCGAAGTCAATTCAACCAAATTTAAACCTACATTAAACATACAATCTACTAATTAACCTAAATTCACCCAATAACCAACTTAAGAAACGAGATTCGATCCTATTTCAACCAAATATGTCAAAGTTTTGCGACTTGATTTCTCTCCAAACACACAACCAACTTTCGATCTTCACCGAGTCTTCGAGATTTCCGTCCATATAATTCATGACGTTTGCTTAATGTATGGATTTCCATCCAAAGTGAGTACGATTCATATGACAGAGGGAGTTAGTAAGTGTGATTTGGAGAAAGATCAATTTGTAGATGGAAATTCAGAGAGGGAGTTACTGGAAGGAGGAGAAAGAGTCAAGTTTTTGAACGAGGAGAGAGAGTGTGTGAAAAAGTAAATGAGGTGGTGGTTTAATGAACAAGGTAGAATAATCATTTAAATTTCCTCTCGCCTGACACATCATTACAAAATCGACTCCACCATCAGTAAACTTGATGGTGGTTTAGAAATATTAAGTACCCTCTAAGTATAGTGATCAGGTATTCAACTTTAAAGTACGGTATACAAATGTCCAATACCCCCAAGGTATGGTTTATTTTAATCCAATAACCCATAATAATAATAACAACAACAAAAACAACAACAAGAACAACAAGAACAACAACAACAACAACAACAAATAGAAAACATAAATAGGTAGATGATTTTTATGTAATTTCGAACACACCCGTAATTTTGTATACATATCAATTATACTTGTTGGCGTGGTTGACAAATTACAATTTTAATTAATTGTAATTAAAGAGAGCTTGGTGATTTTAAAATATAATACATTAATTTAGATTAAAATAAGATACATAAAAAGTGTCATGTTATAAGATCTATATCTTACATGCATTACATAAGATTTTCTTTATTTTGTTTTTTAGGAGTGCATAAGCATGTTGGTTGTTTTTTGGGAAAACAGGGAAATATATATAAAAGCCAAGACAAGTTCGAGTACAACTAGGAAACTACATCAGTCTCCCATAATCACTAATCAACCCAACAAACAATGGCAAGTATCAATACCAATGAGCATGGGGAGCCACCACAAAATCCAACAGAACTATTGACAAAATTTAGTTACGGCTAGAACTAGCAATAAGATGATCTCACCGGTCCATCGAGTCTTTGCTAATTTGGAGAGCTCTTTCATCAGCTTGCAGAATCCATTTCACTTGTGGTGGGGAAGATTGCGAAGAATGACTGGTTCCATTTGCTCGCGGCGGTTGACAGCCGAGTGTAGTAGCCTCAAGGTTGACAACTCCATGTGCGTGGTTAATCACAATATCTCATTTCCTCTGGATGAGTTCAATGATCCGTGCAATAACATAATCTGTGGGATCACCGTTATTTGTTGCTAAATTTCTCTTAATCATGTGGATCATGTCCTCTTCCGGATCAATCTCCATCTTAGGTATGTTGTAATCCTACGCTTTCCTTGAAAACCTCAAGAGTTGCCATCTTTTTATCTTTGCCATGAATGATCACGAGTGCATCCCAGAAACCACATATGGCTGGCCATGTAGATAATTCCTCCAAGCAACAAACCTGTTTTTGTTTTCATCCTTGAAAAGTCCAAAATTGACCTTGAAGTGAGCAGTTTCAAGCGACTTCCAAATAACGACGAGCGAGTGTTTTTAAGGAAATCAAGTCTCCGAAAGTTCCACAATACATTAGATTGAGCAATATCATAGGTTATATGATTTTAGAAACTGTGTGTATTTTGGATGCGATTGGAGTAACCACATTATTTCTATATATCCATCGGTGCCAGCATATGATCGTAAAGTTTCTGCTCCAATTAGTATACTTTGTATTAAGATTAATCCAATCTCTCCAGTTACACACTAAAGGAGTAAGCATTAAGGTAATGGTTATTAGAAGGGAGAAACTTGCACCAAGTAGCTATAGCAATAGGGCGATCACGGAAAATGTGACTATGGTCTTCGATATTCGAGTTACGGGTTTTACAAATTGACTTAATATCATGGACCCATTTACTCAACCTAGAAGCAAGCTGGTAAACCTTTATGCGCAACACACCAAATAAGAAACTTCATTTTTCTTGTACTTTGGTTTTCCAAATTCCTTTCCAATTGATTGTTTTATTATAGTTGGAGTTGGTCCTGATTTGCCAATATAAGGACTGAGTAGAGAAATTTACTTTCTTGTTAAGACTCCGAGCCGGTTTGTCATCACATAAGTTGTTGTGTGAAATTTTGATATTAAGGATTTGGTTTCTAATTTCTTCAGGAAATCACTTGTGCAATCTGGTATTATTCCACTTGTCCATTCCTAATGAGGTTCGTGAAAGGTGGAATGTGAAGATTATCGAGTTTATAGAGAGGGCCACGCGGGAGTCAATTGTCAAACCTACAGTGATGTATTCCTACCATTACCTATTTTTTGTTTGACAAAAGGAGCAATAATCTTAATACAGATGATGATGTTCTTCTAGATTGGAGAAGAGTGAGTTTTGGGTTGACAAAGAATAATGGGGTCATTTTTCATGTAGAGAGAATTGTGAATATGGACCCAAAGTTTATTCTTTTTCTTGACCACATCCTATAGGAATTTTGCATAAAAACATTTATTCCAACTGCCAAGGTCCTTAACACTAACTCCTCCTTTTTCTTTTGGATTTTGCATGGAAGCCCAATTAACTCTAGAAGCATAGTGGCGTTGATCAGTTTTATTCCAAATGAATTTTCTAATAATAATATTAATGGTTTTCTTTGGAATAAGGCGGGTCTCCATGTGATAAATTGGTAATGAAGAAGGCACATATTTGAGCAAGGTTACTCTACCGGCTAAGTTAATGAAGTTTGTTTGCCAATGGGCCAATTTATCTCAAAACTTTCTAATAATGAAGTCGAAGTCATCGGGTTTAAGCTTACGAGTGAGATATAGGGGCTCCTAAATAATTGCCAAAGGAAGTGGAAGCTGATATATGAGTAGATTTGGCAAGTATTCTTCTAAGTTTAGGATGAAATTGTTTAGGGAAAATCAATTTGGATTTATCTCTATTATTCCAGTAGCCTGGAAAGATCACCAAAGTTGTTCAAGGTTTGGAGGATACACTTGAGGTTGCCCAAGTTTGCCTTGCCAAAGAGGAATATGTCATCAGCATAAAAGACATGGGAAATCTTAATATCATTGATAGTCACTGGAATCCAATTCCTATTGTGGACTTTTTCCTCAATCATACGAGAAAGTCTTTTAAGACAAAGGACAAAAATATAAGGGGAAAGAGGATCACCCTGTTTTAAGCCTCTGCTACGATTAAAAGAATGTCCATTAGTGCCATTTTACAAAATACTGATAGACACAATTGTAATACATCCCATGATAGCATTGATCAAATTTTCATGTAACCCAAAGAAAATAAGTGTGTTGTATATAAAGTCCCACTCAATTGTGTCATATGCTTTACATAATTCAAGTTTAAGAGCAAAATGTTTCGTGTTTTGTGCTATTTTGTTAATGAAATGAGCAATCTCATTGACAACAAGTATGTTGTCAATGATATTGCACCCAAGGGCAAAACTGGATTGAGTTGGGCTTATGATCTCCGGAAGGGCAATTTTGATCTTGTTAACAATGACTTTGGCAAAAATTTTATAAGTGACATTAAATAAGTCAATAGGTCTGAAATAAGTGACTTTCTCAACCATATCCATTTTGGGAATCAGGCATATAGATGTTTGATTGAATGCCTTAGTAGTTTTATGTTGTCTAAAAGTTTTGGCCAAAAGATCGGATAAGTTAGGATTCACGGTATCCCAAAATTACTTATAGAAAAAACATGAACCCCATCAGGTCCAGGCGCCTTAAAGCTATTAACTTGTAAGGTAGCAACTTTAATTTCCTCTAACGAGATAGGTTTATGGTTAATAGGAGTACAAAGCATGTTGGTTGTTGATTTAACTAAAACTCATTTCACGTTGTTGCTTGTTGTGTTGGGATTGTTGGGGGGGCAAGGGGTTGGACTGAAAGTAGGCTTTGGCAACCATTCTTACAAATTTTATTGGTCGAATCCTTTAATCAACGAGTGTTTAAAATTCCTAATAAAAAAGGTCTTTAAAACCATTAGGTGTGCAATTTTATTTTATCAATTGAAACCTTTAGTCAACAAGTCTTTAAAATGGTTACACATCGTTATATCAATAATAACTTATTATCCCATCATCGTTTCAAAAATTTGGTCATTCCACAAATAATTCTGCAATTCAAATTCCTATGTCAAAGCTTTTGAATTTAATTTTTGCCTAGCATCGTCATTTTTTAAAAAAATTCTGGTTTCAATAGCCTTAAATAAAGAGTAATCTATTAATTTAAGTTGATTCAAATGGTTTAACACTTTATTTCTTTTTAAATAATATTTTAAGTTCAAGTCTTATAAATGGGAATAATTTATATAATCCAATGGTAACCCAACTCCACTGAAATAAATAATAAAAAACAAATTCAATGCGAATAACATTTAACTTTAGACTAAACAAACTATTGATCAATATATATTACTCTATGGAAGCCTCCTAGAGAGGCAGACAAAGATATAGACTTTTTTGACAATGTGACAAGCCTAAACCTTTGGAGGGGTACGTCAAAAGCTTTTGTAACCTTTTTTATAAATTCAAAGTAAGTTAGATATTTGATTATACCAAATACGAAATATTTGAAGTAAATAGCTATTTAATTAGATTAAACACAAAACCTATATGCTAAATTAATTCTGGAATTACCATAAAAAAATTCACGGAAAAGCTGAAAAGTGACCTTTTTCTAGGCTGTGCAACATCTATAACAAGTGATCTTTTAAACACAAGTGATAACAAACTGATGGTTTGGTCTATTAACCAAGATTACCCTTTTAAACAAAAAAACTATCAACAAAAATGTAGTCCTATATAAGTAGATGAATGGGGAAAATATCTAAGCAATAGATCTAGTCTTATGTGAATCATGTTAGACTCGCCCAATTATTCTTGGAGAAAGTTCAATGACGATTTGTAGCTATGAGCTGCGAAAGTCAAAACTTATACTCTCGATAAGCTTGATTGTTGATGTAACCTTATTCGATAAGCTCCTCGCTTACAAAAGGCGAACCCCAAGTGTTAGATCTGGGGTCGCTGGTAGGATGAGCAAATACTCAATCTTTAGAGATATGATCTTCAAAGTTCAATATAAATCTTTAAAGGTGAGTTCCTCAAATAAAACTTGACTCATAAAGAATAGATCTTTGATAAATAAGCTCACAAAGATGAAATTTTGATGAAAGATTATGCAAGAGATGATTAATGATTTGATCTCAAAAGAGAATATCCTATTAAATTTCTTGATAATTGTGCAATAATGACATGATGGGATAGAATTTGTGCATAATATGACTATAAACATTCGTTTTATCTGTTAAAATTAGTAGTTAGTAGTTAAGACTTAGTTGTTGGACCTTACCAAGCCTGGATACTAATTGGGTTTGATCCAAAATCGAACGTATTTAGAATTAAATTAGCTAGTGTTTGCCTTGAAGGGTCATGTTTAAACAATTGCTTACAACACAGAATCCATAGGATCATTCGACCCTACAGGGACATTTCAATCAAACAACTAGATTCATACAAATCTCAGGCAGATAAACAATAATCTTCAAGCCACCAAACTCGCCTCTCTATCGAGCATCAATGATCATATCAGCAGCTCCGACGGCTTCTTTCAAGCAATAATACAGATCCAGTATCGTTAATAAAATGCAGGTTACCATTGGCTACAAAATCTGAACAGTCGAGACAACAACATAGTTTTCCTGACTCTAGAATCTCATCTTTCCAAATTCTGTTGGCTATATTTATCGACAAATTGGCAATCCCCGACGCCAGTTCAGAATAATCATAATTGCTGCACTATGAGCCAAGGCTCCACCAATAACAAACACATGAAAAATCTGGTGGCTATGGCCAGTGAGATCAAAGGCACCCGGTTTCCAACGTTCAGGAATCCTGCTAACATAGAAACCAGCTCCTGCAGCATATAAAATCGCCATAAGGACCTCGTACCCTAGACCCACCAAAACTTGTGGGTGACCCCAATGGAGGGCTGCGGCATGGACTGCTGGGATCACCCCAGAAAACCCCATGGCTAGAAATAGGGATGCCCTGAAGGCCCTGAAACGAGGAGAAGAGAGGGAGGGAGCTAGGAGGGTGATTATGGCAAGCATGCCAAGAACAGTGATAGAGGAGAGGTAGAGGATCCTCCAAAAAGGTTGACAATAAAAGGCATAGTAGATGGGGGCGAAGAAAGAAGAAACTATCATGAGCGAGATGCCTGCATAATCCATACGCCAGAAGAAAAGATTCAAGCGCTTTGAATGGCAGGCGAGCAAGTGAGAAACAGAACTGATAACCAGGCAGCACATGGCACCCGCTAGAAAGACGAACCAAGGCCACCTTGGAATGAGTGTAGAATCATCACCATTGACGTCCAGGAGTGAAGACTTTGGAAAATGTCTGAAATGTGCACCCTGCAGGGCAATCAAGCATTTACACGATCAGTTCATGAACGACTTGCTTAACTATGTGCTTGTTAGCAACATTGGTGTGAGTGATGGCCTGAGATGTACAGAACTTAAGAACAGACCAAACAAAGCAGTCAAAACGCACATTAAATGTTCAAATTTGCCTTCGTTTTTTTCCTTCTTTTTATTTCCATCTTCACAAATGACCTCTCCCATGTATACTGACCTAAAATCGTACCTAGATATCTACATGCGGCATGCCTGATGTCAAAAGTGCCAAGGTCCAGACTAGTTATTGATCATGACGGCAAAGAGGACAGATTTTGGAGGCTTGTGTATGCCGATCGTATTTAGTAGGGGCCTCAGCCCTCAGGGAAGCTTGTAAACTGAACTGAATATTTGTAAATATGTGTAAATGCAATATAATTGGTTCATTCCCCTTAGATGGATACATTGTCAAGTCACATGCTTTCACAATTTCCCATATTAACACGTTCAAATATTTGATTTCATAAGTAAGCAGGGATTATATTACGACTTGAAGACGAATATCATTCCAATTGTTACGAACAACGGAAGCATCACCAGCGTCAAAATCTTAAATTTTAGCAAGCATATTCTTTGGATTATCTTTTCTAGTCTTCTGCTGGGACTTAATATGTCTGAGTTCATGTGTAGAATAATACATAATACAAGTCTCTTTCAAGTTCCAACTTTTTGGCCACTTACATAGAATGATAGAATATCTCCATTTCCCATGGAAATGAAAGGTCCAACTTGAATAAACAAAGCCTCAAACAGGCTGTCCAATCTTATTGTATGAAACAAACAAGATCCTCACATGAACAACAGAGAGGAACAGAACATAAATTACAAAAGAAGGTGTCAGAGTCAGAGCCACCATTTTTTGCTTTTTTATTTTAACCGCCTGTAGATGTTTTTTAGTGAGCCAAGCGCCAAAGGATCACATCACATGGTCAGCAATAAATTATCTCTTGACCATTCCCCCACCCCCCTTTGGTGTAGACCTTTTATCATCAGAAAAAAACTGATGAACAATAATCAATGATGAGAATTATTGGCCATGAGTGGAAATAATTTATGTTCGAAAGTTATTAAACTATGTGAAATTGTTCTCAAAAACTTATTTTTGCACTAGATTTCATCAAAGATGGCACCTTTAAGCGGACATGAAACGGAGGAATGAAATGCAACACGAAGGGAATTTGGTCTAATTATCAGCAATTAAATTAATTAACATAATAATAATCTAGCAAAAAGGATTATGCATTAATGGGATCCTGAAGCAAACATTACAAAATATGGCTGCTCTGCTTTGTACCCACATATATTCAATAGTTAAGATTATTGAGTACCGATGTTCCCTGAATATGATTCCATAGGAAATTGGATTAGATTTAATACATCCGTTTTAAATTATATGTCACTATTAATTAATTTTATTCATTTTATAATATTTCTTATTTTACAATTTTAATAACATATTAATAATTAATTTACAAATTTTTATTTTTTTTATATTTCTCTCGTTTTTTTCATTTACTTTTTTCATTTGTAATAAGACATTAGAACATTTGATTTTTTAACACCAATTTAGTCATAAATTTTGTTTTTTTCTTAGTATTTCTTCATAACTTAAAATCGACAAGAATGGTGAAATCGCAATGAGTATGAGTGATGATTTTATTTTTTAAAAAAAATTGGCTAATTGAATACAGAAAGATACTTTTGATAGAAAATTGACCACTTTTAATCATTGAGGGATTAGTCAAAACAACTTCTTGAAACATAGGAGCCTCAAATACTCTTGATAAGTAATACAAAAAAACAAACAAAATGCAAGAGAGAGAAGAGAGAATACTTACTGGACTGGCATTCCTGGATCCCTTGTTTGAGTCTAATGCCAACATCGCCATCAACGGTGTTGCAACAACGGAAGTCCTGGGTCCCACAAACAAAAATTTGATCATATAACCATTTCCTTTTCAGATATTTCAAATCAAATGGTATTATATTTAACATAAAATAAAAACTAAAGACAGCCTATCTACAACTTGTTTACATCTCATTTGAAAACTCTATTCAACTATGAAATATTTTACATATATGTTGTTATGCATTGTCTTTTTAAAAAATGAGTTTTATGTGAAAATAACATTTAAATGAGAAACGTATACGATATTAGTTGTTTTAAGAGGGAAAAAAAGCAAGAAAAGTTCCTTTGAACTAGTCAAATCCAAATACAAGGACTTCAAATGATCAATATAGACTTAATGTACTAATCACGATTAGAGTTAACCATTCAAGAAAAAACTGATTACCATCTGAAATTTTAACTTCAATAAATTTGAAAACAGCCAACTCAATTGCATATGTTTACAAACTTTACACATGGGCTTTAAGAGTATTTTCTATAAGCAATGTGTATTATTACTGAATTGCTATACCATGTTCCTCAAAATTGCATACTCATAAAAGTCACATTAGTAAAATTGTGTTATATGACAAAATATTTTGGTAAAAGATATCCACGTAACATGTGATATCTAAGAATGTGACAAAAAACACTTGCTATTTTTAAGCATTAGGGTTTCATGACTGGAAACTGAATAATGCAGAAAATAGAAGCATCAATTTTTTTAAAAAAAACAAACCTGAAAAAACTAGAGAGGAGACCTTCCCCGTTGGTGTTCTCCGTCAAACTCGCCACCGTCATCGCCGCAAATATCAAGAACCCACCCAAATGCCTGTTTCATATGCAGTTAATAACAAACCATTAATTCAGGAATATCAAAAAAAAAAAAAAAAGGAATCAACAACAAATTCAATGATTCTACTTGAGTGTGAATTTAATTAAGCTTTTAATGGAAATAAAAATGATGATTGATTGTGAGGAATACTGACGTCCAAATGTTGAGCGTTTCGTTGTGCCAAGAAAAACGCTGAGAATCGTATCCCTCAAAGGCCATTCGCACCGGTAATAATCGAGAATGAACTCGTTGTCCTTCAAATACTCCGGCAACGCCTCGTACTTGACTAACCTCTTCTTCATCTTCGCCTCCTTCTGTTTCTCCCTCCTCTGATCTTCTTCTTCTTCTTTCTCTCTCACCGCCGAGTCAGCTCGCCCGATTCTCCCTCCTCCATTGATGACAACTCTCTCCCTCTTTTTCCACCTCTCCTATTCATCTCTTTCCCCGGCCTACTCTGATCGGAGATTCCTGCCTCCCTCGCCGGGATGTTTCTCGATTTCCGGCGAGTTTCACCGGAATCCTGAATCTCCGGCGGCTTCTCGCACTCTCTTCCTCTTAATTTATCGCTTCTTTTGTTGTTAGATGTTTCCCTGAGCTTCTTTTCAGATGATCAAAACAGAGGAGAGAGAGAGAGAGCGAATTAATATATGGTGAACGAAAAAGGAAGTTCAAATCAAATGTGACGAGTCCCAGAATGTGTTAACACGTGTCCACAGAGCATTGGTAACAGTTCTATCGAGGGTTATCATTATGACACGTATCTTTCCTCAGTGCGGTCGAGCACACCAGATTTCATTTGAGTTGGAGGTTAAAAAAGTCCATTCGTTGACGTACGAGAGAGGGAGGGAGAGAGAGAGAGAGAGAGAGAGTGGGAGAATTTTTATTTTTAGAATAATGCATAATTTCATAGAAGGATGTACCACATCAATAATAAAATAAAATTTAAATAAATTTATAATTAAATTAATAAAATAAATTTATTCTTTCACTCAATTATTGTTTTATCATATAATTTTTAATGAAGAGATTCATAAATTTTGTATAGTTTTCTTGTTGAAATAGAGATTTATTTGTTATACTAGTTTGAAGAATTGATACTTGTTACAAACTATTCTGACAATCAATAAATAATTTATCAACATATTAATATAATGTTATGAAATAAAACTGATAAAATTGTTGCAAAAGTGAGAAATAATAATACTCATTAAAAGGTATAAAAAGATTATCATATATTGAGATTTATTATTGACAAAGAATCGGTTTCAGCTCTTATGAAAAGAAAAGGATAGAATTTTAGTTTGGGTAAATGAAAGAGTATATAATTGCTTTCTAATTTGGAAAATTGAAAAGCAAGAAATTTGTGATTTGAATTCCTGAAGAGGGATACTTTATGACAATAATTGTCACGTGATGATTATGGTGGTTGCGGTTTATTTGGTAAGAGATGAATCATGCAATGAGTGTGGCTTGTTATGCATTTCTTTGACCAATAAAAAATAAAATTATTTATTTTATCAATGCTTTTATATTGCTTAATGTATTTTGAAAAATATTTAACTAGATAACAAATGTTTTAAAATATTATTTTGCGTGGTTTTTTGAAATTGATTTCTCTATTTATAATCCCGTTCTTAGCAGTAAAATTGCTCACATATAAATTTATGTGAATTTATAACTTAAATTACCCGAAAATGCTCACTTATTTATAAGTACATCTTTCTTTTCTCAACCAAAAGAAGAAATTACTCGCATGAGAAAATTTTATGTAAGCTAAAATAATAATAAATCTCAAAAATAATTGGCGACATGATGATGCTGGTCGGGTAGTTACATTTTTGTTCAACTTCAAATTAAACTCTTTAAGAAAAATTTATTTTTTCAATTATTACAGCCAACTAAGTAAAACGAATCTATATAGAGGATATTCACAATTATCTTTGATACTTACATATAAAAAAAAAGTAGGTAAAATAATACTCAGCCATAATAAAGAGATAACATTAAGTCGAATATAGATATAATCAGAGTTTAAATTTTCATCATATATAAAAATTGAATATGAGAACTAATCTATAAAGAACAAATGTTGAATTGCTTAAGCGGATCTACTTTAATTAAGAAAAGTTTATTTGCTATGCTTTAATACTCATAATAGAAATTTAAGTATACCTAAATTCAAGAAATAGTTATGAGAAACAAGCTAAAAAGTTGGTAATTAATTTTTTGACCTACTATACACCATTTTTAGTTTTTTTTACTCATACAAGCACAAATAACTTGTGAATAAAGAAAAACCATATCGGGAGAAAGTTGTGCATATACAATACAAGTATCAGGTATACGTGCTACACATAATAATCTCCCAAAAAAGGTTTTACTTAGATTGATAATAAAATTGAATAATTGAACAGAAATGTTTTACTTAGATATGGATAAACTGAAATGTTTGAAAAGTAAAATACAATTTCATCTTATACGTATTATGTTAAGATTTAAGACTTGATAAATAAGAATTATAGAATAGGGGTGAGTAAAAAATCAGGTACCTAGTTTTACACCCAAACTCGGTTTGTAACTCGCTGGTCTCAAGACTGCGGTCCTAAAAGTTTGAAACTTAAACTAGATTTGTTATCTGGTAACTTTATCCAACATATTTTTTTATATAATAAAAAATATTTAAAATGTTAGAAACTTTATGTTCTCATACCCCTATTGGTGAGAGAAATATTTACCGCAAGTGCACGGTGTAGTCGTAGTTAGGAACCGGCAAGTATGGGTCGTGTCCACAAGGAACTCGTTTTCAAATACTAAATCCACCTAAAAATTCTAATCTAGGTAAAAACTCGGTTCGATAATGATTTGGTTTTTGGTTTCAACTAAAAACTAAATAACTATGAGATATTAATGAATAACAAGCCTTAGATTGGGATTAATCACACTACTATACCTGAAATCAACATCAAATACCGCTTGAGATTTGCCTATGCTAGCAGTTTAGAAGGGGAGACACCAAATTAAACCTATCTTCGCCTACTTTCGAAGGTCAAAGACTAATCTTGCACAATCTAATCACCTATTTTCATGGGATTAATAAAGAGCAAAATTACAATGAATGAATCTCACTACCCCGATTAAAACCTTAGTTATTTTCATAATGAAGTTCTAATCGCTCACAACGTCATTCTAGGTAAGTTTTCATCTTTCGATGTTTACAAAACCCTAATAAAAATATATGAGTCCTCTTTCGAGGAAATCAATGAAAAAGTGATGAGCGAAGTGAATTCTAACCTAACAAGCATAGAACAATTCAATTGGCATTCAATTCATGATTATCAAGGTATAATAGGGATCAATCCCAACCTAAGTAGAGAAATTAGCCCCTAAACATGATACTAAACAATTGACAGAATTTAGGGAACATAACCATGGAGAAACGAAGAGAAATTGTGAAGAAAAGATAAAGAGAAGAAATTACGATTACCGAATAAAAACTTGAAGCGATTCAATCATACAAAAACTTGAAATAGAAAAGTGGAATTGAGTATTCTTGAGTCTCCTTTTGGGGGCTACTTTTCGAAAACCCTAGCTAAAATTTAGAATTTTGGAAAAAGATCCCTAAAAATAACAATTTGGAAACTTAAATATCCGTGGAAACAGATGAGTCGCACGGGTACTGTGCGGGTTTCGCTGCGGATTCGCACGGCCGTGCAGGTCTTTGTTGACTTCGGACCTTCGCCCGATGATCCATGACGGCTGTGCAACTTTGCACAGGGGTCGTGCAAGATCTCTTGATGTACTTTAGGCTTCTTCCTTGCCTCCTCTTGGGCCCGAACTCTTCTCTTCATCGCTTTTCATCAAATTTACCTCGAATCTCTTCAAATTTAAGCCCAAAAACCTCGTAATGAAGAGATTTACGAGATTAGGTGACGATAAAGAGAAAATGAGCAAAATCTAACCCAAAACTAAATAGATATCATTGAAATCATCACGAAATTGGGTTAAATAATGTCTTAAAAACCGATAAAAACGAGGTTTAACAACTCCCCCATGCTTAGCTCTTGCTTGACAAGACTGTCAATTAACGATCTTGGGGTTAAAACCTCACATTCACCCTCCTCGGGTAACGAGGTAACAGTTCAATCAATAGGGATGACCATGCACAAAGACAACCTATTCAAAGTAACATATTTCCATGAAAACTAGCCTGAAAACTTCAAAGACTACAATGCTTGGTCACAATGCACGACTGTCGCATATTGAATCACATTAGCATTCATGACGCCCTCAAACAAATGGCGAGCTAGCTTGACCGGTGGAACCTCACTTTAGGAATTTTGGATCACTCCATCTCATTTGAAATTTTTGAGGGTTCTCTCAATATCTCTTTCCAAAAATACAACCTACCATAGGCTTGGTCACATTCTCATTCTCCACCACTATAGAGGCAAACATGCAAGTACAATCAAGAGGTCTTTCAAAGCTTGTAACGTGGCCAAGGTTCATTGGTAGAAAGGGGAACCAATTTGGGATATGTAGAGCTAAATAGCCGAGGCTTAACAGCTAAGGAGCAAAAACATTTCCAAATATGACTGAAAACTTTCTCTCAATTCACCTCTTTAAGCACAACATGCTTTAAAACAACTTTTGGAATGAGCATACAACTTTTTTTTTTTTTTTTTGAACTTTCCACATGCCAACCACTTATTTCTTCACTTCTTTTTTTTTTTAATTTTTTTATGTTCAAAACTTTCAAGAATAGATATAATTGGCATGAGAATTATAAACACTACTCAATCCCAAAAGAGTCCAAAAGGGGAACTTATCATTCATTTTTTTTTCCAACATGGGTCCCCAAATCAAACTACAAACTTAATAGGACACTCCATCATTCGGACCAAAACTACTCAATAAGTATTGCTCCACTAGACCTGGATTTGGTATAGGAAATGTATAAAGGCCAAATGTAAAGTAGATACAGGTGTATCAAGGAACAGAGTTAAAGCTCAAAGGGGTAGCAAAATGGTATAAATGAATGGGATGACTTTTTGGCTCATGTAACTTGAAAACAAACGAATGCCTCTATCATATGACACAATGCATATGCCAAGTGTGGTTTCAAAGAGAAACAGAGCAAGTTCTAGAGGTATGCATCAAGGAAGAGTCATACAAAGAATGAAACATGAGACTAAAACTGATGAATTAGTCTATAAGGCTCAAAGTCTCACAGGCTTATCCACCACAGTCAACAACTAGCTCAAAAGTTTTACCACATGCTCAAGTTTGACCAATCATGTAAAGTAATTCTCAAAGACACCGGCAAGCAACTCAAGACATCACAATCAAATTCATTCACAGGTTTGTTTCCACACAAAGATTCCACCAAGAATGGGCAATCAAATCAAACACAATCACTCCCATTAATCAACTATCACACATCACATTATCATTATAAGAGGGGTTTTGAAAACATTTTTTTTTTTTTGAGTAAAGAAAACTAACTAAAAGAAACTCACGTAAAAGGAAACGAAGAAAGGGTGGAACATGGTTACCTCAATTGCTTACGGATGCTCAGTTGAGTTTGTAGGTGATAAGTCGAGTCGAGCGGATTCCATAATTTGAGTTCGAAATAAGGCGAAAATGCATATTGAGAGACAAAGTTGAGCAAATCGGGTTTATCAAATGCGAAAATACGAGGCCCAAAACCCATATTCCATTGGCATGTATGGCAAAGGGAAAAAAAAGAAAAAGAAAAAGAAAACAAGATTCTGATGATGACATCAGCATGATGTCATCATCGAAATCCCACGGGAATTGGAAAATCAAGGGCATGTTAGGTTTGTTAGGCTCGGGGTATAAAAGGGACGCTGGAGGGGATTTTGGGGAGGCTTTTGTTCAGCGGTTGGAGTTTTTTTAGGCATAGGATTAGTTTTTTTAGGTTATTTTAGTTTCATTCAATTAATTTTCCTCTTGTAAATATTGAGATTCAATTTGTTTTAGTTTTAATTATTAGTTTAGAAAGTTCAGTTCTCGACAATTTTCAATTTCGGTTCGATTCATTCCTGGTAACTTCTTCCCTTTTATCTCTCCCTTCTCTTTAGTTTGTATCATTTAGTTTAAAGGTTCGATTTTTATTATATTTTGATGTTAGTAGTAGTTAATTTAATTATTTAATCTTATGTTTAATTTAATTTTGTTAGTTTATGTTATTATTCAAGTCAATTTTTGTTAGTAGTTATTAGATTAATTTTTTTCATGTTAATTAGTTGTTAGTTTGTGTCGCTTTGGTTGTGATTAGCCTCCTTGATAGCTAATTAATTTTATTTAGGCCTTTACATAGCTAGTTTATACTAGTATTTTGGAATTGTTTCTCATACTTGCCACATAGGTTCGATGAGATGCCCGAAAGGGTATTTTCATCTTGATTTTTAGGCGGTTGGTTTATCACTGAATGGAGTCAATTTGCTAGTGTGGGTAAAGAGAATAATTAGGGTTTTGGCATGAAAATAGTTTGAATCCTAACTAGGTCCGAGGTTGCTATTTTTGTAGTTTAGTTGGGCTAACTCCACGAAAGTAGGTGGTTAGAATAACTAAATTAGCTCATGACCCTCGAAAGTGTGGATTGGGTAGGCTTTGATGATGCAACCGACCACTCCTAAATACTTGTATAAACTCGGGTAGGTTTAGGCTTGACTTAATTAATTAGTTTATTAAGTGGTAAAATCATAACCCGAGTATTTTATTTTTCCTGTTCTCTAGGTTAGTTTAATCACGATATCTATCTCATCTCGTGTTGATTCGCCTAGATAGAAAGTTTAGGTTAGCTTTGATATTTGAAACACAACTCTCTGTGGACACGATCCGTGCTTGTCGGCTAGCTACAACTACGCCATGCACTTGCGGTTACAATTTTAAAACTTAAATTCTTCCCGACATTTGCAGCGGAAGATAACGACCGAATAACGCCGTCCTAAAAATAGGACAAGACTAAATAAGTAAAATAAAATAAAATACAATGTATGCATCCAATTGTTACATTTCGTTGGGTCCTGTTAGGGGTAAATGCTTACCACCCAAGTAGCTAAGTCATACTTCATATTTAAACAAGGCCCCAAAATACAGTTCGATTATTTAGTGACATAATATTTATACAACCCACATTTTTGTCTATTCCACAAGATAACATGCAACATGTAATAATTCGCAAGGTCATACCCAAGCCACGATTGAGGGTGTAATCACTGTGAGCATCTAAATACCTTCGAACCATAAATGTAACATGTCCAGCCTATGGTCCGCCTTCGTCGGACTTGGTAGGTAAGCATTTACCCCTAAAATGATTATCTCCATATGATTTGTTAGACTTACTAACATAATTAAGCCATTTCGGTTCATAATGCACATGCCTCCAAGCATGCTCATAACAAAAATTTCGGTCATGCATCTCTTTGTATTAGATGTGTGGAACTTTCAGATATTAAGCTTACTCGACCCACTCAATGGCCGTCACATTTTAACATCAAAGTACCTTGAGAAATATGTGATATCTCGTACACAATCTAGTCTACTGAGCTTTGCATTTTTAGTTGGTCTTTTAGTTGACCACTTATATCCTGGATAATATTTTTGAGCATCACGAAGTACTCCTAAATTTTGTCCCTAAATGTCGTTTCCCTTTGTCCAGTTTCGGTGATGATATCCTTTCTAACATTTAACCATGCACTCATTAGGAGTTTATCTTCTAACTCATCCCGTAAGACCCCTTTTGGCTTTGTTATTGTGGAACAACATTTGTTACTTGGTTGTTTTCTTTAACTTGAAAATCTTCATTCACATTGATAGGAGCTTCCTCTGAAAAAACCTAAGAACACCTTCTCTAAGATCCCACATTTTGTGGGCTATCATGAATACCAATGTTGCTCATCCACCTAGTGAATGATCACGGATAAGATGAATATGTAGGATGTAAAGGATAATAATTTTCAAAACTGGGATAATTGTGGAAGTTTGGGTTGGATAGTATTGAAGTATAGGATTATGATAATATTGAGAATTTAGATTATTCTTAAAAAAGGATTCATGTTGTCGATAACAATTTTGAAAATTAGAATGTTGAGAATTTCGAAAATTTAGTTTACTATTTTCAGAACTTGTATCCATAATTTGAGATAAGAGTATAATGAAATTGGTGATGTGAAGAATTTTCACTCACATTAAACCATACTCTCTTTTTATTGTGTTCTTTGGGTAAAAAGAAAATATGACCGTTCTACGAGTAACAAAAAAATAGCCGTTACAAATGGGTTAAAATCTGATCAAAATATAGTTATTACAAATAGCCGTTAACAAAAAATAGTCGTTGCACAATTTTTAACCGTAAAAGGGAACACTGTTGCAAGTTGCAAATGCCTACGGGGCCCACCTTCCGTCGCTGCCAATTCCCTCTAGCCGCTTCAAAGCACACGCCAGATATAGGCAATGAATGTTTGTGTCCCAAGCAACTTCACTTCCCTCTCCCTACTTTTTTCTCTCCTCTCTCTCTCTCTCCTCTTTTATCCTCTAGGGCTATTTCAAAATTCAACTTCCTTCGCAATGTCCTCATAACAATAGCCCTAATGTTACTGTAATTGTGAACATGTCTTATGAGGACATTGCGAAGGAAGTTGAATTTTTGAAAACATCCTTAGTAGGACATTTTGTTGGGCTTATGCCCAAATTGGCTGCAATATTGGCGTTTGTAGACAAGCATGGGGCTACAGTTACAAAGCCTCAATTGTTGCGTCACCCCACCCCAGGATGGTATTTTTTGCTTTCAGTGCGAGGATATGAAGTCTGTTATGAGGGGTCGTCCTTGGCAAGTGGGTAATAGTTTTCTCATTCTAAAGCCTTCTACAACAGAGCTCTTTTGATCATAAGGCTCTATCTAAGGTGCGAATTTGGGTTAATTTCCCCAATCTCAACTTACACTTCTAGTAAGTTAATGGACTTAGCAAGTTAGCAGGTGCGGTGGGTATGCCTCTTTTCGCAGATAGGTGTACTGCATGAAAGTGGCAATTATCATATGCTAGGCTCTTGATTGAATCTGATAAATCCAAAGAGCTACCTAAGTCTGTTTCTATTAGAGATCCATTTGGGCATGAGTTGGTGCAATAGTTCATTATGAATGGGCTCCTTATTACTATAAAAAATGCAAACATTTGGGGCATCTAGAGGATAATTGTAGTATGACACAAGACAAAAGAATATGAGTACCTAGACAACTTCTATTATCGATTCTTCTTCCACCGCACATTAGTCTAAGACTATTATTGTGGTAACTACTAAACCTGCAGCTAATCCAACTATTCAAGGAGGTAAGGATATTGCTGAGATTTCTCATGCTGTAGAAGGCCATGTTGAAGAGCAAGTTACACCTATTCAAGATGTAACAATATTCCATTTTATAAGTCTCCTCAAAATAGTGGTGGGGCTTGGAAGACTATTTTACATTCTTAGGGGAGAAGTTCTGCTCAAGAGAATACTGTGACAGATTTGGTTCTTTACGAGGGGATGCTGGTCATTGTGGAAAGAAGACTAATATTGTTGGAAGAGGTAATCCCAAGACTCATAGTACATGAGAGTTTTTGGAAGAGAGCTTCCTACATGATAATTCTTTCTCGGAAAAGTAAGGGTGTCAATGATCCCTTTAAGAAGAAAGTTATAAACAAGGAGGTAATTAAGCATAAGCACGTTGTTTTTGCTTTTATTGAGACTCGAGTTAAAGAGAAAAATGCTTCTAGTATGGCAAGTAGATTATTTTCTCAGATCTTTTTTGTTGAAAACTATAGTGGTCATCATAATGGTAGGATGTGGCTGTTTTGGCTGCATATTCTACATGTGGATATCATTGATCAAAGTGGTCAGCTTATTAATCGTCATATTCAAGGACTGGCTAATCATATTAAGGGATTTATTACCTTTATCTATGGGTATAATTTTGCTTCATTGAGGGAAGAGTTATGGTTGGATTTGGATAGATTGTTGGCTGGGGTTTCTCAACCTTGGATGCGTTTGGGTGATTTTAATGTTGTTATAAGTCAGGAGGAAAGGATTCCTAGAGTCTTTTATGGTCGCAATGAAATTGATGATTTTGTACATTTCTGCGAGAGAAATAATCTGTCCGATGCCCCTGCAACCGGTCTTTTTATTAGATAAAATTATGAAAATAATTTTATTATTGTATTTTCCGTTTAGATATTCTTGTTATCCCTTTCTTGATTCTAGCTTGGATTAAGGATGACACTTTTGTATTTATACTTTGTACATGATTAATGATAACTCAAGGGATTACATTCTATCATGGTATCGAAACCCTAACAATCCTCCCTCACCTCGCTTAGCCTCCCCCGGCGTCACCCTCCCCTCACGACAACCTCTGCCCTCCCGGCCTCACCTTTTGTTATTCTTCATCCATTGCTCCTCCTGCTTTTCACCCCGCTCTTGCTGTCAATAACATCGAAACTTCATCCCGATTACTCTAGAAATTGAAAAAGTGCAATACTCTTCTTGGGCCGAATTATTTAAGATTCACCGTCGAGTCTACCAAGTTCTTGATCATATCCTTCCCCCACCACCAATACCGATCCTACTCCCTCTTCACCAGATTCCGACACTCGCCGAACCGACGTCGTTGATCTAGATCTATGGTCTCATCTTGATGCCATAGTTTTACAATGGATTTATGGAACCATATCTCATGATCTCCTCACAATTATTATTGAACCCAATGCTACCGCTCAAAACGCTTGGAAACGTTTAGCAAATATCTTCCAAGACAACAAGTCTTCCCGAGCCCTATACTTGGAAAACCAATTTAGTCAAGTTTGCCTTGACAATTTTTCCAAGAGTTAAAAATGATTGTAGATTAACTATCCAATGTTGATGTCCCGGTCTCTCAACAACGGCTCGTTCTACAACTAATTGCGGGATTGAATGAAAATTATGACAGATATTGCTACCCTCCTTCAACAAACTATTTCTCTTCCCACCTTCTATGAAGCCTCGATCTAGGCTCATTCTTGAATAAACTTGCAAAGCTAAACAGACTAGCTGCCGCCAACTCCTCCAATACCGCCCTCCTCACCACCACACCTACCACCGTGCCTCTTTCTTCTCCTCCAGATTCTCGCCTCCGTAGTCACTAACTCGGAGCTCTCCCTCGCAACAATTACCGTGGTTGTGGACAGGGTCACGGCAGCTTCCAAGCAGCCGCAGCAGCACCGAGTCGCACCGGTAGCCTTATACGGCGTCTTCTCAACCCCGGGATGGGTACCGCAAGCCCAATGGTTTGTTCCTCCACCATGGGCCGCCTGGGGTCGGTGGGCCGCGCCTCCCTGCCCGTACTCGACTACACCTTCTCCTCGGCCTGTCTCAAACCAACCTAGCATCTTGGGCCGACTACCATAGGCTCATGTTGCTCAAACTTCTACCGATATCGAAGCCGCCCTCCACACCATGAGTCTTGCTGTCCCGGATAATAATTGGTACATGGATACCGGTGCCACTTCACATATGACGGCCTCCCTAGGTACTCTCTTATCTTATTTCAATATGAGCAACAATCATAATATTATTGTTGGTAAGGGTTCTGCAATTCTCGTATGTGGTCTAGGTCAAGCATACCTTCCTTACCCACATCATCCCCTAACTTTAAACAATGTCCTTTATGCCCCTACCCACATAAAAATTTGATCTCTCGTGCGTCGATTTACCACCGACATTAATGTGTCCGTTGAATTTGATCCGTTTGCTTTTTCTCGTGAAGGACCTTCTAATGGGGACACTTCTTATGAGATGTGACAAGCATCGGGGACCTATATTCTCTTCCACCCTATTCTCCAACTGTTTCTTCCAGTTCATTATCACTTGCGGCTATTTCTCCTACTATCCGGCATAGTCGTTTAGGTCATCCGGGAGCACATGTGTTAAACTCCCTTAGGAATAATAATTCTATAGATTGCAAGCATTTCTCCCTTCCATAATTTGTTAATCGTTTATTTTTGGTAAACAAATAAAGTTGCCCTTTTCCCCTTCTTTAAATTTCACGTCAATGCCCTTTGATATTATTCATAGTGACTTGTGGACATCCCCCATTTTAAATTTTGTTGGTCACAAATATTATATGCTATTATTGGATGACTATACGAATTTTCTTTGGACTTTTCCTATCGGCCACAAATCTCATGTTTTTTCTCTCTTTCGTAATTTTAGTTCTTTTATCTCTACTCGGTTTAATACCAATATCAAAAGTTTTCAATGTGATAATGGACGTGAATTTGATAATAACTCATTCAAATCATTTTGTAACACTAATGGCATGATTTTCCATTTTTCTTCCCCCATACTTCACAACAAAATGGCAAAGTTGAACGACAGATTTGTACCATTAACAATATGATTCATAGTCTTCTCGCTCATGCTTCTCTTCCCCCTCCCCTCATTTTGGCATCACGCTCTTCACATGGCCACTTACCTTCTCAATATTCTTCCCCATAAACATCTAAATCACTTTTCTCCCACTAAACTTCTCAACCATTGTGATCCATCTTATGCTCATCTTCGTGTTTTTGGTTGCTTATGCTACCCATTATTTCCCTTTACTTCCATTCAAAAATTACAACCAAGATTTACTCGTATTTTCTTGGGTTATTCATAAAATCATCGTGGCTACAAATGTTTGGATATTTCCTCCGGAAAAATTCTTATTTCTCGTGATGTTATTTTTTATGAATCTCAATTTCCTTACTCCAAATTAAACTCTCCTTCTCCTACTTCTTATGATTTTCTCGATTCTAGTATTAATTCTATTTTTTCCAAAATTCTATGGTTCCCGGCTACTCGTCCATCTGCCACTCCCAATTCTGTCCAAGACGCACCTACCGAGCCAGCCGAAGCCCACTTGCCCAATTCTCCTCCTCCCTCACCCACGTCTGCATTCGATCGGGCCCAACAGCGCTCGGCCTAACACCAAACCACGCCTCTTCTTCCTTCCTCGCCTTCGTCCGCTACTGTTCCGGTCCAGCCCACTATTGATCTGCAGCCTTCTCTCCCTATCTCATCCAAGCCTACTACCGCACCTCAGCCCAACCAGCCCGCCCAATTTCTCCGGATCCATCCTCATTCCGCCCAGCCCACCAAAATCATGACTACTAGAAGCATGCATGGTATTTTCAAGCCAAAACGACCCATTAACCTTTTTACCTCTACTTCACCTTCACCTCTACGTCGTAACCCAAAGGATGCCTTATTTGACCCGAATTGAAAACAAGCCATGACTGATGAATTTGATGCACTTATTAAAAATAAGACTTGGGAGCTAATACCCCGACCTTCTAATGTGAATGTTATTGGGTGTATGTGGATTTTTAGACACAAAAAGAGTTCGATCGTTCTTTTAAGCGGCACAAAGCTCGTCTTATTGGTGATGGCAGGTCACAGGAAATTGGAGTTGATTGCATTAAGAGTTTTAGCCCGAGTGGTAAAACTAGCCACCATCCTAACAGCTTCTCAGCATTGCTCTTTCTAAATCTTGGTCAATTCATCACTGGATGTCAAAAATGCTTTTCCGCATGGGAATGTTAGTGAAACTGTCTACATGCATCAACTGCTTGGTTTTCGTGACTCCAACTATCATGATCATGTCCGCTACTTCGAAGTCCTTATACGGTCTCAAGCAAGCTCCACGGGCCTAGTATCGGCGTTTTGCAGATTATGTCTCCACAATTCGCTTCATCCATAGTCAGTCCGATCATTCTCTTTTCATGTATTAGAAAGGTTCGAGACATGGCTTACATCCTTCCGTATGTGAACGACATCATTCTTACCACATCTTATGACCTCTTTCGTTAGCGTATCATGACCCTTCTTAGCTCCGAGTTTGCCATGAAGGATTTGTGTCCGTTAAGCTATTTTTTTAGGCATTGCTGTCACTCACCATGCCAATGGTATTTTCCTTAGCCAAAAGTAGTATGCCAAGGACATTCTCCACCGAGCCGGTATGACCTCTTGTAAACCTCGCTCCTACACTCGTTGATACAAAAGGCAAACTTCCAGCTTCCGCAGATTCTCCCTACTCGGATCCCAAATTGTATCGCAGTCTTGCCGACGCTCTTCAATATCTCACTTTTACGAGGCCGGACATATCTTATGCCGTGCAACAAGTTTTTCTTCATATGCACAATCCTATGCAAGCTCACATGACCTCTTTGAAACGCATACTTGCGGTACATCCATGGCACTCTTGATTTTGGTCTTCATCTATATCGCTCCTCCTTATTAGATCAACGTTCATACATTGATGCTGATTGGGGTGTATGTCCTGATACTCGATGTTCGACATCCGGCTATTGTGTATTTTTAGGTGACAACCTCATTTCTTGGTCCTCAAAGCGCCAACCTACTTTGTCCGGATCCAGTGCAGAAGTTGAATATAGGGGTGTTGCTAATATGGTTGCCGAATCCTACCGGCTTCGCAATCTTCTTCTCGAGCTTCATTGTCCCATTCCTAAAGCTACTCTAGTCTATTGTGACAATGTTAGTGCCATCTGTCTTTTTGGGAACCCCGTCCAATATCACGGAACTAAACACATTGAAATGGACATCCACTTTGTCCGGGAAAAAGTAGCTCGTGGTCAAGTTCGGGTTCTCCATGTTCCTTCTCGTTATCAAATTGCTGATACTTTTACCAAGGGACTTCCACGTGTTTTATTTACTGATTTCAAGGACAGTCTCAGCGTTTAGCAACCTCCCGCTTCAATCTACGGGGCTGTATTAGATAAAATTATGAAAATAATGTTATTATTGTATTATCCTTTTAGATATTCTTGTTATCCCTTCCTTGATTATAGTTTGAATTAAGGATAGACACTTTTGTATTTATACTTTGTACATGATTAATGATAACTCAAGGGGTTACATTGTATCATTTTTTACCCATGGACCAACAAACAAAAAGGAGATAGTAGGGTATTTTACAAGTTACATAGGGTGCTCCTTAATCCCGATGCATTTGTTTGTGACTGGGACTTCTTCATGGACTCTAAAGCCCCTGGAGTGTCTCGTCATTCTTTGATTTGTGTGACTATTAAGGACTAGTTTAGACGCATTAAGAAATCATTCAAATTCTAAACCATTTGGACAACACACTCATATTTTCAGACAGTGGTTCAGGAATGCTGGAGTAAGGAGGTACAAGGTTGCATCCTACAAATTGTTACTAAGCTCAAATATCTCAAGCAGTCATTCCAGAAGCTCCATGGTGACTATTTCAAGGGCATTACTGATAGAGTTAATCAGCTGTATAGTCTAGTGGTTCAGATTCAGGAGGCTATTGAAGGTATCCTGAGGATGAAGATCTGCAACAGTTAGAACAAAACATCCTTGCTGAGTATTCTAAATTTAGAAGAGTGGAGTTCATTTTGAAACAGAGAGCAATAGTTATGCTACTAGGAAATAAGAATAATTAAGTGTAACGGATTTGGGATGTTATTCAAAGTGAAACTTTTATTGGAATAAGAGCATCGAATCGAGTTCAGCAGGTTAGGTAAATAGAAAGTAAATTAACATTGAGTGAAGAGAAAGAATAGAATTTCAAAATTAGAAGCTTGAATAAATTTGAGTGGCAAGTGAGGATCAGAGGAAACCAAATGTGAAAAGTATACCAAAAATATACAATAGAATGATTAACAGGCCTTGTAATGCATAAATTAAATTTCTTTTGAAAAACAGAAAATTAATGGAAATGATACAACCGAAGGAAACAAAGAAAAACAGGATTTAAATGAAAATGATCGGTTAATCGAGCTACTTATACTTTTCAAAATTTTTACATGTTAACTTGTTATATTAAGGTATTAATGAGTTTCTTTATTTAGCCTATGAAACTTTTATGAACCTCTTAATCTTAACCATTTATAAATATGTACTAGCATAACTAACCGTATTAGACTTTAGCTGATAATCAGGATCTTTATAAGTGAATTGTTTAACCAAAGTCATGGTTACAAATGTATATGTATTAGAGTCTTAGTCGTTACCAAAAATAAAAAAGTTTACAAAAACGAAAAGAAGAATTTTGTCCAAAAAATGAAGGAAATGGACCAACTTATTTAATGTCATCAAGAGTAAGGCTCATGTGTGTGTATGTGATGATGATGGACTAACGCAGTGGTTGAATTGTAAACATATATGTGTGCTATTTGTTTAATTTGTATAAGCAAGTATGATTGAGCTTTGAAGTTATCTATGCAAAGAGCAAGATTGATGATTAATGATGTTGTAGGAGAGAACTCATAAAATTATATTTTACAATTTTGAAAAAAATTGACGAGATTATATTTAGGTATGAGTGCGGGTATATTGAATTTAAAGAGTTTATGTACAAAAGTGAGTTCTATTAGCTAAAATGTAGATGCGTGATATTGATAATTATTGTGAAATCATTAAAGTAGCAAATTATACAATGTGACTTGGATTATGAAAGAAAATTAAAATGGTTATAGCGTCCATGGCCTAAATAATTATAGTTGGTGATTGAATTTTTATGAAAGTCGGGTTGTTTTTAGGCAATGCTTGATGCCAAATTTCCTAATAGAGTATTGAAATATCAAATGCTCATATGAGGACCTTGTGTTTATGAAATGGCTGAGCTTAATGAATGGTAATTTTTATATTGAGATTACATGGTGAGAATTCAACAGTGATAATGCAAATAAGAAGATATTATTAGTTAAAGGGGTTAGTTTGGGTTGAATAGATAAAACAGAATGGTGATGGTTTTGATATAAGTATTATTATAAATAACTACTCATGAAAGGAGAGTTATGGTATCTTAATTAGCTAAGTCAAGAAGTCAATTGGTGGGAGGTATATTTAGTGGACAGTTAAAGAGGTATTATGGCGTACTTGATTAAATGAATTCATGTCAAACTAAGCATAAATTGAAGGTCAGGGGAACAGGTGACAAAGGTTGAGTTTCTAAGGCAAGAGTAAGGTGTTGGATCATAATTCAATTATGAGCTTATATGTGATTAAATATGTATCGTAAATACTGTCATAATTATACCCCAACCTAAAAGTGATCTAATGAGGATACAACTAATTGGGTTTTAATATATCTAGTAGGGTATGAGCCTTATATGTGTAGAGACCGGTGGCCCACTACTGTTCTATGATGGATAGAACAATAGTGTGTCAAAACCCTAGAAGGGTACATGTATAAATAAAGATTATGGTCCCCGGGTTGCACGTACGAATTAATTCTCTCCGACATCCCATTATCGGAGAGATTGTGAGACTAAAGAAAATCTAAAGGTTCTCTTAATAGTACATGTAGATCCGGAAGACCTAACCACATCATTCAAGGAGACCCGATGCCAACCATGGATTCGAGTACGTTCTATTAACTTGTTCCTTTGATTCGACATATTGGATTCCAGTGTTTATATAATAATGGACTTCATTATGATTTTCCCTAACAAGTGGTATCAGAGCCTCCCTTATGTTGAATCTTTAGGAACAATCAGATTAATTTATGTTAATTCAATTTACGAATTTTTCCCTATTTTCGTTTGCTTTCGCCGCAAATTTGGTTGATTTAATTCGACGCTTATTTTTTTCTGTTTCGCGAAATTCGTTAAGGGCTTTTGTTTGAATCGTTATCAAGCATGATTATGTGAATTTAATTGAAGTTTTATGGATTAAACTATGAGTTAATTGTCAATTAAATATCGCTCGACGATCCCTAATTTTCGGTTCTTGAAGTCGCAAAATCCAAAATATTCGATCTTTTTGGCTAAATTAATTAGGGGATACAATTATTGGCATCATAAGGCATGATTATGTATGTTCAATTGAGGATTGTTGGTTATTATCCTTGGATTAATTGTTGTTTTGCTTCCGCGCGCAAGAACCCTAATTTTCGGTTTGAGATTCGCGAAAATCGGTATAATTTCTACTCCTTCGTTGAAATCGATTGAGGGTATTTGATAGACTCATGCTTTTAATAATTTAGATGATTTTAATTGTAATTTATCTTGTCAAATAGCATGATTTTCGTAGCTATTGCAAATAGGGCGAAGAACCCTAATATTCGGTACTTAAATTGAGAAATTGGGGCTTAATTCGTTTAGGTTAATGCAAATTGAGCTAGGGATTTTGTTTCTGCAATGTTATATCATCATTTGGTGTTTTCAATTTCTATTTCACGGGCAATTTTGTGCAAGAACCCTAACTTTCGGACAGAAAATTGCAAAATTAGGAGTCAATTCGGTTGCGTTTATGGAAATTAACTTGGGGCTTTTGACTCGGCATGGTTAATTGTATTTTGGAGCCTTCAATTTTAATTTTCATTGATTTATTTTTCTGGACAATTTCGCAAGCAAGAACCCTAATATTTCGAGTCATAGATTGTGAAATTGAGGCTGATTTCACTTTCTTTTGGTAAAATTGGTTTAGGGGTTTTGTTTTCCAGATGTTTAATCATGTTTTGGTTGCCTGAATTTCAATTTTCCATGATTAATTTTCTGGGCAAATTTTGCTTTATAAAACCCTAATTTTCGGAATTTATTTTGCGAAATTAGGATTAAATTCGTTCCAATTGAGCAAAATTTATTTAGGGGTTTTGTTTGCTATATTTATGGGCATATTTTAATGTATTCAATTTTGAGTTTTATGAAATATTTTATTTTTGACAATTTTTCGATTGAATTTTGCAATTTTATGTGGTTTTCTTGAAGTATTTAAGAAATTTGAAACAAATCATGTTTAATTACGTGAAAATTGTTATTTAAAGTTTATTTTAGAATAATTTTAAGTTCAAATATTGTGGGTATGGTTGTTTATGTTTTCAATTAATTAATTAAGACAACATGTAAACAAAGTGACATCTCTTGTTAAAATTAATTATTTGAAAATATAAATGGTATATTCATGCAATTTATGTTAATATTGTTCAACCCAAAGGAAGTTCAGTATTGATTTAAATTTTATGAATTTTGTGGTGATAAACGCGTGATAATTATTTGGTTTTCCAAGTGATTATTGAATCGGGTCAAAGGAAGATTCTTTAATTTATATGCGTTTATTATCGGTGTTTGATTATTGCACCAAGATGTCACTAAGAAGTTAGTATTTTTATCCAAAGATGGAATATTAATGGAAAATCGATATCTTGATATGGGATTTCACCTTATTATTATTATTATTATTATTATTATTATTATTATTATTATTATTATTATTATTATTATTATTATTATTATTATTATTATTATTATTATTATTATTATTATTATTATTATTATTATTATTATTATTATTATTATTATTATTATAACTAAGTTTTAAAGTTTAAGAGCATGCTCGTAACTATCTTCTTTTCCTTTGATACAAGCTGTCTCTAATTCCGCTAATATCACTGCCAAGCATTAACTTTATTGCTATGCTTGAATGGCTCTAACTTTAAGTCATGGCAAGAGAACCTCTTAATGGTTCTCGAAGTCATGGATCTCGACCTTACATTAAAGGTGGTATCTCCCGCTAAACCTATCACTGAGAGTACCTCTTATCAAAAGAGGGAATATGAAAATCGGAGAGATCAAATCGCATGTGTCCGATGATCATAAAGACAGTCATTCTCGAAGCATTCGGGGGCACTATATTTGAAGATAAAAATACGACTAAGGATTCCCTTACTGAAATTGAAAATAGGTTTGCAAAGAATGAAAAGGATGAAATTGGTACGCTCTTGACAAACCTAATTTCGATGAGGTATAAAGGTAATGGAAACATCAGGGAGTACATCATGGAGATGTCTCATCCAGCTTCCAAACTAAAAACACTTAACTTGACCTCTCCGAGGCCCTGTTAATGTATTTAGTTTTGATATCTATTCTAGCAAGTTTTAACCGAGTCTAAGATGAGCTACAACTATCGAAGGAGACTTGTTCTCTAAATGAGCTCATCTCACACTCGTGTTCAGGAAGAGAAAAGGTTGAGGTTAGATAAGACCGAAAGTTCTCATCTTGCCTTAACCTCTAAGTCCAAGAGGAAAATGGTCAAGAGTAAGGAAGATGCGAGATAAGGCATCTCATAAGAAACAACAGAAGGCGAAACTAGCTGCTAGAGCTGATAAGGGTTGTTTCTTTTGTGGTGGTGTAGATCATAAGAAGAAGCAATGCACCAAATATCACGCTTGGCGTGCTAAGAAAGGTATGCTTCTTGGTTTGGTTTGTTCGGAGTTTAATTTAGCCTTAGTGCCTAGACATACATGGTGGATGGATTATGGTGCAACTACTCACATCGGTGTGTCTATGCAGAGTTGCCTGAGTTACTAAACCCAGTGATGGTGAAAGATACACCTACATGGAAGACAATCGGAAAGTTGTTATGGAGGCAGTTGGAAAGTTTAGATTATTGCTAAAGACTAGATTTTATTTGGATCTTAATGAAACTTTTGTTGTACCGTCGTTCGGATGGAATTTGATTTCTGTTCCCATTTTGGACAAGTCTAGTTATCATTGTTCATTTGGAAATGGAATATTCAGTTTGTTTTATGATTCGAAATTGGTTGGATTCGGTTCTTTATTGCATGGTGATAGTTTGTATTCACTTGAAACAATTGCTTCATATTCGAATCCCTACATTTAAGTACAAGCGGCATAAAGAGAAAATTAACCAATGAGAATTCTACTGCATTGTGGCACAAAAGGTTGGGTCATATCTCCAAAATGAGATTAGAAAGACTCATGTCGGATAGAATTCTTAAACCTTTAAGTTTCACAAACATGGATGTGTGTGTTGATTGTATAAAGCGCAAACGAATCAATAAAAGGAGATTTGACGCCAATAGATCATCGGACGTCTTAGAACTTATTCATACGGACATTTATGGGCCTTTTCCAAATCCTTCTTGGAATGGTCAACAATATTTTATAACGTTCATAGACAACTATTCGAGATATGGCTATACATATCTCATTCATGAAAAATCTTAGTCACTTGACGTGTTCAAAAATTTCAAGGCTGAAGTTGAAAACCAACTTGGCAAAAGGATAAAAAGTGTCGGATCCGACCGTGGTGGTGAATACTATGGTAGATATGACGGTTCACGTGAACAACGTCCATGACCATTTGCAAAATTCCTAGAGGAATGTGGTATCGTCCCACTCTGTACACCATGCCGGGTTCACCCACAATGAATGGTGTCACCGAAAGGCGAAACCGGACTCTTAAGGACATGGTGAGGTGTAACACCCCGAAATTTAATCTTGTTTAATTAATTTAAATTTGTATTTTATCGTCTTAATATTGTATAAGAGATGTGAGTTGCGTATAAAAAAATTGAAACTAAAATAAAAGATGCGAACAAATTAGATAACCGCAAATAATAATGAGTAATCCATACAAATTTACATCCGTGCGGAAAAAAATGTATATACTTTCGAATAATGCAAAATTTTAGTCTAAACCCAAATAATTTAAAATAATAAGCAAAAATAAAATAATGTATAAATTATTGTAATGACAAATAAAATTTAGCCAAATGTGTGAGTAAACATTTAACTATGTGGTAAAACTAATACTAAAAAGATAGAAAGTTAATTAAAATTTTCAAGACAAAAGAAAAAAAAAACAAATATAAAAAAACAAGGGGGAGAGTTTGCTAGAAGTATCGAGAATCAGTAAAAAATTTATAATGCAAGCCTAACACATTCACCTTTCGTCTTTCTCTCACCTCTCCTTCCTCTCCTCTCCCTTTGCCCTCGCTCGCTGTTATGTCGCCAGCCAGCCATCGGCCGGACTCGCAGTCACCAATAACCACCTTTGGCACCCTGGCCGCCATCCTTGCTGCACCAACAGCCTCTGTCCTCCCTTCTTTTCACTTTGTCTCGCACCAACAGGGCAGAAGCGCCCTGCTGCTACCGCCGTCGTCGCTGCCTAATGTCGTCGACCAACACCTCACGCCGCCTCCCGGGCCACCGAATCTCCACCATCGAACTTCCAACACTAAATTCTACCTCTAGCTCCTTTTGAGGTATATCTCTAGTCCTTAATTTCTAAGTGAATTATATCCCAAATTTATGTTATCATTGAATAATTAGACAAGTAGATGTTGTAATTTAAGTTGTAATTGAGTTTTGAATTGGTTGTGGTGGAATTGGAAGAACTTTGGGGAGAAATTGAATTGTGGCTTACATATATATATATATATATATATATATATATATATATATATATATATATATATATATATATATATATATATATATATATATATGTATGTATGTATTTAGGGTTTATTATATGTTGATATGAAATTGAAAATTTATATGGGCATACACATATTGGTGAATATGCTCTTGTGATTCTATTGAGCATGAATGGATTGCTTGGTTGTGCAAAGATTGTTTGAGTTGTAAAGGCATATTTAGGAAGTGAATTAATCAAAATCGGGTGATGTTAACCCTTAAAAAAAGGAATAGATGAAAGTATATTTGAAAGTTTAATTGGATTTGAGGTGGTTTTTGTGAAATTTAATTAGGTAATTATGTGGTTTGCTAAAATTGATTTGAGGAGTATGTGGATGTGAATTGGGCAACTCATGTTTGGATTTGAAAGGAAGAGTACTATGTGGGTATTGCAAACTTTCAAATTAATAGTGATTTCAAAGCCCAAATGAGTTTGTTGTTGAATCTATGATGTTGTAATTTGGTTGAGCTTATGAAGATAAATTAAGGTATCTCACATGTGAATAGATTGGGAAGAAATGATTGTGGATTATGAAAACCTATGGGTTCCATTGCATGTTTATATGAGGCGGCTTAATGTTCCCTGAATTCACATGTTTGAGTTCGCTATGAATTGAATTGAGTGGACGAGTTGTGAGTTGTGAGTAGTGGTTTATGAATGCTAAGTTAACGCAAAATTTATTCCAAATGATCTTATATAAGTTTGAAACGATTTGAGTATTGAATCAAATTTTCAGATTTTAAATATGTGATTGGATAAAGTGGTTAACTAACTTATCAAATTTAAGGTATGGTTTTAATGTGGTGTTTGTTGTGAAAAATGACTTATAGTGGCTTAAAATCGGCAAATGAGCTTATTAATAACTAAATGAATAATAATAAGTTATTAAAGATTCAATATAATTAGAGATTAAATTAATTAATTAATGTTCGTTGCTAAAAACTTACGAATTGAACTCTTATGAGCACATATACCAAACCGAAATAATACACGAAGAATGAGTTACATGTGGGAGTGTAAAAAGGAAAATAAACGATATCTAAGGTACGTTATTGCTTGTACCTTTTCCAAAATGTTCATCTTTATTAATGGGATTACAATTTTGATTATAAAAATAATTTGGACCCACTTCACGGTTCACGATCACGGATACGGTTACAGTTTACGATCCACGAGACACGGTTACAGATCACACTTACAGTTCACGAGGGCCCTCCCTAATCGATCGGGATAAATGAATGAATTGTTTATACAGTCTTAGTTACATATATGACGATATCACAGAACCGCCATGGCATCCAATTGTACGTAAATGGGTCCTAAATTACTCCAATGATTAATGCATAGTGAAATTACTTCGGTTTTATGCATAAATAGCTTTGAAACCGATTTTAATTATTTGTGCGAGCCCATTGACTTTTATAATATATATTTTCACAGTACAAGGGTAGCGTATTGGGCCTATGGCTCATTCTTTTTTTTTTTTTGTTTTCTTAAGTGTTTTTAGGAAAAGAAAAGCATGTTAATGTGGGCAAGAAGTGACAAGAACAAAGGAATCAGGAAGTGTTGACTCATAACGGTGATCGGATGTCGGTTTTTATTCTTGAAGTGTTTTATGGTTTGCTTTTGATGGTTGTGTTTTTTGGTTAAGAAGTCCCTGTGGATTTAATTCGCTTGCGGAGTTTATTCCCGCTGATGGTAAAATTGTTAAATGCCATAATGTATATGGGTGAGAACGAACTCATGTTTGGTGGTTTAAATTATGTACATATTGGGGTTGATGTTACGGGACTTTAAATGTAAGTGTTTGGGTAAATTGAAAAGGTTATCTATCGTGTGTTATGTTGTAATGTTTAGCCTAGTCTCTCGATGAGGGACGGCAGTAACGCCCTAATGTGACGTTTTCCGCTGCCTTGTTATAGTATAATTATTTAATAAGTGTGTTTTATATAGTGATTATATTGGGGTGTTACATGAGGAGTATGATTAGTCACTCTACCTTACCAGAGTCACTCGGGGTGATGCACTTAAGACTACATTTTACATTCTTAACGAGTTCCAACTAAAGCGACTACTAAAACCCCTTATGAAATTTGGACAGGCAAGAAGCCAAGTCTAAATCATCTTCATATTGGGGATGTCCAGCTAAGGCATGACCTTATAGGCCAAATGAGAGAAAACTGGACTCTAGGACGGTTAGTTGTTATTTTGTTGGATACGCTGAAAGGTCAAGGGGTTTAAGTTTTTGATCCCAAATCTAAGTCATTTTTGGGACGATAAATGCTCCATTTCTTGAGGATATCAAGTTTGAGAGGGAGATTCAGTTGGAGACATTGTCTTTGAAGAGGAATATTTTCATATCCCTACAGGCATATATTAGGGTTCTACACCGACCTTGTTTGAGACACGCCACAAGACAATGTTGATGAACCTGAACCTCCTGTACATGTAGTTATTCCTCAAGAACAAACTCTTACTCCTCAAGAACCTATGCCATTAAGGAGATCCACTAGAGTAAGGAGAAATGCGGTGTTAGAGTATTATATCGTATTTCTTCATGAACATGAGGTAAACATTGGTTTGATGGAACTTGATTCTCATCAAACTAGTGAAAGTTCTAACTCTCAAGAGTGGATAGATGCCATGAACAATGAGATTAAGTTCTTAGTGATGGAAGATGATCCGCTCAACTTTCGTCGAGCCATGGAAAGTGAAAATTCTCAAAAGTGGCTAAATGCCATGAATGAGGAAATGCAATCCATGAAGGACAATGATGTATGGGATCTCGTCCCTTTGCCGGAAAGTGTGAAACCCATTGGTAATAAATGGATATTTAAAACCAAGAGGGATTCAAATGGCAATGTGGAGAAATTTAAGGCATGCCTTGTTGTGCAAGGTTTTACAAAAAAGGAAGGCATTGATTATACAGAGACTTTCTCTCCAGTTTCTTCGAAAGACTCTTTAAGGAATATAATGGTATTAGTTGCGCATTTTTATCTTGAGTTACACTAGATGGATGTGAAAACAGCGTTTCTAAATGGTGACATTGATGAAACTATATATATGAGGCAACTAGAAAACTTTGTGGTTTGAGACCCAAAGAATATGGTTTGCAAACTAAAGAAATCCATCTACGGACTCAAATAGGCGTCTTGCCAGTGGTATGTGAAGTTTCACCAAGTAGTTCTCTCGTTTGGTTTTGAGTTGAATTTACTTGATGAATGCATATATCATAAGTTCAATGGGAGCAAATATATTTTTCTGGTTTTGTATGTCGATGACATATTGCTTGCTAGCAACGATATAGGCTTATTGCACGTAACCAAGAGATTTCTATCAAAGAATTTTGAGATGAAAGATCTTGGTGAAGACTCTTTTGTATTAGGTATCAAGATACATCGAGATCGCTCTCGAGGTATTCTTGGGTTGTCACAAGAGAGCTATATCGAAAAGGTATTGAAAAGATACGGCATGCAAGGTTGCAAACCAGGAGACACCCCTGTGGCTAAGGGAGACAAGTTTAGTCTCACACAATGTCCTAAGAATGATTTTGAGAAAAAGGGAATGGAAAAGGTTCCCTATGCATAAGCATTAGGTAGCTCGATGTATGGCCAAGTCTGCACTCGTCCGGACATTGCATAAATTACAAGAATGTTGAGGCGATACTTAAGCAATCCAGGGTTAGAGCACCTGGAGAGCAGTCAAAAGGGTATTGCGGTACTTACAGAAGACAAAAGGGTACATGCTCGCATATCGGAGATCATATCAGCTTGAGATCATTGGGTACACTGACTCCGATTTTGCTGGATGCATGGATAGCATGAAGTCTATATCGGGCTTCATTTATCTGCTAGTTGGAGGTGCCATCTCCTAGAAGAGTGCCAAACAATCTATTACGGCTCCTTCTACTATGGCGGTAGAGTTCATTGCTTGCTATGAGGCATCTAGTTATGGGATGTGGCTACGAAATTTTGTCATGGGACTACAAATAGTGGATACTTGTTCATAGACCACTTAAACTATTTTTGACGATAAATCTACAGTGATGTTTTCCAACAACAACAAGAGTTTCGAGAAAGTCAAAGTTTGTGGCTCTCAAATTCTTAGTTGTGAAAGAAAGAGTTCGAGTGGGGAATTGTCAATTGGGCACATTGGTACAAACTCTATGATTGCGGATCCGCTTACTAAGGCGATGCCACCTAATCGGTTTCATGAGCATGTGGCTCATATGGGTGTTGTGTCTTCTTTTGAGGATATTCGGTTTTAGTGGGAATTTGTAATTTAGATGCATATTTGACTTATATAATTTAGTTTTCAGTTATGAGGATATTTTCTACATAAATAAAGTTACATTAAAGTTTTCCTTATACTCTATTTATATTTCGGATCTTACTAATGTTTAAAGTGGACCAGTTGGAAATAGACATGTTGAGATCACATCACATGAAATTTTCATGCTACACATCCACATCATAATCCATGTCATTCTTTTGTATTAGCATAAGTGATCATTGATGGGTCGAGTTACGATTATGTAATGAATGCCGCTTTGGTTCTATGTTGATATTATTGATGGACGGGATTGGTTTAGATATATTGTTATAATGACAGTAATATTGAGCTCAAAATTTGTTTGATACATAGTGTAAGGTTATATATTGCTCAAGTGGGAGATTGTTGGATCATAATTCAACGATGAGCTTTAATGTGATTAAATATGTATCGTAAGTACTTGTCATAGTTATAACCCAACCTAAAAGTGATCTAATAAGGATACAACTAATTGAGTTTTAATATATCTAGTAGGGTGTGGGCCTCACATGTATAGAGACCGGTGGCCCACTACTGTTCTATGATGGGTAGAATAGTAGTGTGTCAAAACCCTAAAAGGTTACAATTATAAATAAAGGTTATGGTTCCCAGTGTCGCACGTACGAATTAATTTTCCCCGACATCCTATTATCGAGAGAGATTGTGAGACTACGGAAAATCTAATGGTTATCTTAATAGTACGTGTAAATCTGGAAGACCTAACCACGTTATTCAAGGAGAACTGATATGAACCATGGATTCAGGTACGTTTTATTAACTTGTTCCTTCGATTTGACATATTAGATTCTGGGTTTATATAATGATGGACTTCATTATGATTTTTCCTAACATAAGGAACTAAACCCATCGATTAACCTATTTGAATTCATATTATATCATCAATAATTATGTTTGAATATGTATGAATACAAAGATCAAATGGAAATAATATGAAAATAAAATCAAAAATTTAAAACGTTACCGAGAATACATATAAATATGGCTAAAAGATTAGTAAACGATAGAACTAAGTTCCTTTATGGATACAAGAAATTGAATAGATATTGTACTACAGGAACAATAACAAATTAAAGTGGTTGACATACCAAGGTACGTTATTACTTGTATCTTTATATCAAAAATAAACCTTTTACAACACTTATAATTCATGCTAATAGTTTCCTACATTAAAAATATGTTTTTAACAGTTTTGTTATGTTTTAGTTAGCCAAAGACACCCATTAATTGTCATATCCTATATGACTGTAATCATATAAATGGTTGATCCATGGAAACTTGGACAACATAACATGCTAGCAATGCTTTTAACTGTTCGCCGTTTAACTGTTTAGAGTTTACTGTTGATTGATCATTGAAACTTAGGAGTCAAATTCTAAATTGATATGATTAACTGTTTCACAGTACATATCATAAACTTCACTAACAAAAAAGTTGACTCAATTTATTAATAAGTTTATTTACCGTTTATGTATTAGAATCGATTTAAAATATGTGTATGTTCATTAACTCATTAAACTTTAATTTATTGTATACTAACTTTCTACCTCACTCTTCTATTATTTTCTATTTTCTTTAAATTTTTAGGAAGCAAAGTTCTTGGTAGATTGCTGAGAGTCATACGTAAGGCTAAAGAGAAAAAAAAACATAATGCTAATCAGAAGCAACTGATGCCTAACTATCCGTCTTGACTCTGTACATGTTAGTCTCTCCGTGTCGATAGGAGCCATAGTGGTCCCCCGGACCGCCCAAATCCCACGAGTGAGTCGAAAGTTGGATCTACATTGGATCTCACCTGAATTGCGCCTGCCATCCACACCAGAATAGATAGAGTTTTTCGAAAAAACCTGCTAGTGGAGGAAGACCTCCTAGGGATTTGGTCACTTGGTTCTTAATTCCTCTCCAACTGATCGTAAGCGTTTCCATAGGTTTTTATTTCATTTTACTTTATTTGACGTGAAGCTCCATGATGTTTATTGATGTGATTTTGGTAATGATTGAAAACAAAAGTTTTAGTTGAAAAGAAATGTATGTTTATACATGTTCAATTAATTGTTTTCATTTGAAAGAATATACTTTATTTTCATTCGGAAATGGCAGTAACGTCTTCTAATTTATGAGTGTTCCACTAGTAATAAATAATTAATAAATCATTAAGCAATGAATTATGTGATGGTAGATTGAGAGCGTTACAACTGTAAAGGACGTTGAGGTTACGAATTAAAAACAGCCGATTAAGAAAGGTCCCGGTTATCGAATCAAAATGAAAGTCAAAAAAAGGACATTATAAATTATGCCAACTTGATACCAACATTTCTTGTACCCTTTATCTTCAACTATAATCTCTTGTCACAAATATTAATTTTTGTTCGAAATAATTATATAAATTGATTCTATGAAAGCAGTCTCATTTTTATTATGCACATCCCACATCAAGTGATTCTCCAATCCATCAGGAATCATAATTGGCTAGTAATATATCTTTATTTTTTATATTTAAAATTTTTTTGAGCACGTGATGAATTAAAGAATGATTCTCCACTTAATCGAAGAGGGGATCTATTCCCTAAAATGAGCAGAGTACATATGTGAATACATATACAAATCTCCCACTTACACGACCTTTCTTTTTTTTTTTTTTTTTTTACCTTTCGATTTTCTTTGAAAATTTTAGAGATTCTTTGTTTTTTCATTATTTTAGTCATTTAATGAGACCTAATGATAAGATTCCAGTTATATTAGTATTGTATAGACGCTGTTGACAAATTGAAAATATGTTAAAAAGTATAAAATCATTAGATATATTTAGAGATAATAATTTACCATTACGCATCTTAATATATTTATATGAGATTACAGTATAATTTTAATATAAATATTCTTTTCGAGAAACATGTGGTACTCCTTTAACCTATTATGGAATATTAGATAAGAATATTTACTATTTTGTGTCCCCTTCATCAAATGCAAAACCATGCTTATACGTATACCGGCAATCGGGTCATTTGGTTCGGGTTCGGTTCGGGTTAGTTCGGTTCGGGTTAATTTCGGGTCGATCTTGTTCGGGTCCGGTTCGGTTTCGGTTTCGGTTTCGGTTTCGGGTTCGGGTCAACTTCGGTAAACTTCGGTCGATCTCGTTCGGGTTCGTTCGGTTTCGGTTTGGGTCAACTTCGGTTCGGTTCAACTTCGGGTCAATCTCGTTCGGGTTCGATTCGGGTTAATTTCGGATCTAGTCGTAATCGGGTCACTTTTTGGGTCAAAATCGATTCAAAATTGTACCACTATAGGCACAAAAGTCCATCCCGAGAGACCCAACAAAAAAATGGGTTGGGTCACTTTTGTTCGGGTTAAATCGATTCGGATCCGATTCGGTTCGGGTCATTTTGGGTTCGGTTCGGTTTCGGTTCGGGTCATTTTGCATTCAGGTCGGTTTCGGTTCGGGTCATTTTGGGTTCGGTTCGGTTTCGGTTCGGGTCATTTTGCATTCAGGTCGGTTTCGGTTCAGGTCATTTTGGGTTCGGTTCGGGTCATTTTGGGTTCGGTTCGGTTTCGGTTCGGGTCATTTTGCATTCAGGTCGGTTTCGGTTCGGGTCATTTCGGGTTGGTTCGGTTCGGGTCGGTTCATTTCGGTTTTCGGGTCAAAATTGGTTCAACTGTTTCGGATGTCGGTTCGGTTTGGGTTTCGGGTCGTTCGGGTTGACCCGTTCGGTTCGGTCGGTTTTGCCGAGATCTACTTATACGTCGTAAAAACAAAAGAAAAAGAGAATACAAGAAAGAACATACAGAAATTTTAAATAAAAGGTTTAATTAGTGTGCGTTTCATTGTCACATTATATTATATGTTATATTACAAAGTCTACTGTTGGTTCTACTCAAGCCCAAGCCAGACATTTTATCTGACTCCTTAAATTATTTAGAGTTTAGTGATCATACTTAAATTATTTTGATGTCCTAATCTTATCTTGATATAATCTTAGTCATGTGCTTAACTACTATTTGAGTATCTAGACATGCTAATATTATTATCACAGACTTTATATCTGTCACCATCATACTTACAACCTTATTAAATATTTATTTTAGATTATTATGCTACACTTTTCTTTATAAAATATAGGTCAGATTATATTTTCTTATTTATCAAAGAATTTACTTAGTTAATCTCTATAAGAGATTTCATCTTCATATTTCCTATTAATATTATGATTCGTGATTTATGGACTTAATTTGCAAAATTTTCTTATTAAATCATTTTTCCAATAGTCTTTAATAAGGACTGCACAAAAATTCAAGGAAAATGCTTTGATAGGAGCAAGTACCGTATGCTTTGATAGGAGAAAGCAGAATCCATCTCGGTTTTACCATTGAAAGCCTTCTTTTTCTTACGATATTGATAGAAATAAGGAAGAAACTTTCAATGTCCGAGATAGGCTTTTGACGGTGCTTAAGCTGATAGAAGCAAGTACGATCCGCATAAATGGGGCATCCTTATGGCCTTTGACGGTGTAGCCGGACAAGTTTCCTTATGCGGGAAAGTCATTAATTGTGGTGAATATCATAACTCGCAATGTAAATTGCTCTCGATAGTATGCATCAAAAACCGAAACACCTTCATCCCACAAGACATTTAAATTTTCAATAAGTGGCGCCAAGTACACATCTATATCATTTCCTGGCTGTTTAGGCCTAGAAATGAGCATTGACAACATAATGTACTTGCGTTTTATACACAACAAGGATGGTAGGTTGTAGATAACCAAAACAACGAGCCAAGTGTTGTGCTTGCTACTCAGGTCTCCAAGGGGTTTATTCCGTCCGTAAAAAGACTCGGACGTAGATTTCGCTCCTCCCTAACAAATTTTGGGAACAATGAATCTATCTTCTTCTACCGAGGAGAATCGGCAGAGTAATGTAACTTGTCATCAAAGATTCTTCCGTCAGCATGCCACGGCAAGTTCTTGGCATCATTTCCACTTGAAAACAAGCACTTAAACCTTGGTATTATTGGCAAGTATCATAACACCTTTGCGGGAGGTCCCTCAATACTCTCTCTATCGAACTTTTTCATTTTGTATCGAGGTAAACCATATTTAAAACATTCGTGTCTAGGTGCATGTTCTTTTCAACACAATATCCAATCGTTGGGACAGACATGTATCTTCTTATACCTTATGCCCATAGGACGTAACATCATCTTCACCTCATATGTATGGATGGGAAGGACATTTCCTTCTAGGAGTATATCTTTGAGCAGATTCAGCAAGTCCGTGAAACTTTTGTTACTCCATCTATTAGTTGTTTTCAAGTTTATTAACCTCAAAACAGCTGATAAATGTGTATATTTATCACACCCCAAGTATACAAGCTTCTCTAAATCAGCTAACAATCGCTCCAATACATGCAATTGATCGAATAATTCACCTTCTACTTCGTGAAGCGGATCTTTAGCTTAATCTTCCAATTCCATACTGCTAGATTCATTTTCATCATACCCTTACTCTTCTCCTACGTTATTATTCACATATTCCTCTTCCAAATTCCATATCCAAACCTTATAAGTTGTGTCAAATTCATGCCAAAACAGGTGTCCTTTTTCAACCTTAGGGAGCAATCTTAATGGGTTAAAACACCGTAAACACGAACAGAATATGGACCTCCGAATTTGGTTGCATGTTCAATGGTAGTCTCCAGAAAGTTGTTAACACCATCACGATATTCTACACTCCGCCAATCGCTATAAACCGACACTCGATCCATATATCACCCTTAAACACGAGAAGCAATTCACCTCATATAATTCCAATAGTAAATACTTTCATCATTAATATTACGCAAAATAATATGACATGAGTCTAAGATCCTTCTACGGGGATAGATGATCTTAAACCCATTCAAGAATAATATGACCCTAAATCGTGTAGCAAAATCTTATCATACATTTGACAAAATTTCGACAACATTTCCTCTTAGTCTTTCAAGTATAACATACGAAGATGAAATGGCTTACTTAATTGTATGGTAACATAAGTAAGGACATACACATCAAACCCATCATCATAATAATTGCACCCGAAGAATGAGAGAGAAAATGAGCAGATATCTTGTCAAATGTATGATAAAAGTTCTAATAGCCACGCAACCTATTATCATATTATTCTCAAATTGTCCAACACGAACAATTCAAAAACCTATACATAACAAGCTAATATCATAAGCGTTATATGCACATTTATACACGTACCGGCATCTAGGATAACTTGTTATGTACAGATTTTTGAATGGGTTCTCAAAGCTTAGGAAATGTGTACGATAATTTATGAAAGCGTAGATTGATAAGAAAAATTAGCACAATATCATAACCTAGACATGATTTTTGTATGTTATTTAGTAAATTCCTCTTTTCTATTGATTGGTTATAAATTTTTTTGTTTTTTTAGTTGTGATATTTATTTTTTTCTTAAATGGCTATAAGTTTTTGTTTTTGTAGTTGTCAAATTTCTCTTTTTTAAGTACATATATAGTCTTTTCCCTCCATTTGGTGTTTAAGAGGGGTGTTTAGGTATATATATACAAACACACACACACACACACACCTAATATATATATATATATATATATATAGGGTTTCCTTTTGTTTGCAATTTTGATGTATTATACTTTATCATAAAACTAAACATGAAATTTTTTATGTATACGGGATGCAGAGGACAATGAATATGAAGAAAATGTCGAGGTCACGTTTGAATTTGTTTTAACGACCTAAGACATAATAGAAACTGTAGTTCCCATGACCCTCGTTGTCTTTAATAATGAGGTCGGGTTCACAAGGTAAAACATGGATTCCATCCGCTGCGTGGAGTCGGTCCACGAAGAAAGGAAAGAAAGGTGAAGGGTTTATTTGAGAAAAGGGTGCTAAACAATAATTTTCTTATCACCATTTTCTCCAATGAACCCTTTACCTCTCTTTCCTTTCTTCGTGGACTGACCCACGCTGCAAATAAACTCCATGCTTTTCTTTGTGAACCCGACCTCATTGTTAAAGATCACAAGGGTTATAGGAATTAGAATTCTTGTTATATCTTGAGTCGTTAAAGAAAATTTAAGGGTGGCCTCGATATTTATTCATATTTATTGTCTTATGCATTATGTAAACTTCAAAAAATTCATGTACTCTAGTTTACAATCATGTATAATACAAAAATTTACAACCAAAAAGGAAACTGTAAATTTCGATAAATGGACAAATGAGTCCACCCTAACATTAGCTCATCAAATTAAACAAATTTGGAGACAAATTTATCAAGTTTTTGGGGATAGCCCTAGATATCTAATATATCTTTTCAATTACGTACATTTTATAATAAATTTTCTTCAATTTCATATTTAAACCCTAACCCATAAATCTTTCCATTTTGCTAAACCCTAAACCACAAATCTTACTATTTACCTAAACCCTAAACCACAAACCTTTCCATTTCTCTAAACCCTAAACCATATACTATAACTCTTTCAATTTACCTAAACCATAAACCCTATGCCATAACTATTTCGATTTACCTAAACCATATATGTCGTAAACCCTAACGATCATTCCATTTCCCTAAATTACTAAAGCCTAAACCCCTAAACCCATTTGTCAAAGTCTCAAGCATTTCAAAAATTTTCAACTTCACAAACTAAACAAATTTTACCCACATTCCGAATATTAAAAATTCAACAATTCAACAATCTCAAACATTACCCACGACCACATTCTACATTATGAACTAAGTACCGCAAATATATTCAACATTTAATTAACCTAATTTGCAAATAACTTAAAGCAAAAAACAAGGATAATCATATCGAAAGAACAACGACAACATGGGGAGAGTGAGCGAGAAGAAAGAGGGAGCGAGCATCCACAGCGACAACGAGGGTGGAGAACAAGAGTAGCGACAACAACAGAGTGACACCAACGATGACAGCGAGATCGGCGATGAGGGCGAGCAGATCTGAACTAGTGAGGAGGAGAGCAACTAGAGAGCAAGAGTAAGAGCGAGAATAAAGCAGATTATAAAATTGGGGGTGGCCAACGGCAAGTAACTGATTCTCGTGTTTTAGGTTTTCTAGATATACATTTCATCACGGTTCAATCGAAGAACCGTTATAATCAAGGACTTGTGACTACGATTTTTCACGGAACCATAGTCAAAAGTGGACTGCTTGACCTATTACTACGATTCGGTGAAAGAACCGTAGTCATAGGTCTAATAAAAGACCATTTATTTACAAAAATGTCACTTGCCTCATTTTTCGTGATGGTTTTTGCTTTAAACCGACATAAATTTCCCTTAATAAAAAGTCATATTTGTAGTAATGTTTGTAGCAAAGAATCTTTAGTGAAAGTTCTTTGTGATTGTATCACACTTGGTGAAGTATGATGAGGATGATTAGAGTTAAGTGAAGAACTCTTGTGATGTTTACCCAATCTGAGTAAAAGAAGTAGTGGTTAATTCTAAGAAAATTATCCTTAGGCAATCACTAACCCAAAAATTTGAATCTGGTCCTAAATCATGAATAAACAAACGTATTTTGTCTCATACTTAATTTCCATATAATTTATCTTATTCAGCATATGAGTTCATTTTAAAATGAAGATCTAAGACTTAGCAAAATTTTATTATCCTATTCATCCCCCTCTAGGGTATTCTGAGCCTAGTGGGACTAACATCTACAATATGTTCTAATATTGTCTAGAAACTAATATTTTTCAGTTGATTTTCCTCATAGATAAATAGTTTTTTTAATTCAAATGAACCGCAAAAGAATAGTATAATGTAATGCGGGATGAGAGAATCGAATACGGGATATAACATATACAGTATCTTCGTTTTAATCACTAAGCATACATAGACAGTAAATGTTAATAAATTTTGTTTATTATGTATCCGATGGTTGTCGAAGATAACCTTCCTTCTTTTATTTGTATTTATATAAGGTCGTCTGCCTTGTTTGATCCCAAAAAAGGGTCTTCTATCTTGACAAATCTTCTTTGGATAGGAGACTCGATTACCAAAAAAATTAGAATTTTTTTATGAGAGTCTTCTCTCATTAAGGCATTGAAAAGCTTTAATAAAACAACCAATGGAAAAAAGCGTTAAACTCATATCTCGAGAAGTTATGTGGAAAGCTCATTTGATAATTGCATGTGAAAAAAAGTGAACCATATATACAACATGGGAATGAGCAATTTCATAATCATAGTTACTTGTATAATAATTGTTAGGAGATGCCCTAAAATCGTGTGTTGCGCTCGGCTTTACAAGCAAAAGAAGTTGGCATGGTCACGGCAAAGGTGGCACGGTCATGACGGTGATTGCACGGACAAGATGAGCGAATGCAAACGCAAGAAAAAGGGGTAGTGCATAGGCACGGTTGTAACCATGCCTATGGGCACGATCGTGCCATGTGGTGCGGCTCCTCGGATGCTTCTTTTTGTCCGTTTTTCGTCGGTTTTTGGTGTTTAATGTCTTGGTTAATTGATTGTAATTGCGAGTGTAAGTCTAAGGGTTAGCTACTTGTCTATTTAATGGGTTGATTTTTCACCTTTGTAGCCATCCGAGCATCCAAAATATCCAATCATACTTGTGTTGGGATTTTGGTGAGTGTCAATCGGGGTATCCAATTGTGTGTGCTATTGTAAGGAGAGAGTAGTGAGGTTGGGTAATCTCGGGTTTTAGGGAAGGTCTCGGGGTGAGATTGTTTCTTGTAATCTCTTGTAATAGCGGTACCGGTTTGTTTGTGTCGATCGTAGTTTTCTCCCAGTTTGAGTTTCCACATTAAACATCCTTGTGTCCATTGTCTAAGTACTTTCATTTGGTTTGTTTAATTTCTGATTATCTTTTACATCCAAAATGCTTCCGCATTCAAGCTGCTCAATTCCTTACATGGTATCGAGCTTGGTTTAGGATATCTTCGATTATAAAGGTTGATATTCAGAAGTTTGATGGAGAGATTAGCTTTAATCTCTAGAAGGTTCAAATAAAAGCGATTCTCATCCAACATGGGTTATAGAAGGTACTCACATGTGCTAAAGCCAAACCTGAGGGGATATCCTATGAATAATGGGTTGCATACAAGAAGAAAAAGCAAGGGACAATAACAGATGATGATTGGGAAGAGTTGGAGAAAAAGGCTCTTTTAGCTATTAAGTTGTGCTTAGCACCGCATGTGCTACAAGAGGCGCTTGACAAGACAAGCTGTGATGGATCTTTAGAATCGATTGCAAGAGCTCTACATGACGAAGAGTCTTGCCAATAAGATTCCTTGAAGGAACGGTTTTATACATTTTTTATGGCTGAAGGTACTCCCATTCGAAACATCTAAATGATTTCAATTCAATTCTTATTGACTTAGAGAGTTAGATGTAAAAATTGAGGATGAGGACAAGGCTATTTTGTTGGTTGTGTCTTTACCTGCATCATATAAGAATTTAAAGGAAATCCTATTGTATAGTAAAGCTGATACTATATCATTTGAGGATGTTAAGGCTAACTTTATGTCTAAGAAAAAGTTTGACCTTGATGCACGAGGTGAAAGAGCGAAAGGCTTGTCGGTTAAGGAGGGTCCTAAGAAGGGTTCTAAATGCAAATTTGAGGGAGTGTTTTCCTTGTAAGAAATGGGGGCATAAAAAATCTAAGTATAAGAAACTTAAGGATCTTAAGGAAAAAGAAAAGGAGCAAAAATCTCAAAAATCTCAAAATGTTGGTAATGCCGGTTTTGCAATAAATGACGAGTAAGTCAAATGGAGATGTTTTGATTGGTTCTCATGGAAAGGGAGCGATTCGGAATGGGTTTTAGATTCTGGTTGTTCATTTCATGTGTGTTTTAACAAGGTTGTGTTTTTCACATATGATAAGGTTAATTCCAGTATTGTTAACTTGGGAAATAATGTTGAATGTCTCATTGCTCGAATTGGTGAAGTTCGAATTAAAACTCATGATGGTGCCGTTAAGATTGTAACTAAGGTATGGCATGTCCCGATCTAAAACGAAATTTGATATCTTTGGTTGCCTTAGAAGCTAGAGGGATAAGGTATTCGGCTGAAGGTGGAGTTTTGAAGGTGGTCAAGGGTTCCAAGGTATTGTTGAAGGGTTCGAGGCGTGGAAGCCTCTACATTCTTCATGGATCAACTGCAGGTTCGGCAATTTCAGCTATGTCCAAGGGGATTGCCTTCGGGGTGGAGCCCTCCGAGGTGCTACTTCTTGGGAAGGAGAGGTAGGTTAAAGGTGACAAACAAATTTCAAATTTTGGTCCAAGGTGGAGATTGTTAGGAGATGGCCCAAAATCATGCGTTGCGTTTGGGTTTTACAAGCAAAGGAAGTTGGCATGATCACGGGAAAGGTGGCATGGTCATGACGATGACAGCACGGACAAGACGAGCTAACGAAAACGCAGGAAAAGGGGCAGTGCATGCAGTCGTGCCATGTGGTGCAGCTCCTCGGATGCTTCTTTTTGTCCGTTTTTTCGTCGGTTTTTTGTGTTTAATGTCTTGGTTAATTGTTTGTCATTGCAGTGCAAGTCTAAGGGTTAGCTACTTGTCTATTTAATGGGTTGATTATTCACCTTTGTAATCATCCAAACATCCAAAATATCCAATCATACTTGTATTGGGATTTTGGTGAGTGTCAATTGGGGATATCCAATTGTGTGTGTTATTGTAAGGAAAGAGTAGTGAGGTTAGGTAATCTCGGGTTTTAGGGAAGGTCCCGGAGTGAGATCGTTTCTTGTAATATCTTATAATAGTGGTATCGATTTGTTTGTGTCGATCATAGTTTTCTCCCAGTTTAAGTTTCCACATTAAAAATTCTTGTATCCATTGTCTAAGTACTTTCATTTGGTTTGTTTAATTTCTGATTATCTTTTACATCCAAAAGGCTTCGCATTCAAGGCACTCAATTCTTAACAATAATAATACCAAAGGAATGTGAATCAAATGATGCCTCGGATATACTCTTGTGATAGAATTTGATACAATATGAAAATACAAGTAGTTGATAATATTAACATCACATAATTAATGTACAATGTTGTTACAAGTTGGATAAGCTGTGTCAATAACATTACATATGCTTATACTAAGTAAATATGTCAAGTCCATAGTGACTTAGTGTTGTCCTTCCCTTGAGAAAGTTTTTGCAGATCATTTCCCAGTATTTCCTATCAGGTTCCGCAGTTTTTAAAGTCGACCGTGCAATTTCAGCAATATCTTCCTGCATCAACCAATTTTATTAATTTCCGCACCAGTTATCAATTTTAAGTGAACATTTCTTCAATAATATCCACAACATTTCACAACTATCTAACAAGTTGATGAATTGATATTGTGACATTAGTAAATAATCTCGATACATTAACCATGTAGATTACTAAATATATGATTACCTCAATAGAGCCATTGGCAAGCAATCGATCAATGAGGTTAAGAAGGATGTCTTTGGTGTATTCAGGATGGCCTTGAGTGCCCAAAATGTGATTACCAATGGAGAACATCTCAACCCTTGTCTTGTCCGAGAATCCCAAAACCTCGGCTTCCATGGGCACCTCCCACACCTCATCTTGATGGCACTCTATTATTGATAGGGAGCTTGGGATTTCATCTGAGCCCTCCAAATTTGACAAAGCTTGATCAATTAATCTCACTTCTCTTAGCCCAATGTCCCACCCTGTTGAAGCTTTCCCCACTCTTCCTCCTAGTGCTCTGCATATCACCTGCTTGTTATAGATATACAGATATCAGATTGCGAAACATAGTTGCATTTTATTTTATGGGACTTGTCTATTATATAAAAAAAAAAAAAAAAGGCTGAATCTATGGACAATAGACTTTTATATGCTTCTTAATCTTTAACCATAATCCATATCATGCCAAATGGATACGCCCTCGATGGATTTATGATATAACTCGCTGAAGATCATCAAAAAAGATGCAATACTATTGAAGAATGTGGTTAGCAGTTATAGAAAGATGCTGTAATTTTTGATATAACGATTTATTTTTAATTTCTTAGATCTTTCATTTTTACATAACTTTCATATAGATGTTGTAGAACATTTTTAATCATTGAATCTCCTTTTTTTGATTAAAAAATAAAATAAATTTGATTCGTGACCTAAGGAAAATGACATGTTAGTGCAAGGAGCATTACATATCCGAATATTTACCATATTTGTGGTTCAGTAGATAGATTCCGTATAAATGTACTTTACTAGACAGATTCCTGTGCCATATGGCTATATATAACACACTTGAAATATATTGTGTGGAATTTTATTCCATGCATTGAAATTTCAGATAAAGTATTGTCTGGCCTCACAATTTAAGTAATGGAAATCCCTCGTACTTTTTCAGATTGCAATTTTGTTTTAGATAATTGATTAATTAAGTTTTCGATTATCAATTTAAATTGCTCAATTAATTGATTTGTAGATAGCACAGTTGACTAACTATCGTATGCACATTGTTCATTTTTTAATCTTAAATTTCTAATTTTCTCGATTGAAAAATAAAAATTGAGAACTGATGATGAACATGCAAATTAAAGATATAGAGAATTTCTGATGCTGAACTAATAAAAATATACCTGGTGGCCAAAGCAGATGCCAAGGACCTTCTTCTGCATAGCATCAAGAGTTTGCAGGAGAAGGCAAAGCTTAAGAATCCAAAAGTCATTGGCATAGGCATCAAAGGGGCTACCACTAACCACAAACCCATCATAGCTCTCAAGCTCGTCCATGTCTGGGAATTCCCCCTCTACAACTCTGTACAAATCCCACGTCTCTCCTTCCTCCCCAAACGCCGCAACGAACACATTAAAGTACCCACCGTACACCTTCTTCACGTACTCCGAGTCATGAGCCGCCAGGAGAAGGGCGTACCGAGGCTGCCTTGGCCCCTCCTCCTCCATCACCATGCTGTAGTAGTCGTAGTTCACCTTCATCTTCTTCCTTGTTTGAATTGAGAGAATATGAGAGTGAAGAAGTGAATATGTGGGGTGTGGTGTGAAAGAAAGAGGTGAAGGGGACCCTTTTTAAAGAGGGTTTTGTGGGGGTGGGAGAGTTTAGGCTGAGGCCCACTTTTGAAAATGCTGTCACACCAGCTAGCCGAGTATGCAATTATGCATATGTAGCAAATCAAGGGTATGTGCAATGAAAACAATGCCTACGTTGTGCTTTTTTACATTCAAAATATAATTTTTTTTTCTTTGTCTCATTCGGCCCTAGTAAAATCCACTAAATGCTTCATTATTTTTAATTGCCAAATTCTTTATAGTCAATGGATATAAATAGGTTGGACGGTAATTGGCACAATCGTGTATTATTTTACTTTAGTCTTATTACCTATTTTTATATAGGGTGAAAAAGTTAAATCTCCCGTTATATATCTGAAATAAGAAGAGGTTCAATCATCAAATGTTAAATACCAAATTAAAGGTAAGCATGTAAATTGGTTGTTGTGGAATATTATTATATGAGAAAAGATTAACGTAATGCAATAACCATCTTTTATTACGGTTCGAAAATATCTTTTACTATGGTTACCGAGCGTTGTATATGCGAGCGTTCGTAGATGAGAGTCTTTTACTACGGTTTAAAATCGTACTAAAAACATGAATCATAAACTGTAGTAATATCCCCAAAAATTGTGCCCCATAATCAAAGCAAAGGCTGCTGAAATTCCTTCTATGTTCACCATCAACATTGAAACAAGCACTGCTAATCGAGGCACATATGGTCTTCCAGCCCCCATAAATTCGCTACCCTTGTGCTAATTTTTAAACCATGCATGACCAATAGATAATTAATAAGTTAATTAATTAATTAAACAACCATAATTCAAATCAGTGTAATTCGTATTTATATATTTAAGACGTGCCTCGTTGCTCCACCTAATCAGTGTGGTAACATGAATAACACCATAGATGTGTTGAGACTATATATTGTTATTTTTGTGTATCAGATGTCATATAATGACTCATGAGACTATATAGTTTTTCTTACCGCAGTATGTAAGTAAGTTTCTTTTTATCAATTTTTTTTACATTTTTAGACATTTTAGATATTAATTATAGTTTTTTAAGTAGTTAACCGCTACCAACCTATTACTAAATTTTCTTGTTTCAACTAATTCATATTTCACGCAAATATATATGTTGTATATATTGCTATACAATTAAAAAATCATAAAAATTTGGAGTATTGTGTCTTCTAGCATTCACAAAACTTTGCAGATTAAAACACCAATCCCGAGGTGACTCATCAATCGGGTTTGAGAGGGAGTACTCTAGACAACGATCGGTCACCACCGAATGCTTGATGGTGCCAATTGAGGATTTGGGAGTGCCTTTTCTCCCATTCTCGGCTCTGGCCTTGACATCCTAGTTCAAGGCGGACGATAATACACAAATTAGAAATATATACACATGATATTAACAACCGATCTAATATTTTCAAATAAAATACATTCGATGTAGAGAGGATGATGAAACTCTTGGGAAATCAACAAAACTATTGACCGTTTCGTCAACATTGTGGAGATCTAGTGAATGGATCGGCAACTCCCAGGTGCCCTTCCCTTCCATGGCTTCCATCATCCTCACCTTCACCCGATGCTATAAGAGCGGTACCCTATAAACGACGGCACCTAACTCGCACGGGGTCAACAACACCAGTTGCCACAATATAATCTAAGGGAGGGTGACGAGAAGCTAGCATGCACTCGCACCGACTACATAAGAATTAGCATAAGAATTAGAATCACGGGATAAGCCTTGAGAGACAGCTTAAACTATCAAGATTCCTGAAAAAAAAAACGGACAGAGTTTTCCTTAAAAGTAGACATTTTTTCGAGATAACAACCTTCATCCGAAACAACAAAAATAAACAATGACTAATTACTCAACGACCATATGCCTGAGTTACACAACAACCAAAGTATATACATCATTCATTCAATAAGTATACACCAATAATTAATCAAAATAAAAACATGCATTCTCATTAGGTAGTAAAATCTTACCTCGACCATATCTTCGAATTGGTCGACGGGTGAGCTCACTTTCACGCTCAACGGTTACTCGGGGTGAGAATTGACCCTCGCATAACTCTTCCAAGTAGGGTGCAGGGATACTATACCATGAAGCGGACCGTCATCTCTTCCACCTGTGCAGCCACTCAGGACTCCACTTAGGCAGCCACTCGGGCCTCCACTTGGGCAACATCCGGGTAGCCAGTCGGGACTCCATTTCGGCGGACAATCGAGACTTCACTTGATAAATGATTGCCTCGATATCTACTTGGCTAGAAAAGATGGGGCGCTTCTTTCTAACCCCGAAGTTCTCAAGTATCCCCACATTTCCACCGACGGCTCAAACACGATCGGTATGCTCATCTCTTTATAAGACCAAGGCTAACTTGGCCCTTCTCCAGTGGTGTCAACAACTTCTAAAGTCGAGGCATGTGATAGAATCCTGTAAGAAGAAAATAAATGATCATTGGGCAATTCATATATTAATTGATAAATTCTCAAAATAAATAAAGAAATAGTCAAACTCATAAGTCAAGTACACAATAGATTGCACTTCGTTGTAGTGAAGGTGTCATATTTCTTCTTTCTTCCTTCGACCCACTACTCGTCCCTGCCGATAGTGAGATGTGAATTATCTATCATGACACCTTCATCGGATCTGTTTTTCAATTGTTCAAGCTTCTACTTGTACAATTGCTTCTCCACCTTCGCGTATCCCTCATGGGACATCATATTAGGATACACATTGCTTTTAATCCTCTTCCGATTGGCTTCACCTTGTGCCTACGCAAGTAAGATAATAAAATATCCGTAAATAAGACTACAAATGTTAAATTCTAAATATATTCTAAAGAAATTAACTCTAAAGAAATATCTGTAAATAAGACTTATAAAACAATAGAATAAATGCTAAATTACTTTGTATTCCGGAGTGGAGACATATGCTTCAAACTTCTTCTAATCCTCCTCGGTTATGAAGTTGTAGACCTCTCATGGTCTACCTTCGCCTTGATCTCCCTTGTCTTGTAGACCCAAACAATGGCAATGTGAGACTTGAAGTTTTTAATTTTCTCTGCCGCTAACATGAGGGTCTTGTGTCTCACCAATGGGAGATTTAATTCCTTCACGTCCAAGTTGAACATTTTCTGAAACATAAGAACCACATGCATTAGTATTAACCATTTACACTAAGTTACAATTCTAAGTTGAGATGTAATGCATTTACCTCTATATCATTCCAAAGATTTTCCTTCACCGATTTTGGGACTTTGCCCCAATGAGGGTAGTTGATGTTCACGTGTGTGTGGGTTGCCGCACCAACATAACTCATGAAACGAGTTGCATGCTCACCTACCGAGTTATGGTGCTCGTAAAATTGGACACGGGTAAGGAGAGTTGGATCATCTCACTACGCACCAACTTCTGCTTGTTCATCGTTGTTCGTCCCCCGTCTTCTTTGTAAACTTAGAAGGATCAATTTTATACTGCGTATTCACTAAATTAGTGAAGTCATTGTCCTCATAATCAATATAACACAACATAACCCACAATGGCCACTAATTGAGAGGTATACAATAATTTGAGTGAAGTATTTACTAAAAAGAAACATACTTAAGGCATGTGTTTAACCTTGATATGATGACATATATCTAACTAATGCATAAACATGAATTAACTCGAGTAAATGAAAAAAGACCATAGTAAGATCTAAATTCTATCAAGTCCTCATATAGTAAGATCTAAATTCTATCAAGTCCTCATATAGTAAGATCTAAATTCTATCAAGTCCTCACATAACCTACAGCAATCTTTGGGTTCGATTCAATATACACAACCAATGTATAATACTCGGGTTAATTTTTTCTTTTTTTATAAAGGTACTTATTCAACTCAATTCTCTATTCAAGACACCACATATCAGCATTGTATTGAACTAAGGATGAAAACCACTGTTATGTATTCAACTTTTGACTAAAATACCATATTTAAAAATTGTCTATTTGAAGACATTTAATAAAATTAAAACGATACACATCAAAGTTGGTTTCCAAGATTCCATCGAAATAAGGGGTTTTTATTTTTATTATTACTTGGACATTGCCTGAAAAGAAATATAAAAAGTACAGAGTACAAAATGACAACTACTCAGCCTCTCAACTAATTCCAAATAAACTCACTAATAAACTATATTATAACTATGACTACTGCCAAACTCAACTAGAATTCTTAAATAGCCAGAGATACTGATCAACTTTACTACAAATATCAATAGCTTTTTAACAATCTCACCAGGCGTAGGTTAATCTTGCTCTACTTCATAAAAATTGGAGTTGTTTTCTAGCCACTATTTTATTCAACACAACTTAGAAAACCCAAATTAGAAGAACTCCACACTATTTTATTCCACAGAACACAACTTAGAAGCTCTCTTTTCCATAAATTTAGTTGGGCCAAACAAAACTTTTTCCCTACTAACCAACTTCCATTTCCCTAAACCCAAATATCGTATATCATTTTCATTTCCTTAAATACTAAAGCCTAAACCCTAAACCCATTTGTCAATATTTAACTAACCAATTTTACGAATAAATTAAAGTAAAAGAAAAAGAGAGGGAGAGAGAAGTTGCATATCGGTAACGAGAGTGAACAAGAGGCGAGAGGGAGCAACACAGGTGACGGTGACGAGTGAGAGGGAGAGGCGAGGGGAACGATGACGACAGCTAGTTAAAGGCACCGACGACAGCGAGGAAACCCTAGAATGGCGACGACAGTGAGGAGAGAGTAAGTGGACGAGAGCAAAAGTAGAGAGCGAGAGTAAGAGTAAGAGTAAAGAGCATAGAGTGAAGGTGGGCAACGAGTCTACACATGTAATTACCTCGATAGACTTTTTACCACAGTTCATAGAAAGAATCATAGTAAAAAATGGATAAGTTGACCTATTAATACAGTTCAATGAAAGAACCGTAGTAATAGGCTAAATTAAAGACCACTTATTTACAAAATTGTCACCGTTTTATTTTTTAGTATGATTTTTATTTTTAACCGTAGTAAAAAATACATAATAAAATGTCATTTTTGTAGAACTGCTAAGGGCAAGATTATTATTATTATTATTATTATTATTATTATTATTATTATTATTATTATTTATTATTATTATTATTATTATTATTATTATTATTATTATTACTATTATTATTATTATTATTATATATAGGAGTGTATTTAAGCTCGTCGAGTCTAAATAAGTCAAGGATAAATAAGATGAGTTAATAAGCCTATCGAGCCTCATGAGCATACTTAAAAATATCCAAGCCTTGTTGTATATTGCTTTTGTAATTTTTTTTAATTCGTTTAATGCTTCTAAAAATAAAAAAAAAAGGAAAGTCACAGTTGTTATTGTTGTTGTAATGTTTTTAAAAAGTTTGATACAATTCGGTATTCCATTTGGCAACAAGGTAAAACTACATTTAAATACTTTTAGTTAATTACTTTACTACTTGTATTAGTTGTTTCAAGAAAAAAAATATTTAATAAAATTAATTATTTATAACAAAATTATGAGACAAAAAGCTAATTCTCAAAAGATTAATTCCAAAAGCCTAATAACTTTAGCCTTCTTAAATTAGCTTTTTAGACTAAAATAGTTCTTCTAGAAAGTTAATTTACCAAATTACTCCCTTCATTTTAAATTATATGTCACTTTAGTGGAGTGGAAAAAATCGAGATTAACTAAAAATGTAAGTAGTTGAAAGATGAATTGTCTAATATGTCTCCACTTTCTTTTTTTTTTGGTCATATTCTAGTAAACAATAATGAGGATAAAATTAATAAATTAGTAATTAATATGTCATTAAAATTATAAAGTGATAAATATTATAAAATAATAAAAATTAGTTAAATTAATATATATTATAAAACGGAGGAAATATATTAACTATTTAACTAAGACCAAACAATTATTTTGAGAATTTTTTTATTAGACCGTCGTTCCATCTCCTTAATAAATAAGATGAATTCGATATACTTTCATGATAAGAGCGTCATTTGTCATGCACGTATACTAAGCCGCGGCGGCGTAAATAGAAGCACAAGAAGAAAAAGGGGTTCGGTTGTTGGATCCACACCATTATATGCAGGTGACTATTGACACCTCGTGCAAAATGCGACTGATTTAAACTTGTCCGGTAGTGTTTTGCTTTGCTGAGTAATTCCCTTTTGCTTGTGGAAGAAAATAGTAACTAAAAAAAGTTGGTTAGGGTGATTGATTGAGTCCATTATTAAGTTGTAGGATTATTATTTTATGTTTTAGATGAAATTATTACACGTTTTAGTTGATTATATAACTTGATTGTGGCGATTATATCTGAAGTCATATGAAGCTGATTCGAGTTATTGAAATGGAATATAATATATAATTAAATGAGATGAAGATCTCATCAATTCGTGGTTGAGGGCTTGTGGTATTTAACCAAAACAATAATTCTTCTCAATTCGGATAGGTATTTGTGGCATTTGATTAGATGTAATATTTGTAATCAATCTTATAAATGTATCATAATTGCATAATTTGTATTAATCGTAATTGCATGGTAAGCGTTTGATCGCTTTACTATCATACAAGCAAACAAAGTAATGGGACACACAATTACATATTGTTAGGAAACCAAGGTGAAATTGTCTGTGATGACCCAACCTACCCGAGTCGTGGATATTATCGGGAACAACTTCAAGGATTCACGACCGACTCTGTAAATCACCACAAGCCTTTATAGCGTGTATTGTCCTCGCTCACAAGCTTTTTGGAATAATTTCCCAAGAGATGACCCGTCCCAAGATTACTCACATCCAAACATGTTTAACTCGTTGAGTTATCAAGAGTTAACTACCTAAAAGAAGGTACACTTTGGTGATATAAGTAGTCATTTGAAATTCTTTAAGTCATATTTGGGGTGTACCCAACCTTTTGTGTCATAACGCAGCAAAATTCTCATTAGGTAATTTTGTTTTCATGCCTCATGTACTTAAATATATGGATTAAAAATATGAATCAATTGTTTCAAGTAAATATGGACTATCGTCATGCAATAAAGAATCATATCTTACCAAATTTGAATCATGAAATAGTCTGAGTGTTTTGTTCTCAAATAAACAATGATAACCAAATTTGTCTAAACGGAAACATAATCAAATTTCGTCCGAAAGACAAGTACAATAAAAATTTCATTAAGATTCAAATAAAATCTAGTCTTTAGTAATAAAATCTAAACTTTTCAATTGCCTTTGTTTGAACTGTCCAGATGTCTCCCATGTAAATACATCTTTTATCATCATTCGGTTTTTGACAACTTAGACAACCTTTCATAAACACACTAATGTGGATAGTTGCACCAGAATCTATTCACCATGTATATCAAGGCACTAAGGCTAAATTAACCTCTAAACAAACCAAACTAAGAAGCATAACTTTTTCTTAGCACATCAAGCATGGCATTTGCTGTGATGCTTCTTCTTATGATTTGCACCACTGCAAAACTAACAATCCTTATTAGCTCCAACAGCTAGTTTCACTTCTTTTTTTCCCTTATGACGTGCGTTTTTAATAGCTTCCTTATTCTTTACCCTTTTCATCTTGGACTTAGACGTTAAGGCAAGATAAGCGCTATCGAGTCTTATTTAGCTTTAACATTTCCTCTTCTTGAACACAATATGAGATAAGCTCATTCAAAAATCAGATCCGTTTCGACATTTGTAGCACAACTTAAGCTAGTTAAACTTGTTGGAAGAGATATCAAAACTAAATACACCAACAAGGCCTCACATAGGTTAGGTTTAAGTGCTTTTAGTTTTGAAGCTAAATAAGACATCTCCTTGATGCACTCACCGATGTTTCCATCGCCTTTATACCTAATTAAAATTAGGTTTGTCAAGACCGTACCAATTTTAGTCTTTTCATTCATGACAAACATTTTCTCTATATCAACAACGAATACCTTATAGTTGCTTTTATATCTTTAGATATTGTGCCTCTAAATGCTTCGTAAATAGCTTTTTTATGATCATCAAACACATACAATTCAATCTCTCCCACTTTTCAAATTCCATCTTTTAATCACATGTATTCTTATCAGTAAATGCAGCGGGAGGGTCAATCTTTAATGCAAGGTTGAGATCCACGACCCCGAGAACAATTAAGAGGTTCTCTTGTCATAACTTACGGTTCAAGTCATTGTTGAATAGAGTTAATGTTGACAAGTGATATTATTAGGACTAGAGAGTTGTATCCAAGGAACACAAAAATAGTTGTGACATGCTGAAAATTCTAAAATCATAGCGAAAATAATAATAATAAGTTCAAATAAGGCGACATTTCATGTCAAGATACTAATTTTTCATTAATATTCCATATTTTGATGAAAATATTAACTTATAAGTAATCAAACTTTGATAATAACAAGCATGTGGAATAAAGAATTTTCTTTTGGACCGACTCAATAATCACATGCAAACCAAACAATTATCATGTGTTTATCAACACAAAACTCATGCAATTAAATCAATATTAAACTTATTTTGGGCTGAATTACATGAATATGCCATTTATATTTTGAAATGATTTATCTTCATAAGAGATGTCATTTTGGTGATATGTTATCTTAATTAATTTTATTGAAAAATAAATAACTGTAACCCACAATATTCAAACTTAAAATTATTTCGAATTAATCCTTACATAAAAAAGTTTACAATGAAAACATTAAAATAATTTATAAAAATTGGAACAAAACAACACCAATTTTTCAATCAAAGAGTCGCAAATAAGGGTTTCGCAAGGAACAATTAAACCAGAATTGTTCAGCTAACTTAATGCATGAAAACATCAATTGAAAGCACCAAAACATGCTTAGACATGTAATTAACAAAAGCCCTAAATTAGCTTCCCTCAGATTAGCAAATCACTACCCAACTTATGCATTCAAAGTCCCAAAAATTGCCGAAATTCAATCAAAATTGGCCCAAAAAGATTTTTCCTTGGAACTACAAATTGAAAGCATAAAAAAATGCTCAAACATGCTGCAATCAAAACCTCCATAATCCCACAGTAGCAAAGAAGTGCCGAAAAAACCTAGGGTTTATGCGCATGAACAAATCAAAATGCATCACGTACTTGAAGACACATAACATAAATTAAATTCATAGGATTTTGCTACTGGATGTCGCATAAACAATAGCCCTCAATCAATTGAGCAGAAGAAGAATGAAGTCCTGATATTGCAATCCTAAACCAAAAATTAGGGTTCTAGCAACGAAAAGCTACCCAGAAAATAATAATTGATGAAATTTCAAATTCAATGCAACATGATTAAACATGTAACAACCAAAAACCCTTAATCAATTTAGCAAGAAGGAACAAATACTATCCCAAATTTCAAAATTAAAACCCAAAAATTTTAGGGTTCTTCGCGCAAGACAAATTCAACAATTAAACCCCTGCTTGAAACCATAAATCAACAATTGAACTCAAAGGATTATGCTAGAACATGAAATCACGAAACGTCGTAACTCAATTTGCCTCAACAATAACAAATGCCATCCTGATTTGCAATTAAAAGCCTGAAACTGGGGTTCTGAGCACACTAAAAAATTGCAATTGATCTCATGATTCAAGCCGTATAAACATCAATTAAATTAATAAAATCATACTAGAAGATGCATGACGAAAATTCGGTAAGTTAATTTCGCCAAAGATAACCAAACAATCGCCGAATTCAAGCCATGAACAAAATGGCTGTATCGGATAAAAAAGGGAAAATGGAGCAAACAATGAAAATTAAATAAATACAAATAATAACCTTAATTTTTCAAAAGATTCAGCATCAGGAAAGTTCTTGTACCCACTTGTTGGGAATCCATAGTGAAAACTATCACCAAAAATTAATAATCCAATATATCAAATCAATAGCACAAATTAATAAAACGTACCTAAATCCATGATTGATATCAATTATGGTTAAATGACGTGGTTAGGTCTTTCAAATTTATATGTATTATTGAGGAACCCATTGAGAATTCCTTCGACAATGGGATGTGAGAGAGAAATAATTCGTACAAATAACATGGGGACCACAATAACCTTATTATGTTTTAAGTTATAAACTCATCTTGGATTTGACGCACTATTGTTTAACCCATCATAGAATAGTAATGGGTCATCGATCTCTTCACATATAAAGACCACATCTTACTAGAGATATTCAAATTCAAATTTTTGTATCCTTATCCGATCAATTTTAGTTGGATTATAACCATGATAGCATTATGACAGATATTAATCACATCTAAATTCATTATTGGATTATGATCCAACAAACGCTATACAATGTTTTAGCTTGAATATGAATGGGAGAGGAAAACAGGGAACTTGTAGAGGAGACCCTTACCTAATAAAAAATATAGATTGAGGAATCCTTTTAGTTGGGGTGCAGAAGGGGTTTAAACTTTTGAATCGAGTTGGTCATTGAAACAAGTAGTGCTCAATTCGTAAGGGACTTTGATTATCAAACTCCCCGGTCAACTATAATGCCCCCAATACGTAAACACATAAATAAGTAATTAACAATGGAAAATTCGTAAATTGGGAGACGTTACCGCCGTTTCGAATGAAAACAAGGCAAATTCATTTGAACAATTTAATTATTCAAACAATTTATGTAACAATCCAATCCAAATTTTCTTCACGTAAGATAAAAACTTCAAAATCCCGTGGATCGCTTGGAGAGGAATCATGAGCCAAGAGACCGAGGAAGGGACTAACATGTATGGAGTCAAGACGAGCGACCGAACATCACTTCTCCCGACCGGCTTTATCTTCTCTTCCTCTTTAAACTTTGGGTGTGATTGCGAATAGTCCGTAATGCGCTCGACTCCCTAAAAATTTTAAAACATAAAATAATAGACGTGTGAGCTAAAAGCTCGAGACGTTACCGTTATAAAATAAAGTTATAATTTAAATGCTCTTAAATTAGGCATATCTTAAATCATTTTTCTTGAATGCTCAATTTGCAACTAGTCAATCTCCGATTTGCTTTTTCGATTTAGCCAAACCTAGGATCCATACTCGTGAAACAATCAATCATGGACTCCGACTCCTAGGTTTATCGAACCTTGAGGCGATCGGCCGTGAACAATTGAACAATTAAACAATTAACGATTCTCGTGAAATTCGTGAAGTCGTCATATATATAATCGTGATCGTATAAACAATTCATTCATTTACCCCGATTGATCGTGGAGGTCCCATGTGAATCTGTAATCGTGAACTGTAATCGTGAGTCGTAAACTATGAACTGTGAACCGTAAACCGTGAATTGTAATCGTGTTCGTAAACCGTATCGTGAATCGTAATCGTGATGTGGGTCCAAATTATTTGTATTATTAAAACAAGAAACTCAATAATAAGATGAACTCTTTGAAAAAGATACAAGCAATAACGTACCTCAGCGTGCCAAACGCTTCAATGACTCGATTGTTTCGCAAATCAATTCCAATTCGAATTCTGTTTCCAAAATGAATATACTTTTGAAGATTACTAGTCCTTTAATAATATTTATATGCATTTACGACCACCAAACTTTTACTTTTCACGTAACTATCCATATTGTTTCCTTTTTAGTTCGATATTCATACGTTTCCTAGAAATAAGCTATTGATGATATAGTTTGAATTTGTATATAACGATTGATGAGTTTAATTCCCCATTCTCATAATAAAGTTCAAGTTTGATCTTTTGCTTCTATAACCTCTAATCTGTGTTTAATGTCGCCTAACCTTACTTGCACCCCTCGTTTCATCTTGTATGCCCAAATGTTCTCTTATCTCGTAACCCAAATATACTTCCTATCGAAGGTGTCGGTTTGGTTTCCAATTTTCTAAAAATTTTGGCGAGTTTTATTTGAAACATGGCCTAACCATTAAGCTAAAACCTTTCAAAACCCGCATAAAATCAGCAATAAACTCAACGAGCCACACGCTCGAAGTACACAACTCAACGGCCACACGCCGGAGTATATTTACAACCACAAAAACCAAGGTTCAAACCAAGTATATAAACCAAGTTACGATCTCGTCAATATTCTCATTTTCTTGCTCAGGAGCTTTTCAATTTTTGATCAAGACAAGATCCTTCATACATATATATTTATAGCTAAGGCTTCGGTTAAGCAATTTAATCATAAAATCCCGATTATCGGGAGATGGCCCCGTACGATTAATTTTTTTATGAGTAGTACCCATAATCGGTTAACGATTTAGTAGATCGTAGACAAAATAGTGAAACTCATTAATATTCTAACATGTTAACATTTAAATATTTTGAAAAGTATAAATAGTAACGTACCTTAGATATCATTTATTTTCCTTTTTACACTCCCACATGCAACTCCACTTGCTTTTATTATTTCAATTCGGTATATGTGCTCATAAGAGTTCAATTCATAATTTTTTAGCAGCAAACATTAATTAATTAATTTAATTTCTAATTATCTTGAATCTTTAATAACTCATTATTATTCATTTAGTTATTAATAAGTTCCTTTGCTGGTTTCAAGCCATTATCGATCGTTTTTCACAACCGCCACCACATTAAAACTATACCTTAAATTTGATAAATTAGTTAACTACTTTATCCAATCACATATTTAAAGTCTGAAATTTTGATTCAATTCTCAAATCCAATTAAACTTTCAAATATACTTTCATCTATTCCCTTTTTTTTTTTTCAAGGGTTAACATCACCTAATTTTGATTAATTCACTTCCCTAGCACGTCTTTACAACTCAAACAATCTATGCGCAATCAAGCAAATTCATTCTCATATAGAAATTTGATAAGCATATTCACAATTTGAACAAATTCCAAATAAATTTTCAATACCTTATGAAGGTATATTCAAACCTTAATTTCACATATAACCATATCTCAATTAGTTCCCCAAGTTCTTCCAATTCCACCACAACCAATTCAAACTCAATTACAACATGGACTACGACACCTATTTGTCTAATTCTTCAATTATAACATGATATAATTTACTTAGAAATTGGAGATTAAAGAGGTACCTTAAAAGGGGTTAGAGGTGGAATTGGGCGGTGGAGATTCGATGGTGGAGCTGGGGTGTCAAGGTGGGTGTTGAACGGCGGCGTCAGGGCCGGCGGACGACGGCCAGAGGAGGCGGCTCCAGCCCTGTCCAGGCGGCGACAGCAGCAGCAACAGGGGCAGGACAACCCCTGTTCGACGCCAAAACAGAGTGACGGTGATGGAGGAATGTCGCTGCGGCAACAGAGGTGGCGGCCAGGGTGTCGGAGGTGGTTGTCGGTGGACGCAGGTCAGGCCGATGGCTGGCCGACGACGCAGCAGCAGTAGCAGGGGCAGAGGGAGAGGAGAGGAAGGAGAAGTGAGAGATAGAGAGGATAGAATGCGTTATGCTTGACTCCCGATACTTCTAGCAACTCTCCCCCATGTTTTTTTTTTTTTGTGATAATAATTTATATATTATTTTATTTTTACTTATTATTTTTAAATTATTCGGATTCGGAATGAAATTATTCAAACAAATATACATTTCGTGATACAAACGTAAATTTATACTAATTACCCATTATTATTTACAATTATTAAATTGTTCACACTTTTTATTTTGGTTTCTAATTTTTTTGCACGACTAACTCGCTTCTTAAACAATATTAAGATGATAAAATACAAACTTAAAGTAATTAAATACGATTAAGATTCGGGTGTTACACCAACCGAGGCCCAATAGTATCTCACTTCCCATTTGCTCGGACAATCGGTAGGGATACAAGATGACATGCACAACATAAGGTGAACTCTCCGGTCCTCAATAAGTTCTCTCTTTCCTCCTCCAAATCTTCATTGCTCAATCATGGGCATGGTTCGTCTCTTGAGGTCTGTTCATTTTTTGTTAAAATTAACTGTTACAACCAGTTATGAGTTATCAAATTTTTAATATACCGCTAATAATATTGATCATTTTATATTTCTTTTTTTGGTAATAATTGAAAGGATTTTTATTACCAAAACTACCCGTTTTTGAAAGAGGGCTATGCAAATTTCAAGTATACAATCTTACTGACATGTATCGTTGACTAGTTCTCTCTATTTGCTGCATTTTTGTTTTTCTAAGCTAAATAGTCAAATCTAGTACAAAGATCAAAGGCTATTTCTTCCCATACTTGCTCATCTGTCTGATGTCTTCCTTTGAATGTTCTCCCATTTCTTTCCATCAAAATATGGTATTGATGTGCTGCATATGTTGAATATATTAGCTTCTTTTGCTTAGTGCTCCATGGCCCCTTTAATAGTTCATTATGCAAGGTATCCAGAGATTCTACAATAATATCATACTTTAGCCATCGGCACGGTTTGCTTACACTACTTTGGTGTAAGTACATTGTAGAAATATATTCTCAATGGAATCTAATTGTTCTTTATCCCCACATAGTTTACATCTGACATCCACCCCTTCCATAAACTTTGATAATCTTTATGTTGTTGGCTTCCTTTTGTGCAATAAAATCCACTAAGCAAAGGACTGTTTGGGTATGTTGTACCTGTTTCAAACCAGACTTATCCCGAGAGGACCCCGCTACCACTCCTCATGAGCCATTTGTATATATTTTGAACCTGGTAACAATTTGATTGTGCTGACAACTATTGCCAATTCTCATCCAAACCTTGCTTGAACAATTCTTTCACTTTGCGGACTTTCTTCCAATACCAACACGCGTCTGGTTTTGGCATACAGTTCCACCAAGATTCACTCTTTAAGTAATGGCCATGCACCTATTTAACCCATAGGTTGCCTCGCTTTTGAGCCACATGCCATACATATTTTGCTACAAGGGCTTTATTCCACTTGCTTATGTTTCTCAGTCCTACACCTCTATTTTGTTTGGATTTGCACACCGGATATGCAATCGAGAGGATGTCTTAGATTATTTTCTACACCATTCCACAAGAATTGCCTGCATTTGGTTTCAACCTCTTTGATCACCTGTTGGGGAGGACAAATATACTACCCGAGAACCCTATAACTCCTATTAGGACATAGTTCACCAGCTTGAATTCTTCGTGCATAACGTAAATGCTTGCTGCCCCATACCTTGATTTTGGCAGTTATCTTGTCCACCATACTTAAGCAATAAGATTTAGAAATTCTAGCCGAGGAGATGGGAACTCCTAGATACCTAAAAGGAAGTGTGCCCTCACTGAATCCACTATGTGCAATCAACTATGTCTTGCCTTCTGCATCTAGGCCTCCAATAATGATTTTGTGTTTCGCAATAATAACTATTTGATCAATAATGAATATTTGAATATATTTTTTTTTGCTAATCAATTTTAACTTTTATCCGGTTAGAAATTCATATATTTTGTTGATAATCGTATTTTATTTTTATGAAATTTTTTGGGGAAAAATCCAACTCCCTGTAATACCTATCTCAAAAAAATAAAAAATGTAATTTATCAAACCTGAAAAAGGTCAACAATTATGCAATTAAAAAATTTAACAAAAACACACAAACAAAATTTAACAAAAAAATCAACAATATATATCACTTCTATCCAAAAACATTAATAATAATAGGAAATTGGATGAAAATAAACTAACATTTGGGGCAATTGGAAAAAATAAGCCATTTTTTTTATGTGAACGGTATGACTTTAGAGAGTATTTTATCGTCAAAATCACTATCGAGTTTGACCACCTTCAACCGATCGGGAAGTTAATTTGGCATACATGAGTTGTGGTTCGTTGTATTTGTTTAACTTCTTACGAAATCATGTTAGGACTTAATTTGTCACATTATGCACTTAGTTTTCCTTTACATCTTGCAAAAGTTAAATTACGTAAACCGAAGAACATCCCTCTTTCAGCCAAATTAATAGGAGGAACCACCAAATCTAGTAGATTTGTCATTGAAGTGTTCAAAAGCACTCGTCCTCATCTACTTCCAAATGAATCAAAGGTGGTCGAATTGAATGGTGGTTTGATAGAAAAAATATCCCCTAAAAATCATACTCGTTCACGTCCAAGAAAAAGCAATGACTTATTTTGATCCAATTGTTCCAAAGTTAGCTTATTTTTATTCAATTTTCCATAATAATAATAATAATAATAATAATAATAATAATAATAATAATAACAACAACAACAACAACAACAACAACAATAATATGAGGTTATGATTAGTTGTTATAGTCACATTCTTGTATTAATGAATTATCATAGCTTTTATAGTTATTATAACTCATAAATTGTTATGAATTGTTATGAGCTATAAAGATATTACAAGTACTTATAAAAAATGGCAAAACAAATAAGCCCTTTCTTGTAAAAATCATGCGTGAATAACAAGGGATTAGGCTTGTAAACAATCGGTTTAGGCTAACTACACCGGCTAGGGGTGAAAAAGAGAGCATTTGAGGAGTTCAAATGAATGCTTGTCTCACATGTCAGCGATGGGGGAACCCCGATTTCTCTAGAGAGAGAAAGTCCCAAAGAGTGAATGACCTTTTCTCTATAGCTCTTCGTCACCCACTTCCATCGCCTTCCTTGAACCAAAGCCCCCGGATCTTGCTTTCCATGGCGATTCCTCATTTCGAGCTTATTTTCCGACCTTCCTTCGATCGCATTCTCTCTTGAATTGCTCTTTTTCTCCTCCTCTTGCGAGTGTCGGTATCTATGGTGTTACTCAAGCTTGGTTGAACTTCAGCCATGGTTCTTGTTGCGGAACAACCCGTTTTGTTGGCCCTTCAATTTCAATTTCTAATAGGACCCAACAAGATCGAATCGAGCTTCTTCCTGGCCAATTTTTTTCTTGCAACTTCTTTGCTCGGATATGAGTCTCAGCTTGTCTCTAACATGTGTTTATCCACGGGTGAGAAAGGTGTTGGTCTCGATCTGCTCTTTTGCAAGGTTATGTTCACTTTCACCACAATCGTGTGTATTGGACAATTCGACTTCACGTAATTATTCTCTATTATCATTAGATCCGGGATTTATATCCTTTTCCTATCACATCTTTATGGCGTGTATCTCGTTTGTCTTGTTCGGAGTGCTTTTGGGCAATCACCAAGCTTGTATGGTTATGGCCTCCTCTTGAATGAACCCGGTATCCGGTTGATTGCTTGTTTTGTGTGTTTTGGGTTTACCTCTTCACGGCAAGGTATTCATCTCTCTATTTTTGGGCACTTGGCTTCATTTTAGGTGTGTTTTCCGGCACCCTTTTTCTCCATCATTATCCTACTTTTCTTCCCGTCCTTTGATTTGGTTGTTTATTGTGGCTCTATTCCTTTACCATGGAAAACTTTCACCGGTGTTCTTATGGTTTGCCTGCTCCAATTTGGATCTGTATTTGGTTTGCTCTTATGGATTGGCCGCATTTCAAATTGATTTTTGTTTAATCTGGGTACTCAATTTCATCACATTTGAATGTTGTCATGTTTATTTTTACTATGCTACTACTAGTCTTTATAATATGTCATATTTTACAATTGTGTATTTGTCGTTGGGACTTTGATGAGATACGAATTTACTTAGTTTACTATTTTGAACTAAGGATGAGTTATTGCTATTTCTTAGTTGGTTTTGGATTCTGTTGGGTATGTTATTTCACAAGATGTATCCTCTTGGTTCCTACTTTGGTTTGTGACTATATTTGGGTTTTATTGTCTCGTGTTTGGGAGTATTTCCTTGCAATTTTTTCTCGTTTCTTCATATTTTCATTTCATCTTTTGTTGCATGTGCTCTTTATTTGGTGGATTATCGGTTATGGTATTACCGATTTTCTTTCCTATCCTGCTCAAGGCGGTGTTGGTTCATTCAGTCATGATATGTTATTAAGGAGACCACGTTCTTTTCTTTAGTTCAACATTGTTCATGATGAATATTTTAAGTGCATTATCATTGATAGTTGTTCTAGCCCCTTTAGTTCTATGGTTATAAGAGTTGTTGCTTTCTTCTAACTATGGTGGCAATTATTCCTTTGTGGGGTTGAAAGCCACATAGCCTCTTGCCACTTAGTAAATTGAAAGTCCATGATGAAAGACTCTACTTCACCATGTGTATTTTCACCGATAATTTATCAAGGCCCTTTGGTTCTATGGTTATTACTCGTTGTTTGTGCCTTTATGGGGTTGGAAGCCACATATCTTTTTGTCGCTTAGTAAATTTTGGTGTATGTGGCGCTTGTGTACATTTGGTTTTGAGATGTGTTTTTGGGTGTGGATCCTAAATTTCTTGATTTGTAACCTTCCATTATGGGTTGGTACATTAAGGTTAATTTATAATGATTGGTCTTATTTAGTGTTTGCTCAATTAGAGGATCAAGCCATTTCTAGCTCAGTAGTAAGGACTATTGGGGTGTTGTTTTAAGTTCTTTATCTCCTTGAATATTCAAGGTGCGAAAAGGCACCAAGTCAAACAGGAAATTTTGATTTGAATTAGAAAGAATGGCCGGATAATTTTTTTGGAGTGAGACAATGACTAAAGCATAAAGTATAGAAAAAATTATACCATCCTTGGGTTATGATCATTTTGACTATGGTTTTCCACACAATTATAGTGGGGGAATATGGGTCTTATGGAACAATAACAATATGACGGCTAATGTTCTTATTAAAGATCAACGGGCTATACATTTGCATGTTTTTTATAAGATTATCCAAACAGAATGTATCATAATGGGGATTTACGGACCAACTCAAGCAATTGATAAGCCTGTCTTTTGGAACCATTTACATGAACTTAATTATCTTATTAATTTATCATGATGTATTATTGGTGATTTTAATGAAATGAAATATTTAAATGAAAAATGGGGACAAAAATTATCGCTCAGTAATGTGCAGCGTATGAGGGATTTTCTCTTTGATATCTAGGGTGAGAGTATTCCTACTATTGGTAGAATTTTCACATGGAAGAAATTTTTAAGGGGTTATCTTATTTATGAAAGGTTGGATAGAGTGATTGCTCGTAAGGACCTGGAGGAATTTGTACCCTAATTATTTTGTTTCACATGGTCCTTTCTCGTGTTCATATCATAGCTACATAATGTTTAATAATCAAGAAATTCTGCACCAAGAGCGTCGAAATTTTAGGTTTCAAAATCACTTGGTTTAGCTATGCTTGAAGTCAATAAGATAATTTAGCAGACAATGGAATGCAAATTCTCGAGGAACGCTTATGCTCAAGGTAGTTAGTAAACTAAAGAATGTTAAAGCAAAACTTAAGCAATGGGTTATCGAGTTTGCAGTAACTATTCTCATATGGTTGAAAAAATTTCAACCTCTTACGTAAAATGGAAGATAGATTATTATCGGAACCCTATAACTTTAGACTACTTTATTGGCATTCCCGTTTGGTTAAACAAAGAGAAAGACTAATTTTATTTAAACAAAAGTATTGGGGAAAATTCAATAAGAAAGAATGGCTGACTAAAGGTGATAGAAATTCTAATTTCTTACATTCAGGAAACAAAAAGTGAACATTCTTAAAATTAAAGATGAGTCGGGAGTATGAATTAACGATAAGGCGGATATTCAACGAAGTTCGTGACTGACTTCACCCATAGATATAAATCCCAAGAGGGAAGCAATAAACCATCTTTGAACACTAATTTGCCGGCATTATTAACTAATGAAGAAAACAATCGGTGTCCCCGATCGAGATTAAGACTCGTTGTTTTTCAAATGAATCCAGCCAAAGCTCTTAGTCCGGATAGTTTTGGAGCTGGATTTTTCAACAAGATTGGCACATTATAGGGAATGATATTATGAATTGCATTATGGATTTCTTTAATCATGGAAAATTATTGAAAGAAGTCAATCATACCTTGATTGCTTTAATTCCGAAAATTACAGGCTCTTCCTTAACTTCACATTTCAAACCAATTAGTTTGTGTAATTGTCTGTATAAATCATTTCCAAAATTCTTGTTAATAGATTGAGACTTGTTCTACAAATGGTTGTTAGCCCTTACCAAAGTGTCTTTGTGCCAAATAGGAATATTCATGACAATATTCTTTTGGCACATGAAGTTATTAATAAATTTGATAATATTAAAGGAAAAAAAATCTTACATAGGACTTAAATTGGATATGGAAAAATCTTATGACCGAATCAAATGAGATTTTATATTTGCATGTCTAAAGGATATGGATTTCCACCATATTTGGATTAATTAGATACGTGAATGTATTACTTCATTAATGTATTCCATTATCATTAATGATGAATCTTGTGATTTTTCCTACCATCTAGAGGATTTAGGCAAGGTGACCCCTTGTCTCCATATCTCGTTTATCCTTTGTGTGGATGTCTTGGCATATAGACTTCGTCTTGCTTGCTATCCACCCAAAATTAGGGATTGGAATTAATGTTTATCCTTAATCACGGAAAATACATTGTTTGCTCTTTGTCGATGATAGTCTTCTTTTTGTAAGGCTAATTATGGGACGTGTCTCACGCTTCATAATATTCTGAATGATTTTTGTAATCAGTCGGGTCAACTCATTAATTTTCAAAAGTCAACTTTAGTATTTTCTAAACATACTATGGTTGCGGACAGGAACACAGTATCATCAGCTTTTAATATTCCGCATACGGATTCCTTTGGAAAATATTTAGGTTGTCTTGTTTTTCGAGGAAGAGCTAACAACTCTAGTTTTTCGGATATCTTAATAAAAGGGGATAGTAAATTGCAGAACTGGAAAGCTAAATCGCTTTCAAAAGTAGGCAGGGTTGTTCTTATTCGATCTAATCTTGAATCTTTACCTGCTCATATAATATAGAGTTTCAAGTTACCAAAAAGTACAACTTGATAAAATTAATCGTGATTTTTTTAAAAAAAGTCTCATGATGTTAAAGGATTACAAATGGTGGCTTGGGATAAAATATGTGCTCTTAAAAAATTGGGAGGATTGGAAATGTTTACTTAAAGAAAGGAATCTTTTTCTATGTAAACTAATTTGGAAATATTTATATGAGCATGATAATTTTTGGGTGAAAATTATGCGATCCAAATATCCATTATCTATGGATTTTTCTCAATGGATTTTTCTCAAGGAAAATAAAATCTTCGAGACTCTTGGGCTTGGAAATGTTTACTCAAAGAAAGGAATCTTTTTAAAGGGGTTAAGATGAAAAATTGGCAATGGCAAAACTACGAAATTCGGTATGACACATGGTGCGGTAATATTATACTACTTGGATTATCATGATAGTAGTCATCCGAATATTCCATCATTGGATGCTACAGCTAGTGAATGTATTATGCCAGCAAAAGAAAGGGATATGGTACGTCTTAATTCCTTTCGACGACCGATGTTTGTCAAGTTATTAAGACTTCCACATGGTATGCACATAATATTCCCTATAGCTCACCTACATGGGAATATGCTTGGATATAGAATATGAATTTGATGCCTAAATTGAAAATATTTCTATGGCAAATAGGACACAATGCATTATCCACACATGATAATCTTGCTAAAAAATGATTTAAATATTGACCCTATATGTCCGTTGTGCCAAGTTAATTGTGAATTGATTAACCATCTTTTTCATAGTGTTCCTGTGTTAAGGATACATGGGACAAAGCTTTTCAACACAAGTGGCTGGAAGAGAATACAAGTCTTTTGCATAACTACTCTCGAATTATTTGATTAATAAATTCAGGAGCTTGAAAAAACATAATCAAATGGTCCGAATGGTTCATTTGTTATGGAGTATATGGAAAAGTAGGAATGATATTGTCTTCAATAATAGAAGTTACAATTCCACTTGCTACGATTTTAAGGGCCAAAACGTCGCGGGCGGAATGGAGGTCTAGAGGCGGACTGGATCACATTTCCAATTTATACTCATTTTCTCACCTATCATAATCCATTACTTCTACTCGGTTTGTCAGTTGGCACAAGCCACGAGAGGGTACATTAAAATCAACTTTGATGGATCGAAGTCTTCTTCATCGGTGGTGAGAGGATTTGTAAGTAGAAGTTGGGATGGGAGATTTATCCAAGTTGGGACAAAAATTTGGGACCAGCGTACGTATTAGTAGCGAGGCGACCGCTATGAGAAATGGCGTCAAAACATCGGTACAAGCAAAGTTTCATTCGAGTTGTTTTGGAAGGGGATAACCAAACTGTCATTAAAGCTATTAAAGGCGAGATTTAGGTGCCTTGGGAAATTTAGACACTCATCCAAGATACGAGATGTTTTCTTCGAAGGTACAATTATGTTCTAATTCACCATACGCTCGGGGAAGGAAATCGGGATGTGGACTGGGTGCCCAAATTTGGTCATAGTATTTCTTTTTCCTTATATTGGTTGTCTATTCCTTCTTGTTCCTTTCTCTACATTTTAATGGAGAACAACTTAGGTATAACCCTTGCGAGAAATGTTACTTGTTAGTTATTTTACTTATCCTTTCAAACAAAAAAATGAATGTTAGTCTCACATGGCAAAATTTTCCTTTTTTGCAATTTTGCTCTTCTCTTGGACCATGATAACAATCTTTTTAAATTTCTTAAACTTGCCTATTTTCTCATGTTCTCTGCCCAGTTGAGTCAATAGTAGATAAATGGCATAGAGTCCGAAACTATAGTTTCTAAATCTATAGTGTCATTGATGGTTTTAGTTGTCATACGACAAATTAGTATTTTGGAGAAACTAAATAAACTGAACTAAATTTAATTATTAAAGTTAGCTTCTCATAAGCATTTTTTTAAAAGGTAACATAAAAAGTATTAAGTAGTCCTTTTTTGAAGGGTTCAACCTATGTTATCATCCGAAAGAATGCATATAAGATTTTGTATAGGGAGAATTAAATACATTCCGATTTAAGCAATTCCATAGTATTTTGGTTTAGTTATTAAAGTTAGTATCCCGAAGCATTTTCTTAAAAAAAAAAAAAGGTAAGTATAAAATACGTTAATCGTTTTCTCAAGGATTATACCTACATTATCCTTTGAAAGTATACATATAAGGTCTTGTATAGGAAGGGGATGAAAAGTTATCAGTAGACCTTAGGATACATCAGTGTGGCAATCCAATCAATTGGCATATTGCCATCTCTTAAAATATGCCTAATAAAGATACTAAAAACAATGGAAGCATAGCTTTGATATCCCAAATTAGATGCTGAATTTTTCAAGGAATATGGATGTTATTATGAATTTCCTCAATAACTATCTTGTTGTTACCTTCAACTTGGATATGACTAAATGATGTCTCTAAAGGTGCTTTAATATCATCTCATATTGTTATAACTTAAGAGACGAGTATAGATGCACCATATAAAAATCTGGTACCTGCATGAATAAATTGTTCTTGCCAATCGTGAATTATGGATCTTGCTGCTGCTCCAACCAAAAATAAGCATTAAAGTTCAAATTGATGAAGCCGCCTGTAGGTAAATTCCACCCTACAAATTGGGTGTTCTTAGATATCTAAACTGGATGTTATGATTTGATTGGTAAAAGATGATGTGAAGAAGTGTGGTGTTGCTGCTACTTTACCTTATTGCATTTAACCCTAATAAACGATCCTAATGGTTTAGGTACTTCGTTGTGAAAGATGAAGCATATGAACGAGTACGGGTTGCATATTAATTCAAAGATAGTTACATGTAACTCACTTTTTTTAACACTATATGAAATATGACTAGTGAATAAAATGGTCTATATATTGTAAGATTTTAAGCATAGATAGTTTTAAAAATTATTTTTTTGATATTCTAGAATTTAATTCAACAAATATTAATAATAGACTGGAAAAGTTGTTTGCCACCAATGACCTCCTTTTTCCTCATCGATTTTGAATTTTTTCACCTAATTTTTGTCATCTTCATATTTACTTGATCTATTAGCTTGACCCTTTTAAACTGTGAGTGTGTAAAACTTATGGTCTCATCTTCCTTCTAGCTGTAAATAATATTTTAGAAAAATATTTAGGGCACATTGTCTATTAAGGGTAATCTCACTATTTTTCACAACCTTCCCCTTCCCAATGAAAAAAATAAGCCCTCAATCAGAATCCTAAATTTCAAGTAAGCTCATGATTTTATGTGCACAAGAACAAGAGGATAACAACAAAGATCACTAGTAGCAAATCCATCTTTCCCAAATCTATATTTTGTGAGAAAATTTTCTTATATTTTCACTTGGATTTTGAGAGGAGAATTTTTTGTCACCTTATTTTTTCCTCTCATTTTCTTTTAAGTGGAAACAAATAAAAATTAAATTTCTTTACTTTTTTTTCTTTCCAACTTATTTTTCAAGATCCTCGTAAAGGTTAAAAGTGAAATGGCATCTGTAACGCAACTTTGTTAGGAAGAACCCTCAAAAAAAAAATTGCTAAAAAATTGCAGTGTATAAGTGGATTTTATTAAGTTGATAATCGTTGTTACTTTGACAATGTGCTAAGCTAAAATTCCCAACATAAGAAACTTGTATTGCATGTGCTCTTAGGCATGCATGACAGCCAGTAAGCTTTATATATTTGATAAAAACACTAAATCTACTCCTAGTTGAACTGATCTGAACCTATTTGCTAAACTTTATTGATAACTAAACTTATTATAAAGGATTTTAGGATGAAATAATATCAACTTTGGGGTATTGTAAAAAAATAATACAAATTTTCTTCTTGGTCATGAACAATACAGATTTTAAAACTATTTAACAATTTCATAACATAATTGAGTTTGGGAGTCGGAACTCATAAGAAAGTTGACATATGTCGGCGGAGTCAAAATTTTGACCTTGTATTTTTAGGTTTAATGGCGACATAAACAAGTATTTTTTTCAGTTAATTCCCCAATATATGGAAACCAGCTTAAATATCCTATTATAAACCTATACTTATCAAATTTATTTTGAACTAAACTTAATTGAATTTATTTTTAAAAAATAAGGTCATTTCAATTAAGAAAAATATTTATGACTTCAATTTATTACTCCCTCTATTTCATAATATTAGGGTTATATCCCTTGTTATGTAAGATTATTAATTAAATTTTTAATAAGTTAATAATTTTTAATTTTATTATTTTTAATTAATTTATAACAATAAAAATTAATTATAAATTAAAAAATAGTTATTTTTTTCAAATAACAATAATAAATTGATATATTAGATTATATAATTTATTATAAACATTAAATAGATATATCTCTTTATTTTTTTCTATTTTGATTAATATATTTTTTATTCTTAATTTCCATTATATTTAATATTAATGTGAATAGTCCCAACATTAAATTGAATTATTGTATTAAATTTACCTATTTGGCATCATATGTGGCATTCTATGTGTCGCTCATACATTGTTTCAACTCAACTTTAATATATATATATATATATATATATATATATATATATATATATATATATATATATATATATATATATATATATATATATATGATATGTTACTCTAACTAACTTTTTCGTTTTAAATATTTGTTTATTTGTGACCTTAATGACTAGCTTATTAATTTTGTCCTAATTAATTACTTTTTTTCTTCTTTTTTCATTAACTTTCTTCACTTTCAATAAAATTTTGGCATAATTTGATCTTTCGGCATAAATTTTATTATAAAATTTGTATTTTTTTGGTAAAAAAATTTGTATTTTCTTAATATTTCTCCAAAATAAGAAAACGATAAAAATTTTAAAATGAAGGAAGTATTATTTATTAAGTCACTCCTGTTTTGCTAGTCTCTTCTAAGCTTCAGGATCAGAGATAGATGGAGGACCACAGGATCATTATAACCTATTGAACGAGGGGCAGTGGCGGAGCTTTTTATTGCTAATAGTATCCTAGGACACTGTTAGTAAAAGTTAAAATTTATGTTTAAAAATTTTTAAAATTGTTAAGGAGACATCTATAAAAAAATAACAATACTAATAAAATTTAAATAAGATACCATTAAGTGGTTAGCACCTCTCGCTCTTTGGGATTTCTTTTGTGAACATTACTTCTCAAACATGTGGACAGTCCCCCCTTCTCTCTCTCTGTTTCTTCTTGGAAAAGGCTAACTCTCTCTTCTTCTTCTTTTCTATTTCTTTTTCCCTGTTTTCTGACATATATGTTGGCCACGCTATCTGTGGCTTGTTCTTCTTTCTTCTCATTATCGTCATCTTTACTCTCTTCCCCCCCTTTTTTCTTTCCCCCTTCATCTCCTGATCTCCTCCTGCTTTTGCCTTTTTGAACTCCTTTTTGTATTTGGGATGTTTGCACTTATTGGACCATCATTTTGTTCATTTTAGTCTATGGGCTATTGTTGAAGAGAACAGAAGTAAATTTATGAAGGTGGTGATATGGCTTGGATAGAGGAGGGAGCGTCTCTCAAATCAAACATATATTTTGTTCAAGAGACAACTCAATCAAAAGTAGGGATGAGCATGACCAATGAGTACCGTGAAACCGAACCGGAATCGGTCAAACAGGTGAGGTTCGGAATTGAAACCGGTCAAACGGATAAGGGTAAAGTTCTTAAAATTTAAGAACCGGTCAAACGAGTTAAGGGTAAGGTTCATAAAATGAAATCATGGAACTGGAACCTTCAACCGTATAAAGGGTATTTTATTTTATATATCATAGATCTTGCCGACGGTGATGGATAAGCTATTGATGTTGAAGATGTAATGGAAGTTTAAAGGCTACATTATTTTTATTTAAATTTAGTTAATGAACTTGAAACATTTGGTTGTATTAGTTTTTGAAAAAACTTTGTAAGATTTTGATCACATTTCCTTTAAGAACGTTATTTCTACTACCAACTTTGATTTTGTAAAAAATTGCTAAAAATTGTAGTATTTAATTGTTTGTTTGTTGAATTTTAGTTAATTAAATGATTAATGTGAGTTGATGTTTGTAAGTTTTTAAGTACTTAGAGTTTTTTCATAAGAATAATGGTGTGAACAGGGTACCCTAGAACCCGAAACGGAACCCGAGGTTTAGGGTCGGGTTCCTAAAGTTTAGGAACCGGTCAAACGAGGTAAGGGTCGGGTTCCTAAAATTCGAGAACCGGTCAAACAGGGTAAGGGCCAAGTTCTTAGTTTTGGGACGAGGATACTTGAAATTGCTCACCCCTAATAAAAAATTTAACTCGATGGTTGAAGGATCGGGAATAGGTTTATCCTCTAACACATTTTACAACGATGGGGAATACGAATCATTAATTTGTAGGTTTTTCTTTCTTGAGATAAGAGTCATCATAATATTTATTGTGAAAACATAATAAGAAATGTATAGCATAAAGCTTACTTTCATCAACCTCTCATTTACGAAAATAATATGGGTTTTCATTTAAGAGTCTGTTCAAATTAGCATTTATAAAAACATTTATAATCGCTAACCGCTAATGCTCATAAATGCTCATAACCGCTCATAACGAGTTCATAACCGCTCATAACCGCTACAATAGCTCATAACATCTAGTTATAACCACTATAACAATTACCCACTATAATAGCTAATCATAAACTATTATTATTATTATTATTATTATTATTATTATTATTATTATTATTATTATTATTGAGAAAAAAATTATAAAATTATTATTACCATTATATCCGCTCATAACCGCTTTACCATCTTATAATCGCTATAGGAGCTCATAATAGTTATAAACGTTAATTATAACAGATCATAATCAGCTCATAAGCTGTTATAACAGTTAGTTTTAACAGTTGAAACGAACAGCACTCTATAATTAAGGCTCGTTGTTTAGTATGTTGTGTATTGTATGTACATTGTATTGGGATTAGATACTATAACATATATTTTTTAGGTATCTTTAGCTATTAGATTGTTTAATCCATATTTCATCAACGAGAATATATTCTAACATATGATAGGATTTCAGCTTTGTTATGCTTGGGTTGGTTTGTTATAACGTATCAACTATTTTTATTGGATCCTTTGAAACTATTTATGAGAAATGTTATGAGTAATGTTTGAGGGGCTAGGGTGCTGAAAATGCGATCGTATAGGAGCCCACAACCCCATGCTATGTCAAGTGACAAGAGAGTTGTGGACAATTGTCTGTTTGGGAGAATCACATGTTGGATCGTTATTCAAGAAGATGTGTAAGTTTGTCAGTCTTGACGTACTATAAGGACGTTGTTCTCTTCATGTCAACTTGATTATATACTCATACATGATTAATGTGTGCATGAAGGATCTAAAAAAAACTTATTATATACCCACCTAAAGGTAAGCCATTCTCTCCAATGAGTCCACTAATCTTAGAAATACCATGATTTATTGCCACTACTACAAAATTGTTACTTAGCGACGGAAATTGGCGACGAAAAAATTTCGTCATCGAGTAGCGACGGAATTAGCAATGGAAATTGACAAATTATATGACATGTGTCGAGTAGCGACGGAATATTCATTCCGTCGCTAATTTTAGAAATAGCGACGGACTATTCCGTTGCTTGATTCATAATCTGCACTTAATAATGTTTCCATATCTTGTTTTAAAGTAGTTTTTGGAGATTTTGGTGTATTGAAAGATTTTATCCCACATAGAATTTTTGAGTGGTTTTTACTACTTTATATACGTGGGTCTCTCCAACTGTCTTCAAAAAGAAACAAAAGGTGGACTTGGTATGCCACACATGAGAGTCGCCGTCGTCGCCCAATTGGGTGGGGCCGGACTCAAGCGAGGGTGTGGGTTAGGTCTTAATCTTATTTTAAAGTCTCGATAATTGCATTCTTCCAAAACTTACCATTGTGTTTACCAAAATCGTGATTTATCTTTGTTACTATATTTATTGTTATTAGAATAATATAGTTAATATTTGCAATAAAACTTGATTATTTGATAGAAAATATTTTTAAAAGTTTAAATCTAAATATATATGTAACTCAAATTTTTATTTAGATAGTATTTATGTCCACTACTAACTTTGGTAATTGAAATAATACATTACCATTGTGATTACATTACACTTTTTATATAACCAAACATGGTAATGTAAATGTTGTCCCATTACATTACATATCTAATTACATTACATAATTGATTACATTACACCCCTATTGCATTATATCCAACCAAACGCCACACTAGGGTTTGAAGTAATTGAGAATGAAAGAGGTACAACAGCAAAAATTACTAGAAGCATAAAGAAAGCAAGAAAAACTACATCAAAACCTGCAGCAAACAGAAGTACATAAAATATATCACTGACTTGCATATTAGAGGCATAAGTCGGTGGAGGTTGATTTTGATACGAGGGTAGTGTGCTTAATTTCAATCTCTAAGCAAAAAAATTGTGAAGAAAATTTGGGTTAAAATTGTTTTTTCTCAAGAATCTGGATTTGGTATACAATGAGATATCCTGTTGAAGATTTGCAATATTTGGTTAGGTGCTGACTTGATCTAAAGCATCAAATTCAAGGTGGATAGATTGAAGACAAATAAAAAGGTGGAGGCTAGGAACAAGAAAGTTGTGGCTGGCTTAATTTGAAGATTTGGGAACTCGACTTCAAGTTCGTGGCATAATAATTTAATTGATGGCGGTGAAGAAGACCAATCTGGGTCATGGATGGTTGAAGAAACCATAATGTTGAGGGGGAACGAGAAAACTCATGTCCACACCCAGGTTACAATTTTAGAGTGGAGAACCATGGCTTACCCTTCGTTCTTCAACCATGATTCTTAAACAAATTTTTGGAGTTGGAAGAAAAATCCCCAATTTGATTGAATTTAATCATGTGGACTACGGCCTTGACCGGAAGGAAATTGTTGAGGAGAGACAAAGTGAAGCAATTGTGAAGCCTTGGGAGGAAGGAACCTTAAGCCATAGCCGGTCGGTTGTCACCTGAAAGAGGGAGAGATTCATCACTTTTATAAGAAGAAGTGTATTTAAGATCCAAAAATTATATTTATAATTGTTGGACTATGTTTAACTCTTATACCTTAAATAAATCTATTAATAAAAACTAATTACATCATACGTATAAGCATATAGCCCGCAAACATCCTCAAAAATTATCATTAAATAGTACTCGAGTTATTATAAGACTGACAAGTGGTAAATTCAATTAGTTTTGCACTACTTATTTTGAGACATTAAAGAAGCCAATTGTAATATTTGAATATGAAATACAAGATGTCTAATGAGAAATTGTCATCCTGTAAAATAGTTTCAACACAAGTCCATGTGATTATCCTAATTTTGCTTCTCCATTAACTTTTCATCATGCCAACTACTGTACTAAAATTAAAGTTAATCACTACGCAAAGGCAGTAGGGGAGCTCATTTTCCACAAAATGACCAAAATACCCCTTATCAGTACATGGACCACCCTCACAAATGGACCCTCTGTACGAGTTAATATATGACCAAACAATCTAAAGTAGTACTACTAATTTACATTAATCAAGGCAAAAGGGTAGCTCTTTAATCAACATTAAGATACTAAAACTAATCTATTAGGTCTCCCTTATAGCTCTGCCTTGCGCTTTGTTATCTACACTTAAAATGGGAGAAAATCATCTGGTTCTTAAAATGGGAGAAAATCAGCAAGAGAACTAGAGTTATGGACACTTCCTTGGGCGTTTGTAACAGTGTTTATAACAATTAACAGTTTGAATATGGTAGACGTTAGCCATGACAGCTTATAAAAACCAATTTGAACTAATTATAACCACTCATAATAACTCGTAATAACTCATAACGATCAATTGTAACAATTCGACTAACAACTAATTTTTAACAATAAAAACGAACGGGTCCTTAGATAAATAAGTCATTTAATTGAACTTTGTACATAGTTATTTTTGGATTGGCATGATTTAGAATTGGTTTTGATATAAATTGAATTATTTTCAGTTTAGTGTTAATTGTTTGTCAATGAAATTTGTTTGATATTTAACTGTTTAGGATGGGTTTAGTCTGATAAAATTAATTCAAATGTATTTTTTTCAAAAACAATTTTGAATAACTTTATTATAAAACTTATTTGATTAACTTATTTTGAACTTTAATCTGATAAACTTATTCTAATCTTATTGGTTGAATTTATTATTGAATTATTTTAAATATTATTTGTTAAACTTATTTGCGGAACTTAGGCTTTGTTCTATCAACTTTTGTAGAACGGTGAGTTAAATTTTAATATTTGCAAACAACGTTTAGCAACAACAAACAAGTTTAGCACATAAACTCATATTAAGCTTAACAAATAATTTTACAATTTAGCAAATAAGTTTATAACAAATCCGAAATAATTTTAATAATTTAAATTTGAAATAAGTTTTTTTTATTTTATCAAAAAAATCAGAATAAGTTAAAACAAAAACAAGTTGAAAAAAGTAAGGTAAGGTCTTATTTTGCATTATTTATTGTTCTTGAATTTATTTTGGACTGATTTTATTTAACTGTATTAGTAATTACTCATCGAATCAGTATCATAGATCCTATGTGGCTGATCATGTATATATTTAGAATTGGCAAAAACTAACCCGACCCGAAAATCCGAAATAAACCCGCCTTGCAATTACTGAGTCAAGCTCAACTCGGATCTGTTTGACCCGTTGGGTCAAGGGTATAAAAACAACAATTTTAGCTTTTGTGGCTTGTTAATTGAATGTTTTATATCGTTATATAATTTTCCTTTCATTTTATCATTCTTTTAGTACTTGGTTATTTATTATATCACATCATTTGGAGGGATGTTATATATTTATCACAATCACTTTTACGAATGAACACTAATCCTATTTCATATCTCAACTTCTTTCTCATAAAAAATATTATATACAAAAATTATATATAATTAATTTCAATAAAATATGTATGAATTCAAATGGTGTGATATATTAAAATACTAAAAATGCACAAGTTACACTTGTTGCATTTTGGGTGAAGTAAATATACCTAGTCTTATCTTAAACAATAGACTTTTATTTTTAGAAATAAGATTACCATAATGATGTAAAATTTTGATGTTTTAATTAAAATAAATTTTAGTTTATTATAAGTCTTTACTTCTCATTTATTTGAAACCGTTTTAACGGTACCTGAATCATAATGCCTAGGATGGGCAATAGGTCGGGTTCAAATAAAGTCAAAATTTTTCTACTAAATAAAATGGGACGATTGAGTCTATCCATGTCAACCCTTTCTCGATCTGTTTAAAAATGCGGTGAGTATGCATATAAATCTCCTTATTATAATAGAAAAGGTGAAATAAATATCGGAATCTTAAACGAGTCATTAACATAATAAGTCATTATTATTCAACCTATTATTAGCCTTATCTAAATGAGTTTAGCGGACAAGTTGCTCGACTCAATGGGGTCTTCACACAAATATTATAATAAAATTTTTGAATATATTTTTGATATTTTTAAAAAAAAATACAAATACTATACTTTTTATTGAATTATGGGCAATTTTAAACAAATATATTTAAAAAAGAAAAATAATTGACAAAAAAGGCACTCGTGACCCGTTGAGTTGACCCGAAACCCGTATAACCCGATATATTACCGGTCGTATTTTACCCAAACTCGAAATACACTCGATCCATATTTTATCCGAATCCGAATACACTTAACCCGTATTTAACCCGTCCGCCCGAATTGACAGGTATAGAAGTAATTGATTAGATATAAACATTGAATTGATTTATACGCTCAACTCGTAAAAAAGCTATTGAAATATTTCGTAAGTTAACTTATTATAATAACTTTTTACCCTAAAAATTAATTTTCAAAAAGTTAATTTCAGTTGCTTGATGTAATCGTTCTTTTTATTTGACATCTTTTTTTAGAGACAAATAATTCCACCGAGCATTTTCCATGCAAATAGTTAATATAAATAGTTATCGCAAACTGCTACTTTAATCAACTGATAACTAATAACTAATTTAATCAGCCAACGAGTTAATAACTTATTGTCAAGCCGAGCCACAATAATCACTCCAACTATCATTACTAGGGCTGTACGGGGCTCGACTCAGTCAAAGCTCGGCTCAGGCTCGAGTCAAATCGAGCTCGAATTGGCTTGAATGCATATCAAGCCAAGCCTAAGCTTAGTAAGGCTCGGTTTGACTAAATAATTTATTTTTTTCTAAAAATACTTTTAGGAGAAAATCACCAACATTTTATTCAAACTTTTATTTCTTAAATTTGATACTAAAATATAAAATTTAACTTTGATTATAATTTTAAATTTAGAAAACTTTTAATTAAATAAAAATAAGAAAAATAAAATTGAGTAGAGCTCGAACCAAGCCCAAATTCGAGCCAAAATTATCTGAGATGTGTCCTGAGCCTAAATTGTAAACGTTCAACGAATTTTAAATTGAGCCTGAATCGAGCTAAAAATATAAATCAACCAAGCTCTGCCCATTTACAGCCCTTTTGTTAATGGGTTTTTGCAAGGTGAGTATAGATGAGATGAGAGAGAGACCAGCCCCTGAATCTACCAACGACTGTTAGGCTAATTAGCAATGTTTGCATAGTTTTTCTTTTTTTTAGGGGTGGGGTGGTGAGGAAATTGGGGTGTGGACTAGAGGGTAGAGGTGGTGGTGTTCTCGATAATTAAAAGAAAATCCTCGAAGCTGATGCCCACTTTCCTTTTCCCCTGTTTTAAGTCAGGGTCAGGGAGGCAGCATCAGATCTCTGCATTAAATTAAATTTATTTTTTCACTCGGCTAAAAAAAAATTAAAATTTATTTTTTGACTGAAATTAAATTTTAAAGGGAAATTTATAATTACACCATAGTCGTCCTAAGATACAAAAAGACAATTTTATCCCTTTCTTTATCTCTCTCTCTTTCCTCTATCAGCTTCTCTCTCTCCCCTCTCCCTCTCTCCTCTGTCAGCCTCTCTCTGTCTCTCTCTCATCTTTCAACCTTTCTCTCTCTCTTCTCTCTCTATCCCTCTGCCTTCCTCTAGAATATTTTTAGAATATATTATTTTTTAAAAGATTTATACCTTTTTCTTTAGATAAAAATTTATATTATTAGTTAAATTTTAAGAAGTTTTGTAATAAAGAAATAGTTTCACATTTTAAATTTTACTCTTATTATTTATTTTTCTTTATTTTAGTATAATTATACATTTATTTTATTATAAATAAATTAATTTATTTTGGCACAAAAATTATTTATTTTTATCATCTAATTTTAAGTAAAAATATAATTTTAATTTATTATAAAATTTAAAATTTTTAATTTTAGTTTTTCTTATTTCAATTAATTATTTTGATTAAAAAAATATAAAAATATTTTATTTAAATCCTAAACCTTAATTACTCAACCCTAAATATTAAATGAATAAAATTAAATATAAACATTCATCTTATATAACATAGAAATTAAACATCATGATTAATCATGAATGACTGTTTATCTTTAGTTTTATTAATTTAATATTTTAAGTTGAGTAATTAAGGTTTAGGATTTAAACAATATTTTTATAATTTTTCAGTTAAAATAATTTTAATTAAAATAAGAAAAAACTAAAACTGAAAATTTTAAAATTTATAATAATAAACTTAAGATTTAAATTTTATTTAAAAAATTTATTTTTTGTGTGAAAAATAAAATTATTTATTTATAATAAAAAAACACATAATAGTACTTTAAAAAGTTTTTAATAACAAAAATAAATTTTAAAATGTAAAATAATTTTTATTTTAAAATGTAAAATTATTTTAATTTTTAATAAAAAACAAAAATATATATAAGAGAGAGGAGGTGAGGAGAGAGAGGGGAAGGAGAGAGAGAGACTGGCAGAGCCAGGAGGCTGACAAGATAGAGAGAGGGAGGGGGTGACAGTGAAAATAAGAGAAAGAGGGAGGGGTATAATTGACTTTTGAATGGCTTGAGAGTAAAAATTGATGTCAAAATTGTAATTATAAATTGAAGCGCAACTTAAGTGTAAATCTCAATTTTAAATTAGCAGTAATAAGGAAGATATTGGTACATACGGTAGTTATATATAGCGAATTAGGAACCGACTCTTATTCTATTTGACCGATCTCCGAATTTTAGGAACATGACCTCGAACCTCGGGTTCGGTTCCGGTTTCGGGATACCCTATTCACACAATTATTCTTATGAAAAAAAACTTTATGATCTTAAAAACTTACAAATATCAACTCACGTTAATCATTTAATTAGCTAAAGTTCAACAAGCAAACAGATTAAATACCACAATTTTTAGCAATTTTTTACAAAATCAAAGTTGGTAGTAGAAACAACGTTCTTAAAGGGGATGTGATCAAAATTTTACAAAGTCTCTTCAAAAACTAATACAACCAAATGTTTTAAGTTCATTAACTAAATTTAAATAAAAATAATGCAATCTTTAAACTTCCATTGCATCTTCAATATCAATAACTTATCCATCACCGTCAGCAAGATATATGAAATATAAAATAAAATACACTTTAAACGATTCATGAGTTCCGGTTCCATGATTTCATTTTACGAACATTACCCTTACCTGTTTGACTCAGTTACTAATTTTAGAAACCTTACCCCTATCCGTTTGATCGGTTCCGATTCCAGGTTCGAAATCTTACTCGTTTGATCGGTTCCGATTCTGTTCCAGGACACCCATTGATATGCTCACCCCTAATTATATATTGTACTACTATATATGTGATTTAATTAATTAATTAATTAATATTTTAAAAGAAAATGAGACGGGACACCAGTGACATTTGGAGAAAAGGGAAGGGCGAGCAGGGGAAGAAGAAAATTTTGGAGAGATTTCTTGCGCAAATCTAGCGAGGGGCCGCAACCGGGATCTGGGACAAGTTTTAATAAACTTAGTTTTTTTGTTTTTTTGGGCTACATAACTAAGTTTAGTATATGACAATAACTCGTAATTTTAATCCCATTTTAATATACTGATTTGTCAAAATAAAATATTAATTTTTTGATTCGTTAACAATAAAGAAAGAGGTTCTCTTATTGGAGTATTCTTTGAAAAAAATAATAAAAAATGATTAAAAGAAATCTTAAAAAAGTTCTCAAATTTAAACTCGAAAAATGACAAATATATAAAGAAAAACATGAGTTAACTACTCAAGAAGGACCTTAAGCCAATGTATTACTGTCCAATAAGGACCTAAAATTCGAATAGCTTGCCATCAATGACCTTAAACATGTTTTCCGCCAAAAATTAGATATAACCACTTCAGGGAAAAATAAAAGAGATGAAAATAATATCCTTAAATAAACAGTAAAAAAATCCCTCACCAAAACTTCTTATCCTATTATTATTCGTATAAGAGGAACAATTTTTCTTTTGTTTATATAAGAGACAAAAAGTGAAAAAAAATAATTTTAAAAACTATGAAATTTAATGTAAATAAATTTCATGAAAAGTTATATTTATGACAAAGTTGTTGGGTTATTTTGTCCCAAATTCAGCTTTTAATTTTATCCATTTTGATCTCTTAACGTGGCTTTGTTCATGGAAAAAAATAAAGATTATTGATTGCCTTGTTGTGACTCCTCATATGCAGCCGTGTCCATTAACCATTTCATTTGCTTTGGTTTTGAGGAGTTATGTTTAGCTTAATTGGGATTTTTATGAGGTTATTATTATGGCTCATTATTTGGATGATTATGATGACTTTTTGACCATCTTTTCTATTGAAGTATGACTTTTTGACCATATTTCCTATTAAAGTTTTTCACGTTTTGAGTGTCTATAAATTGGGTTGATTTGTTTGGTGTTCGGTGAGGCCAAATTTGTGTGTCTATATGACATTTTTTTGTCATTTGAGTTTTCAAAGAATTTCAATATATTATTTCTTTCGTTTCTATTCACCTTTTGTTAGAGAGTTTTAACAATGATCTCGTAGTGTTTATGAACTCATTGAAATCTTGTATCCATTTACATATGATCTTGTTGCGCTTATTAGTCCCTTAAGGTATATGTTTTGTACTCTCATTATTATAATGGATTTGGTTGTTCATTTGTCGCCCATGGTTTTCTCCCATTTTGGTTCCACGTAAAAATCTCGGTGTCCATTTCGATATTATTATTCTTGCCTATATTTCTGTAATATGTACATACTCCTTCTCTCTTTCGCTTACTACACTACAATCCAATTATATTTTTATTTTTTCTAACAAGTGGTATCGAGTCGAGGTTATCTTATTTTCCAATCTTGGTTTATTGGAGCGTTTTGTTTAAGGGTGTTTCAGTTGATATTGAGAAATTCATTGGCGTTACAAGATCAATTTTTGCACAGTTTCAACTTCTACCCTTCCGGGTTCGTTTGACGCTTTTTCGTTGTTGGTTGAATTTGGTTCAAGGGAGTGTTTGTTGGGTTATTTATGCCCCAAATTCTTTTATATATTCAACCCCATTAGCCTCCATTCATGTGGCTTCCTAATTCATTCCATGCGTAACAATGTTGGATTTTTCTACCAATATTTAACCTATTTTGGCCATTTCACTTCTCCATTAACGTAGCTTTGATATGCTAAATCTGGGAATTTTCAGAAGTCGATACGGGCTGTGTCAGCTTCAACTTCTCCATGACAAGGTCGTGTCAGCCATTGCTTCGTCCGTTTAGCTTGCTTCACTTCGGGAATTCAATACCACTTTATTGTGATTCAAGTCTCCTTCGGTTATGAGATGTTTCAGCTTTGTTTGTTGTTTAATTGTTGAGCATTTATATAAGATTTATGAGTAGTTACATTCAGCCCAAACATCCCAAAAATCACCTCCTCCTCCCTCATTCAAGCCTATAAATATGGTGATTCTTCAACAATTCCAAGTGTGATTTTTGTCTTACCATTTGTGACATTTGGGGAGTGTCACCTCCCTTTGTGGGCAATTTTAGTGAGATATTAGGTACCAATTTACATCTCTATCTTTTCTATTCCACATTATATTGAGAGTTTATTAGTTGAGATAATTTTATGTATTTATATTGTTGAGATTTCATGCGATTTGAGATTTGTCTCTCTATCGTTTGATCTCGTTGGGAATATACCCTTATAGATCATTTGTACTCTCGTTTCTATCATAATGGATTTTGTGCCCTTTGTCGCCAATGATTTTGTTTTGGGTTATTCCATGTACACATCCCGGTGTTCATTTTGATATATATTGTTACTTGCCTATATTTCTCTAATATCTACATTCTCCTTCTCTCTTTCACTTACTGCACCCCAATCAAATTATATTTTTATTTTTTCTAACAAAAGTTGTAATGATTATATTAAAATTTATATTTGATAATAGCATTAGTTATATTTATAAGTTAAAAATTATAGTACATTTATATGCATTAGAATTAATCAAGTTCATAATTAGATTAGTAAATAATATGAATCCTTAGGAATTCACCAATAACTTGTTAGATTTGTGTTTTGAAGATTCGGGTTCGAATTCCGATCTCATCTTAAACTTAAGATGTCGAAATAATGACCTCTACTTTAAAGACTGCTATGCCACTAAAGAAAAAGGCTGTTTGTTAACATTTTATCATTGAATTAGTATTTACTCTATTTGGTATAAGATTGGAAAGAATGCATGTGACATATGAAACCCAATAGAAGAAGGAGGCGAATGATCGACAAAAAGTCTAAAACAAGAAATCTTATTATAGGAAATTACACTTTTTGATCGGAAAGTATAGCAAAGGCTTGTCGGAAAGTTATTTTTATTTGATGTTCGGATAGGTATTGAAGACTTTAGGTCCTTATGGAGTAATTCAGGCTTCAAAACAATAATAGGCAAAGGTTGTTTGGTTGACATCTATTTGGAGGGAAAATTAATTGTTTGGAGGGGTTAGTTACTTTAACCAAGTCAAAATAATTAAATAGGTGTTTTCTAAACAGTTATTTTGAACAACTCTTTTACTCAAAATAACTCTTTCTCAAACAGTTATTCTAATTAACTTTTTGAAAATAATTGTTTGTACAAAATGACATATTTATCTAAAAGTTTGAAAAAACACACATCCAATATTTAGATCTGCCTCTACCACAGCTACTAAACAAGAAGCATGATGAGAGATTCCCTATAAGAAGATTCATTAGTCAAGCATAAATTTATAAGAAGATTAATTAGTCAAGCACAACACGCGAGAACCTTGTTATTATTATTATTATTATTATTATTATTATTATTATTATTAATGCAAACAGCCAATGGTTAGAAAAAAACTAAATTTACTAAACACCTTTTTCCATAAAATAACTAATGCACACCACTAATACAAATAATTAACAACTAATGATTAATGCAAATAGTTAATATTTAATTGGTAAACAAGGCCTATGACCTTTCCCATTATTTTAGGTTTCTACAATGGGTTACAACCTTTTTAAAAAGAATGTCACTTATTAGATTACTCTTTAGGTTAATGAGAAAGTTCGTCACCATGGGAGTACCATATCGATGCAAAAGTAGGCATAACAACTATTCTCGATGAAGACAGATATTTTTCATGAGTGAATTATCTTCCAAAATCCGCAATAACTCTCCCTACAATGCAGTGAAAGAACTTATGCCACCTTAATTGTACAGATAAAGGGAAACATTATAATTATACTTAAATTCTATTGCTATAACAACTTTGGCTGAAGACCATATCCTATACTGTAGAGAGGGCTTCATGATAGCTTCACTTTCGGTGGCAGTCATGACACAGAAAGCTCAGATGTTGGGGGTCAATACTATAGCAACGGCGATCTGGAGGAAGATGGCACCCCCAAAGGTCGAATTCATGGTGTGACTAGCGATGGTGGTGGGATAGTTTCACACCAAGTCACTTTTGTTTTTAAAAGGAATTATACGAGCTCATGAAGTTTTCTGTCTTTTGTAATTGGTGCCCAGAATTTATATACCATATCCTATTGAGTTGTCAAAGTGCTTGAATGAAGAGTATGAGTTTCAATAACTCAATCTTAGGGTTTTCACCTTGTTATTCGAGACACTTTGAGGGGATTTTTCGAGTTGTGGAGTAACATGAAAATAAATGGTAAATTTGTGAAAAAATGTGCATATTTGCTTTGTATGCTGTGATGAGGTCACTATGAGAGCCGAACGATATCAATTTTTATGGTTAACCCTTTGAATTACAAGTATACCCTTTTTGTATTAAATTCGGGATAGGATGTTGGACCAATTTATATAAGGATAATTTTTGTATAACCCAACCAAAAATTTTCAATGTTTCGATAACCTTGATATGTTGGATCCTTAATTATATTTTTTTCTTGTAATTGCCACTGGCCGATCACAATCTAACCCATCTAAGAATTTTAAAAAATAAAAACAACCTTAATTTTGTTTATATTAAAAAAGGTCAACCTCACTAAAATAAGCTCAATCACACTCTATTTCTCCTCTTCTTGAGCGTCCAAATTCCCAATTTCTAACTTTTAATAAATCTAAAAAACAGAGTAGCCAGACATTATTTACTACTTTTTGGAGGTGCTTTTCGTTTTCCCAGAAAAAAAGACCAAGAACATCCCATCAAAACCCTCCTCTATGGAAACAACAAGCAATATATGAGTACTTGGTACTTGCATTCCCCATATGATTTCCCTTCTCTAACCTCCTGTTCATCTCTGCCTCCCTCTCTCTCTTTCCTGTTTCTTCTGTTTCATTGTCTCCTCTCTCCACAGAAAATGCACGACTCTTCTGAGATAATCTCAGAACCAAGAACTCAAGATCTCAACCTTAGCCTTTCAAATCTCTCCCCCAATCAAATGGCGGTGATCTGACAATCCTGGTGGCGCTGACCGTGGATGTAAAGGTAAAGAGAGGAAGTGAAAGAGAGAGAGAAATCTGGAAAACAGGGGATGAAAGATGCAGGTTGAAGAGGAAGCTTGGGCTCTGTTGTTCTTCATTCTGGAGATGATTTTCAAGCTTTTTAGGCTTTCTAAGAGATGGGTTTTATGTACAGATCCCATTTTAAGAAACCCTTTTCTTGTTTCTCTCTCATGGCCATGTTAATTACCAGTTGATGATTGGTGTTTGGTTGTGATATTGGCGGGACGGCTCAATCCATGATTTGGTAGTGAAATTTCTCCCCTCTTTTATGTGATTTTCTCTCACTTTAACTTGCTTTTGTTCATGTGAAGTGGATTTTGGATTTTCCTTTTTTTCCCTTCAAATTTCTAGCTTTTTTTTTGGTGCGTCTTCAATTGGAAGTTTAGTGTTTTTGCCTTTTTGATTTTGCTTGTTTTCCCCTGCTGTTCTTCAGTTAATCTTAAGCTTCAGAACATCATAATATCACCTTTTTGGGTTGAAGGATGCTGGGCATCTTTTTCAGCTTGGTCTTTTGGGGGGGAACTAGAGCAAAATGACTTAATAAATTATCCTCTAATTTATATGGATGAATTAATGGGTAGTCAATAAGCTCTAATATAAACTATTATGGTATGTAATTTAGGGTTTATAATAATAATCGACATTTCAGGAAGGACTGAATATGAATTTAGATTTCAAATTGAAGCTTTTTGGGCATAAATATCTGTTTCCAGTTATTTGATCTAAGAAAAGAGTCATTTTTCTAGCGGCATTTGCCTTTCTTGTGTCTTTTATCATGGCTAATTTGGGTAAATTGTCACACATAATCAAACGCATATATATTTAGAAAAATGGGTCCATATTCATTTTTTTTTATAATGCCAAACTCATCTCATGAACTTTGGACAAAAATTCCAATTTCCAAGTTGGTTTTTTTGGGTTATTATTATTATCTTCTTTATGCAATTTTATGATTGTGGCATTTTGTTGTTTATTTGTGGCCGTTTCTGTATGATTTTCTCACAATGTGTGTACAAATTTGTTAGTACCTACCTTTAAATAAGTGGGCAATGAGTAGTGACCAGACAAGAAGTGGTAACATGTACTGTAGGAGTCATTTTCCAATTTTAATTCATTGTTTATGCTGCCTCACACTACCACCATCATCATAGTATTGAATTTTTTTTTAATGTAAGTGGACCCACTCTCTAGGTCTCCTCTGTAAGGTGTAATACGGGTGGACTCAGGACAGAGAAAGGGTGCACAATCAAGTATTGAAGTTGGCTACATTTGACAGTGGATTAATAAAATAGGAATCCGACTCAATATTTAGTTACACTAACTTTTCTTAATTAGCCTTTTGGATGGGATCGTAACTTGGGACGGGAATGGTTGAATCCATGGATTCGAAGCAGGTTAGGTCGTACCCGCACGTATTCAAATATGTACTCTGTCGAATATCTGAATAAACAATCGACATTTGGATAATTGGAAATTGATGTTCCTCCGGAGTAGAGCTGGCATGACTCGTGCTTATTCGATTTATTTAATAGTCAGGTTAATTTTGTTGTGATTTTGAAAATAGCTTAAACCTACTTTAAAAAAATAGAATAGAAAAAACATGTCCTTTATACTAAGCGGCTAAGTGACGTAGAGTTTAGGCTAAAATCAATTACATTTGTGTCAGGTTCGTATTTTCTTAATAATTTTGGGTTGGACTTAATCATGTTATTGTGTTAGATCAAACTTTTACTCCTCGAGTAAGCTGGATGTGTACTGTTCAGATATGTGAAATTAAACAAATGTTTTGGTATAAATTTTGACAAGTAGACTAGGATTGAATTTAAACCAAAAAGATATTAGAGGAAAATTATTTTGTATTTCAATGGAATAGGCGCGACTATGGGGCGGGTGAGGTACCCAATCTAAATTTATTTTTGGATGAATAGGTGAGGTACTCAATTGCTCATATTCTAGCCCCTTTTTCAATACCTTTTTCTAACCCATTTAATATTCCTGTTCAACACCCAATTTGTAAAGTCATTCTGAGTTGTTGCCCAGCACTTGTGTATCAATAATATAGAGATTGATTCTTTGAGAATCAAGAAAATTTATGAAAAGCTTTTTATTAAGATTAAACATTTTTTATCATTAAAAAACATAATAGTGTGAATCGTGGCCATGGATTACGATAAGAACACCCAATTCTCTAGCAAATACAACCCCTTTTTATCATTTTTCATATGTGCATCCAAGTAATGTCTTTCGGTTTCACCTAACGCTCAAAATCAGAAACGGTCTCTCCAATGTATGAATGTTTGGAGTTCACGTTTTCATCATCTTTGGTAAATCAAGTCCATTGTAAAGACATTCATAAACTTCTCAACTATAATTTTTAGCTGATAATCCCAATTTCAACTTAGATTTTTGAGAAACATCAAGATCATTTAATAAAATTGCTTTCAATTTTTTCAAATGAACAATTTGAAGACCTATTAATTCTTACAACCAATTGTATAGTTGATCATTTAAACCTTTTAATTCATAAATATGGATGTCGGACCTATACATAGGGATATTCCCAAAATTCACAAAGAAAATAGGAAGTGAGTTGGATAAAAGAGAAGTAACTTGGACCAAAAAAAAAAAAAAAAAGAATGGATTGGACAAAAAGAAATGAAGTGATCAGGAATTAATGGGCAATCATATTAACACATTCTTGGTTTACATTTAGCTATCTTTATAACGATTGAATATTTAAAGACATGACTAGAGAGACCCATTAAATCTAGTTTATGTTAATATTTTCACTCAATCAATTTACAGAAGAATAGACAGACATATTAAATTTGGTTTCTGTTAATATTTTGACTCAAACACATTAATATTGAGGTCCGTTGCAGTTATCCAAGTAGCTGTTCTGATTATCTTTGAAGGAATTACAATTTGGATCCTTTCGAAGAAAACTTTGTGTATAATGGATTAGTTACAATTTTTGGCATCTAATTGAAGTTGGCCAGGGTTGTCACCCAACCATGGAGTCGTCTAAAGAGAAAAGGGACAGCACAAAGAATGACAAGATAAATTTTGAGAAGAGCATCCGCCAAATGAGTCCTCTCAAAGCTGGACCCATTTCTTCCCTCATGGGTATTGGCTTGCTCCTCACTTGCCTTTCGATTTATATCTCTATTTTATGGCCACGTGAAAGCCCCTTTTTTCTTTTATTTTTACTTTTAAAATTGTGATTATATTAGTCATCTTATAAATATATATCTTTTAGGACATGTTCTCTGAAAAAAAAAAAAATGTAGAATAGAACGGAATCAGCACTTAACATTTTGGGGTTGGAAATTGAATTTAAAATCTGAGCTCAAGTTTTGGTGAACAAAACTGAACGGAATGAAATCCCAATTTATAACTACTTAGCTAGTAGTTATATATTGGGATGATAAGGGGAAAGTCATTCTTAACTATACTAGAATCCTGGTTGAAGTGCAAAATGTTTGGAAATGGTAAGGATGGATGCATGAAAAGGTTAAATATCAAGAGAATTTGGCTACCGAAGGTGAAACCAGGAGAATTAGGAGGCAGAAAAGACAAGCAGAAGTGAAGATGATATTATAGTTCAGGTTACTCTGGAGAATGAGGAATTTCAGAATGTAAAGAGTAGAAATAGTACCCTTGTGCAACATAGAGTGCTTAACCTTGGAATACCTACTGCAATAAGTCCATTTCAGATACTGCATCATATTGGTGAAGAGAATGAAGTCTTGGAGTGGGGAGTATGAGGGGTTGCAAACTCAATCACTTGATGTCAATAGCTAGTTGGAACATAAGAGGTCTGAATAGACCTGAAAAACAGCTAGAAGTGAAAAAATTTCAAGTTGGGAATAATCTTGCTATTTTGGGGTTGGTAGAGACCAAAATAAGAGATGTTGGTTTTATGGTTGCTTATAATAATATTTTCCTGGGCTAGGGATCCTACATCAACAATGAGCATCATCCTAGAGGGAGAGTTTGGGCCCTATTGAATCCTGGATTGGTTCAAGTACAAGTTGTGACCTCTTCAAATCAACTACTGCATTGTAGAGTTTAACAGTGGAACTGATGCAAAATTTTATTTCACTTATGTCTATGAAGTTAGGTCATGTTGCGTTTCACTATAAGGAGTTTAAGGCTTTAAGGAGTTGTAAGTAAGGTTGTAAAGAGTTGTAGGATAGATGTAGAGTTAGTTATAAAAAGTTGTAGGTAGTTGTAATCAGATGTAAGTCTGTAAGCTAAAGCTAAATAGAACATGGCCTTAATAAGGAGAAGGAAATAGGGAGCTTATGGGAGAGACTGATTACTATTAGGACAACTATGCAATCTGCTTGGTGTCCTGGGTGATTTTAATGCCCTACTTAATATTGAATATAGAATAGGGGTAATCCAGTTCCCCTAATGATATAACTACCTTTTGATATGATACTCAGCAACGTGATATCCAGGATATTCAATCAATAGGCTAGTGCTTAGATACACCTGGTGAAATAGGCATGAAAATGGAGTGACGAACTTTTTCTAAGTTTGATACAACCTTAGTAAACCAAGAGCAGTTGCGGCTATAGGAAGATACAGGAGTTGTTTTCTGACTTGAAGGTATATTTGATCATTTTCCACTCATCATTCAATTCTACTCACCTAATGTGCATACAAAAAGGGCATCTTGATAATGTGAAATATGGGCATCTTCATACTATAAGAACATTGTTGAAGAGGAACATGGTTGAAGAGGGTTGGGGAGAGTTGATATCCAGGAAGTAAAATGTATCAGCTAGTTACTAAGCTTAAATTGCTGAAAACATCCCTAAAAAAAAGTGCACAAGGATAATTATGGTGCTATTCATGAAAGAGTTGGTATGGCTAAGACTCATCTACATAAGGCTCAAAGTGATCTGCACTTAGACCCTCTAAATTCAGACCTTTAAATTGTTGGAAGGGATAGGAGAAAGGAGTTTAATGCTTTGTTGGATTCATCTGGTTTGCTCCTCAGACAGCAAAGCAAGTTCAAGTGGATTAATTTGGGTGATCAATGTAATAGATATTTCTTTGCATTGCTTAAGCAAAGAAAACAACAATATATCATTTATGAACTTAAATACTGTCACGGTGGTATTGCTGAGGGTAGAGATGATGTCGCCAACATATGGTTGAGTTATTTGGTAATAAGTTGGGATAGCAGAATGTGCACAAAAGCTAGATTGAAGTTACTGTTTGTCAAAGTGCTTACGTGGCTGGTAGGGAATTAGTGCATGATGTTCTTTTGCGTCAAGAAAATTTGGGGGGGTAACAAGAGGAGGAATATCAGCCCTAGACGCCTCCTTAAAGTGGACTTGAGGAAATCTTGTGATTCCGTACGTTGGACTTCATAAATGAAATGCTGAAAGGTTACTACTTACCTAATATTTGTAGACATTGGATATTGAGTTGTGTGACTTACTACTACGAAAGCACTTTTAACTACCGTTAAAAATGACTTTTAACGACGGTTAACGAGGCGTTGTTGTATGTACCAATTTTGACTACGGTTCTACAATTATAGTAAAAAATACCCTATGACGACAGTTCTATAAAAAAACCGTCGTCATATATGAACCTATAACGACGGTTCTTCATCCGAACCGTCGTCATAGGTCCAATTTAGTAAAAAATAGAGCTCCTTTCAGATCTGAAATCTGAAAGAGTTCTAAAATTTTGATATCTAAAAATTAAAAATGAGGAAGAGAGCGAAAAACAACGAATGAAGAAAAGTAACTCTAAAAAAACTAAAGAAATACACATATAAAAAACTAAAGGAATACAGATTTAAAAGGAGCGAATCAATACCAAACAAAGAAACATCTAAAGTATAGATCTAAGAACAAAATTCAAACTAATTATTTCCTCTTACGGATCCGGAACAGGCGCCCATCTCTTTCTCAAACTTTAGCTTGCATCTCTTGAATAGCGGCAACTTCCTCCTCCATCTCCTTCAATTGCGTCTTCATCTCATCCAACTCCTGAGCCATGCATCAAAAACAAAAAGAGGTAAGATTACCAACACATTCTAGGGTTTCTCGGAATTGCGAGGAACAATGAAACGATTGACGAATAGAAAACGTAAACGATTTTCCAAATAAATCAAGCAATAAACGAGAATAGGAGAAAGAATTAAATAAATCGAAGAAAACCTTGAAGGCGTCCTCGTTGGCGGCATACATGTCGGCGTCGGGGCCATGGCCTTCCATGTCTCCTTCCAATTCTCCCTCAACGGGGATATCTCCTCCGTACATCATGCTCTTTGCTCCATCTCGCTCTCGCTCTCGCTCTCCCTCTCGCTCTCGCTCTCCCTCTCGCTTTCTCTCTCTAGTTTGTGACCGGAGAAGGTCGATCAATGGCTACCAACGTAGGATTTATGGAGCTGAGGGGAGAGAGAGAGTGCTCGGAGAGAGACACACACGGAGATTTGGGATTGGAGCTGAGGGGAGAGAGAGAGTGTTCGGGAGAGAGACAGACGAGAGAGATTAGGGATTGAGTCAAGTGAAATTAGGGAGAGAGAGGGGAAAGGAAGAGGAAGCGGCCAAGGACGAGAGAGAGGAAGCGGCCAAGGAGAAAGAGAGGAAGCATTAGGGTTCTTTAAGTTACCGACAATGTTTTTAGTGCTATGGCGACGGTTCAATTAAAAGAATTGTCGTCAAAAGTTTTCTCTGAATTTTTGACGACGATTCTTTTATTGAACCGTCGTCATAGGTTCTTTTACGACGGTTCTTTATTTGAACCGTCATCATATGTACATTAATAATCGTTTTATTTATAAAAATGCCATCGGTCCATTTTTTATGATAGTTTATCCTTTTAACCGTCATTAAAGACCCATCGTTAAAAGTGGTTTCTATAGTAGTGACTAGTCCATCCTACTCTATTTATATGAACGGAAGGTGTTACATTTTTTTCAAAAGAGGAAAAGGTCTAAGACAGGGGACCCTATTTCTCCACTTTTATTTTATTTTAGTACTAGAATACCTTTCAAGATTACTTCAAGATGCAACAAAGAGAGGGCATATTAAGTTCCACCCAAGTGTAGAGCAGATCTAAAGGAACTTTTTAGGGGTTTTAGTGATCAATTCAAGAAGCGGTCTTTGGTTGTATGGGAGACTGTTTGTAAATGGTTTCAAAGACATTAAATTGTGGAATAAAGCTCTTATTACTAAGCTTTTGTTGGCTGTTACAGAGAAGAAATATATTCTCTGGGTAAAGTGGATTAATTCTCACTATTTGAAGCAGCGAAGTATTTGGGATTACCAGCAAGGTAGGGATGTGTATTGGTATTGGAGGAAGGTGTACAAAATTATAGGGATGTAGTTACAACGATGCATGGTTCATCGTTCAAATGAGTAGTCCAATACCGTGCAGTTTATTAGGACTTCAAAGGAGATACATAAACAAAGTTGGTAAATGTACGACATCCTAACAAAATCCCCAAACACAAGTTTGTGCATTAGTTACTAATAGAAAACAAGATCCCTACTAGGCAGAACTTGGCAAAATTCATGCCACATACAGATGCCCCCTTGTGGTATCTGAGGCTCATCTAACATCAAAAAAAAAAAAAATTAAAAAAATACCAATAGGTAGACACCGTCCGCACAATACGATTGGAGAAGAGTAGAAAGCTGTTCGGTTCTTCAGTTTCGCGTCATTTAATGGTTAAAAGCAAACATGGGTCTTAGGTGCAAGCAGAAAGTAATATAGGTCATATTTGGCAAATAATTTTTTAAAAATAATTTTTAGTGAAAAATAGGTTTTTTGAGGATGAGGAGATTTAGCTTTTTAACTTGGTCAAAAGCTATTTAAAGTGTTTTATAAGTTGTCTTTTTGTAATAACTTTTACCCTAAAAATTCATTTCCATAAAGTTTTTCTCATATATTTTTGAGAAACAACTAATTTTACCAAAAACTTTTTAAAACAGTTAATATAAACAACTTATTGCTAATTATGGTCATAATCTTTTAAGTCAAGACAACTTCTTTATACTATTGTGCTTGGGAACAAAGACAATGAACAAACATATAACAACCAAAAAGAATACAACAAAAAGGTCAAGTACCCATATGACCATTCCATTTGGTTTTGGTTTGAGTCAATTTCGAATTAGGTCATCTTTGGTTCAATTATATTTGATTTGGTTTTGATTTTGGGTCAGGCTATTTTTAGTTCCAGCTTATTTTAGGTATTGATGTTTGTTCCGACCAACAAACTCGTCTTGCAAAGAAAAATGATCTTGGAGGAAAATGTATGTGTCATATTTGGTTAGCTTTGGGTCCACTTTAGGTTACTTGTTTTGTGTGTCATGTCATATTTCTTCCTGTCATTCAATTTGGTTTTCAAGTAAGTTTTGTGAGCTCTACATGAGGATTCAAGTGTCATATCAAATATGCTTTAAGGTCATTTGATTTTTTTTCGGGTTTACGAGCTCTCCATAAGGATTCCACACAAGAGCAAGATGCATAAATGCATAAGTATAATTAGCACAAAAGCGTTGAATTTACTAGATTTTAACCTGTGATAATGCACCAGTTGTATTTAAAAAGTTTGTTTAAAAATTTTAAGATATAATATAATTCATTGTTCATCTTCTTTTTTAATTTTTTGGTAAGATGTAAGTGTATGTTTTCCTTCTTAGAAACATCCATTTACATAATAATCAAGGCATTCCTTGAGAATCTTTACAGGCTAAGTAGTATGTGTGTTTTTCCTATATGATGTATTTGCTTAAGAAGATCCTCCCATACACAATACTTAGAATGGTCCAATCTAGCTCACTGTTTGCAAAATACCGTCTATTTCTTTCTTGCCAGCATACGTGTGTGTATATATATATATATATATATATATATATATATATATATATATATATATATAACAACTGACATTGTTGTGCATAACTTCTTATGCCTGCCATTATCTGCTGCTTGGCTTAGTTCCTGTATGTAGTTATCCCCGGGGCTATACTGAGAATGTAGGATGGTCTCTAACATTTGTGTTAGCACTGTCTTGGCATAACTGCACTGAAAAAACAAATATGCTCGCATTCTTATCCTGCATTACACAGAATGCAGGATTTCTCACATTGATAATCCAAACTTTGCAAGCTTATCTCTAGTTAGAAAACTCTTTTGGATTAATATAACCACATAATGAATAAAAATTTGGGACTATGATTTTTGTGCCACACTATTTTGTACTATCAGAGTGGTGGTCCATTTGATCTAATCAAATCATATCAACTGGTAGCACTGTATCTGTCCTGTGTCCCAGTAATCCAAACATTAGATTCAGTGTCAAACCCTTCAACCATCATATCCTAGCCTTAAGTATTCTCTTCCAATACCAGCTGCATTTGGTGGTAACTTGGCATTGCCAGATTGTGTTGTTTTTTAGGTAGTATTGGTGGACCCATTTAATCCATGAACCATCAGCTTTAGTGGCAATGTTTCACAAAAGTTTAGTGACTTGAACTACATTCCATAGATATGCATTCTTAATCACTATCCCTCCCTCTTCCTTAGGTAGGTAAAGTGTTTCCCAAGCAATTAAAGGTTTCCTTGGTTCAGATGAGGACTGCCATAAAAACTGCCTTCATAGTTGAATTACTTTCTCTAGGACCATCTTTGGTAGCAAGAAAATTTGCCCCCAATATGATTTTGTAAAACTGAGGTTATCAATTGGGTTCTTCCAGAATATGTAAGCTTTCTATTTGGCCAAAGCTTGATTCTAGTTGTAATCTTTTGAGTGAGTATCAAGCAGTCATTCTTACTCGGCATGTGGTTTGATTGCCACACCCATGTATTTGAAGGGAAGTTTCCCCTGTTGGAATCCAGTTAATTGCAAAATTTGTCTCAACTCAGTATCTGATATGCCTGCACATACCACATGGGATTTGTCCAGGTTGGCCTCCAATCCATTGCAATGTGAAAAATGTTGAAATACAGGTACAGAACAAGAGAAGATCATCTACAAAGCTTAAGTGACAAAAGTTTAAACCCATGGCAGCTTGGATGATATCTAAATTTTCTCTGCATGGTTGCTACTTTTAATGCTTTTGATAAATACTCCATTACCAAGACAAACAGGAGATGGGATATGGGGTCCCCTTGCCTTAGCCCCCTTTTGCTATTAAAGAAGCCATAGTTCATACCATTCACTTTGACAGAGAATGTAGAGGTTGTAACACATGTCGTGATTCTCTGTACAAGTTGTGGGAAACCATACCCAAGAAAAATCCCCTCTATGAAGTTCTGTCTCACAGTGACATATGCTTTATTTAAGTCACTTTTCATGAGGGCTTTAGGTGGTATTCCTTTTATGTTGTACATCTTAACCAAGTCCAGACATATCATCACATTATGCACGATGGATCTATGCTAAATGAATGCTCTTTGTGTTTCATTTATTAGAGTACTTATAGGGTTCAGTCTTTTGCACATGATCTTGGTTATGCACTTATAGAGTATGTAACCTGCAATAGGTCTTAACTCAGTAGGGGAAATAGGGTTTGGTACATTTGGTATCATAGCCAAACAAGTTGCACTGATATGTTTTAGCAATTTTCCATGCTTGAAAAAAATCCTTTACAGCTTTACAGATAAGAGGCCTAGTTGTATTCCATGTACTGGTGAAGAATTGTATGTCATATCAGGATTTTTCCCTTGTCAATGTCCAACATAGCTTGTTTTATCTCTGCATTTGTGATGGGGTATAATAGTTCAGTTTTCTGCTAATCAGTCAAACACGGCCCTTACATGAGCACTACCATGGATAGAGGTCCCCCTGTTTTATTAATTCCTAGAAAATTTTCAAAATGCTTTCCTTTAGCTTTACCTATTTTTTGCAGGTCATCTATAGGTCCTTGCTTTGTTTGCATTGTCTTGATTGCCATATAGTAGTGTTTGTGCTGTAAACTGGCAAAAACGAATGCAATATTTTTGTCCCCATGTAGCCATGACTCTTTTGCTTTCTGCCTTAAATATTGCTCCTTAGCCCTTGACCAGTAGATTGTCTCTTTCTAAAGCTAACTTCTATATGGTATATAGTTCAACATTCATAGGATTCGCATGGATGGCCAATTGAACCTTGTGTAGGTGCTGTAATGCCTCTGTAACCCTTATTTGAATGCTGACAAATTTCCAGGCATGTTGTGTACCACAGGGAGTACGATTGTCGGTCTCGGGGAGTTAGGTATCGCATAAGTCTAAGTTCATGTCCTTTTAAACTAAGCTGAAGAACCATTCAAATTGTTCGGTATTATAAGCACTTAAAGTACGAAATGAAGTCAAATAAAGAAAGCCTTAGGCAGGGATTCACCAAGCTAACATACCAAACATCTTAATTACATGCCTCTACATTATTCACAATTGCGATGAATTAGGGAATCGAATGAGTTTGAATCACCTACGTCTTCTCTCGAAGGTCATTAAGCTAACTCAATTGAATTACAAGATTATTGATTCTTCCCTTAATAACAGCCTAAATTATTCTCATATATAAGTTGTAATCATCCAACAAGTTGAAGTAGAATTAAGCCTATTCTCTCAAAGTCTACACAATTCCCAATAACAATAAAGATGGGATTCTCTCGAACCTCATACCAATTCAATAAATATCAACAAGATGAAAATTCACTAAGCAATTGCGAAGTAGTCACAAAGCACAAATTTCGATTAAACTAGCATATTAGTGGCAAATCCCTAACCTAAGTTAGGAATTTATCCATGCATATTCATGGCATATGACAACAAATTGAGGAATGAAATACCAAAAACAAGAACAAAGATAAAAGAAGAGAAGAATAACGATACCTAAACTTGAATTAGAATGCGATTAATCAAAAATTAACTCCAACCTTTGATTTCTTAACAATCCCAATGAGTGCTCAAGAATAGAGAGAAACCTAGTCTAAGAACGTGGAATGGAAATTAGCTACAAAGAATTAACTGTTTCTACGATAAAAAGGCCGAAAAATTGAAAATTGTCGATTGGCGTTGGTAGTGCTGAATTGGCACAGCCCGTGCTGTCAACCGTGCAAGCTTACAACGTTTCCAAATAGATTCTGAATTCTTAGCATGGCGTGTGCTGACCTTGGCATAGCCCGTGCTGACCTCCAGGCTTCAGCACGGCCTGTGCCAATGTTGGCACAATCTGTGCTAGGTCTTCTTTTCGTTCTTTCCTTCAGCACCGCCGAGTGCTATCATCCGTCTTGACTTAGTTTGGTTTCTTTCCTTAACATTTCGAAAGATGTATTCTTTATCGTAAAAGGTGGGATTACCTGAAAAGATAGAAATTCGCACACTTAATCACCAATGAAGAAAGTTAGCAAAATCAAACAAGAGTTTCGGTGAGAAGGCCTTTGAAGAGTTAAAATTAGCCAATAAAAGAACGTAAAACACTGTAAAATTGCGGTTTATCAACCACCCTATGCTTAGTCCTTGCTTGTCCCCAAGCAAGACCATCATGAAGTGTTAAAGAAACGGGGCGGCAGAAAATTGAAGCTGCCCTCTTCGGATGAAGGGGCGCACTAAACAACCAAAGCAAGTGTATAATAAAGAATCCTTAGCGAAATCGAGAATCAATTGAAACAAGAATTAGAGCTCAAATCAAGATTGTAAAGTCTAGTGCAATGCAACCAATCTATCCCAACCCAAATACAATCAAGTTCCATACAAATGCTTGGCAAACTCGTTGGGATTGGTTAGACCTCACTTTAGGGTATATGTAATACTCCCCTCGTGTGTTTGAAAAAGTAATGATGGTTCGCTCAAAACTCTCCCAAAACTTACACACTACCATAAGCTTGCCAAATGTCTCAATTCCCCATCACTAAGGACAAACCATGTAAGTTTTCCAATCAAGAGGACTTGAAGAGGGTTGTAATGAGGCTTGGGCTAAGGGAAAAGAGGGAAAACATGTAGGAATGTGGAGCTTAATAGCCGAGCTAGGGAGCATATCACTTTCCACTACAACAGACATTACACCTCCGAGCATTTAACATACAACACCACACCAAGCTTTCAAGAGACAAGGGAGCGGAGATTTCTCAATGCAAAGCGCCATTCATGCCTACAACACTTTATTCATTTTCTAGACTCTTCTTTCTTTTTTTCCCTGATTTTATTATTTTTTCCGAATTTTTTCTTTTTCATTTTTTTCAAAACTTAACATGCAAAACTAAGCAAGGCAAGCATGAATGATTTAAACTAAAATCCATCTCCACTCACAACTTCTTCAAATGACCAATAAACCAATCACCACCAACAAGGTAACACTCAACAAGTTCCCAATCAATAAAAGTGCTCCGCTAGACCAAGGCTTAAGGATGGGAAAAAATGAAAAGGCCTAAGATATAATGAGCAAGGTTTGTAAGAGGGAAAGGAAAGACTTGAGGGGTTTGAAAGAAGAGATACATACATTTAGGTGGCTATTTGGCTCATGTGATTTATCAAAATGAATGCCTCTATCCTCGTAGTCAACATGCATGTGTCAAATGTGATTTTGAAGAGAAATATGGCAAGTTCTAGAGTTTCAAGCATGTAACACCCCGAGATTTTAGCTAATAATAATTGACTTGCACATGAATATTTGACTTACATATGTCATTTAATCGGTCGTATAATAGTTTGTTGGCCTTAATACTCCTGAGAACAATTAGAATTGTGTTCATTAGAATAATTTGTATGTATTAAAATTGGCAATATTATGTTTAATAAGTTACCTAGTCACATAAGATTGGTCAAGCCAAAGTCAAGCCAAGTCAAATGCAAACTTAGTAACTAAGCAAAATAAAAATAAAATAAAATAAATATAAGCCAATTGTTTTAGATTGCATATGGATTTTTCAAACCATGGTTTTGTTTAACCCATAATTTTTTTTTATAGAAACAAAATGCACATGTTTTTAGCTCATGGTTTTTAAAAACAATTTGACAAGTATCATAATTTTATTTGTTTGAAGTTTCTATAAATATGGATTGATTTTCCTCCAAGAAGCATACCAAAGAAAAGAAACACAACAAAAATAGAGAGAAGGAAGAGAAGAGTTTGGAGGTTTTCTGCTTGGTAAACTAAGGAAAGGAAGAGTTTGGAGACTTTTAGTTTGGTAGATTAAAGAAAGGAAGAGTTTGGAGGTTTTTGTTTGATAGATTATAAAGTAAAGAAAGGTCAAAGAGATCCATTTGGCTAAACTAAAGTGAGTAATTCTTATATTTTCTTTTAACTAAAAAAAGATTAGGGAAAGATAATAAAAAGAAATAATGCATGAATATAATAATCTAAACTTAACTAAAGGATCATAAACTTAATTTCACTAAATTAAAAACTCGTCTTAATTTTATGTTATGATTTATTTGATTATTTTGATGCATCTATATTATTGATGAGCATAAAATATATTTTAATCTTGTTAAAGAGAATAATGATTGTTAAATATATAAGCTAATTTCAAATTATAACATATTTTTCTAAACTGTTTGAATTTCTGGGAATTATTTGATCCATAAAAAATAAAAATTTTACTGTACTCGGCTAAATATTATAAGGAAATTTACTGTGAAATTTTATGAATTTTGATGAGTAGATTTTGAGTTATTAATTTCTAAGTAAAATTGCTTGATTTATGCTAACGTGGATTGATTATATGTTTTTGACTTATTGGCTGATTTGGTGATTATTATAAAGCATGAAACCAGTAAAATAGACTATAAATGGAATATATGCACTTATTTACATTATTTTAAAAGTGTTAAACTAATTTTTATACATATTTGTGACCATATACATCATGACTAACTCATTAATGCAAGATATGAATACGTGATTTCTTGAAAGAATATGATAATATAAATTTAAGATATGCTAAAACTATGCTTAAAAGGGGAATGAAGTTCATGTTTTATATAGGACTATTGTTTATGTGCTACGTTCTAGAGTTATGGCCATAGATGTAGTATGTCTTTTTATGTTTTAGGTCGCCTGGTTGGAGAGGTTTTTACCAATTCACTAGGATGTGATTTTTGGCCTGTGTGTTATGTGATTTGTGTGGGTCCTTGGTTGAATTGTATGTTGGCTTCGGTCGGTTCATCGGTATGAATTATGGCTCCACAATTTGTGATTTTAGGCGATTACGTTGTCTAGAGTAATGGGTCCCTGGATGGTATCTTGTGATGGCTTCGGTTGATCCACCGAGAATGTGTTTATGGCCCTTGTATTTTGTGATAATTTCTTGTGTTGGTCGTGAGTGGATTACCCTAAGATTAAGAAACTCAACGACATAATTAAGAATCCGATCCATATGTTGGACTATGACTAAGCATGATATGATATTCGTAAGATTATAAATATTCGTTACATCTACGATGACATGAAACCTATGTGAAAGTGTGTCTTTGTGCATATAAATATGTGGTCATAGTCGGGTTATTAGTCTAACTTAGCGGACGCTACTTTCTTTTGGACTCGAGTGAGGATTAAGACCCCAAAGGACATGGTTAGTATGGGACAACTATGGTTAGTTTAGTGAATAAACTAATAGTGGTGTCTGTTTAGGGACTTTAGTGAAAACGAGAGTCTACGAATCGTATTTGGTATGGGACAAGTATGACTGAATTACTCTAATCTTCCGTCTCATAAGATAAGTGTGTATTTTATGAAATGTGAAGAGCATTATTAATGTACGATTCTATTGTAAAGTGTGATTGTGTTTGTACACCACCTTTCACGTGTTGCATGTTATGATTTAAGTTATTTGTATTACTTGTTTATGTGCTTGTATGTAAACTGGAGAATTTGCAAAGTGTAAATCGAGAAATATAAGCGTTGTTCACTAGGCTCGGGCAGCTCATGACCTCACAATTTTTCAGGTTTTGTAACTTAAAGGGGTCAAGGATGCCTCTTAGAAGATTAACGGTTAGCGATAATTTGGTGACCCAAGATAAGAAGACAGTCCATGTTTTTTTTACTTTAGACTATGTTAGCAAATAAAAGGTAGGATATATTATTTTAATGAAATTTGTAAGGTTGTTATGGATATGATTAAGTACAAATTTAAGTCGCATGTTTAGATGTACCCGTCCGATTTTGTGTTAGAATTTTAAAAAGCTTCCTCTACCATTCACTTGAGAGTTTAAATAAGGTTAAGTTAAGATAGCCTAGTAGGTGTCCGAGTGGAATGTCCATGGTAGTGACGCGCCTTACTACTCCGGGTTGGGGCGTTACGAAATGGTATTAGAGCCATAATCCTGCGACCTTTAGGAATTATGTGTGTACATGTTTTAATGTGTATTACGTACTCATATGTTTGTTTTTGTGTTGATATGTGTTTATGTGACTAGACGTGTGTTTTGTTATAGTTTATTTGACCAAAACCCCTAGCATACTGATGAACCTAAAGTTACTCTTAATTTAGATGGTTCGTTGAAGAGGGAGGAAACGGTGTTGAGCCTATGATAGGTATTAAGCTCTTGAATAAGTTTCTTAAGCTATAACCTTCGAAGTTCAAGGGAACTGTAAATCCTTCTAAATTATATGAATGAATAAAGGAAATAGATAAGATATTCAAGACTATAATGGGTTCTAAAGAATATAAGGTTGGGTTGGTTGCACACCTATTTGTTGCAGAAGGTGATCATTAGTGGGACACTCGTTAAGCCAACCTTAGAAAAGGAGCAAGCAAACCCATTAACTTGGGAAAAGTTCAAAGAGAAAGTGAATGAACAATATTATCCTAGAGATATACAAAGGGCCAAGGAATTAGAGTTTTCAAACTTGGAGCGAGGGCAAGATGAAAGTGATGGAATATGGTGCTAAGTTTATAGAACTTAGCCGATTTGGAAGGCACCTAGTAGATATAGAGTGAAGGAAAGTGGACCGATTTGAAGATGATCTAGATATTGACGTACGTACAATATTAGCTTCTCAAACGTTTACTACTTATCAAGAGATATATCGAAAGCAATACGAGTTGAAAAGATCTTGAAAGCAAGAAAGGCTAAGAGTGCAACTCACTCAAAGAAATTTGTTGGAGGAAATTTCAATCTTGGGAAGTAAAAGAACATCATTGAAGAACAACAACATGGAGATATGAAAACTAATAAGAGGCATTGTGATCAATGTAAAATGGTGCATGGTGGAACTTAATGCTATTGGGCAACTGGAAAATGTTTTAATTGTGGAAACACTTGGACACAAAGCTACCGATTTCTCCGAACCCAATAAGAAGGCTCTAAGAAATGCAAAGAGACCATATCGGAATGAAGGGGGCATCATTCAACCACCAAAAAAGACGAGAATACGTGGGTGTGGAAAGGGCTTACATAATGAAGGCAACAAATAATAACTAAGGTAATCTAAATTAAGAGTCAAGTATGTTAAGTTTCGAGCGCGAAACTCGTTTTAGGGGAAGGATGTAACTAGGGTTGGCAACGAGGCGGAACGGGGACGGGGCCCCGACCCCGCTTTGGGGGAGAGTTTCGCCTCAGCCCCTGCCCGCCGGGATCCACTCCCGTCGGGGCCCCAATTCCCGAAAGTGAGAGTCGAGATTGCGAGAGTCGCGAGGAAGGAGAGGCGAGGGCAGCGGTGGTCTTCCGGGCGACGGAGTGATGGCAGGCCCGGCCACGCGAGAGGGAATGAGGCCGGCCAGGCGACAACGGTGGTGGAGACGAGAGGAGGATAGGAGAGAGAGGCTAAGGCCCGACAACAACGACGGAGTGACGACGAGGCGAGAGGGAAGGAGGTCGGCGCCGGCAGCTAGCGAGAGGCGGTGGTGGAGGCGAGAGCGGCTGTGGAGAGGAGAGTAGAGAGAGATGAAGCGAGGCAGAGCGAGAGGCAAGCAGCGGCTTGCAAATGAGCCAAGCACCGAAAATCTAGGGCATGTATTCCGAATTCATCGAAATTACCTTTCTACCCATGACTTATATGCACAAAGCCGAGGGTATATATGTAATTTCAAATTCGGGAAACAGGGACGGGTTGGGGATTTTCCCCGTCCGGGTAACGGGGACGGGGACGGGGAGGAATTTTTGCCTGTCCCCACCCGGGACACAAAACCCTCCCTCGGCCCGACAGGGCCGGGAATTTCCCGTTTTGGGGCGAGTCCCCGGCGGGGTCGGGAAAACCCCGATGCCATCCCTAGATGTAACACGCCGAGATTTTAGCTAATAATAATTGACTTGTGCATGAATAGTTGACTTATATATGTCATTTAATCGGTCATATAATAGTTTGTTTTCCTTAATAATCTCGTGAGAACAATTAGAATTGTGTCCATTAGAATAATTTGTATGTATTAAATTTGTCAACATTGTGTTTAATAAATTACCTAGTCACATAAGGTTGGTCAAGCCAAGTCAAATGCAAACTTAGTAATTAAGCAAAATGAAATAAAATAAAATAAATATAAGCCAATTGTTTTAGCTTGCACATGGATTTTTCAAACCATGGTTTTGTTTAACCCATGATTTTTTTATGGAAACAAAATGCACATGGTTTTAGCTCATGATTTTTAAAAACAATTTGACAAATATCATAATTTTAATTGGTTTGAAGTTTCTATAAATATGAGTTGATTTTCCTCCAAGAAACATACTAAAGAAAAGAAACACAACAAAAATAGAGAGAAGGAAGAGAAGAGTTTGGAGGTTTTTTGCTTGGTAGACTAAGGAAAGGAAGAGCTTGGAGACTTTTTGCTTGGTAGATTAAATAAAGGAAGAGTTTGGAGGCTTTTGCTTGGTAGATTAAGAAAGTAAAGAAAGATCAAAGAGATCCATTTGGCTAAATTAAAGTAAGCAATTCTTATATTTTCTTTGAACTTGTTAGGAAGAATTTAAGTCTTAAATTTGTTAACCGCAATTACACGGCATAGTTGTAGCTAATCGGCAAGCACGGGTGGTGTCCACAAATAGTTGTGTTTCAAATATCAAAGCTATCTTAAACTTTCTATCTAGGCGAATAAGCACATATGAGATATATATGATGATTAAACTAATATCCTAGAAAGCAACAAAAATATGCTCGGGTTGTGATTTTATCACTTAATAAAATAATTAATCAAGACAAGTATAAACCTAGCAAGCCTATGCCAGTATTTAGGAGTGGTCGGTTGCACTATCAAAGATCACTCAAGCCACACTTTCGAGGGTCGTGAGCTAATCTAATTGTTCTAATCACTTACTTTCGTGGGGTTAGCCCAATTAGACTACAACAATATCAAACTATGGACTCGGCTAGGATTCCGGCTATTTTCATGCCAAAATCCCAACTATTCTCTATACCCATGCTAGCAAATTGGCTTCACCTTTCGGTGATAGACCAACCGCCTAAAAATCAAGGTGGAAAACCTTTTTAGGCATTTCATTAAACACGTGGTGGGCATGAGAAAAATCTCAAATAACAAGCATAAAGTAGGTTGGTTAAGGCCTAAACAAGATCAATTAACCATTAGAGAGGCTATTCACAACCAGAGCAACCAACTTTAATAACTAATTGACCTAAAAACATGAAATAAACATTAAAACTACACTAAAGAACAAAGTAGCACAAATCGACATGAGCAAGAACATAAACTAATTGATTAAACTCAAACATGAAAATAAACAATTAATCTAACAATAACTAACATCTAAACTCAAAAAAATCAAATCTTTAAACTAAATTGAACAACTAAAATAATAAATTTGCAATAAAGAGGAAAAAGAGAAAGAGAAAGAGAAAACTTATGCTTGAATTGAAATTGAAGGCTTGAATCCAAAATCTTTACAAATCTCTATACTAATCTTCCCCTAATGAAATTTTATTTTGGCTAAGTAAGAACCCTAAGAGGTCCCTAAAATTCCTAAAATCGAGCTCCCAAAATCAAAGCCAAAGTTTCCTTTCTATAGCCTCTAAAAACCGAATAGAAAATGAAATTTTGTCGTCACATGACGTGCAACTTCTGCACGGTACTGTGCAAGATTCTAGTCGAGTCACACAGCCGTGCAAGTTACTGCACTGGTACTGTGCAACTTCCGCATAGCTGTGCGGGAGTTGTACCGCTGTCTATGCACACCATTATCTTCCTCGTTTTGCTTCCTTTTTGGCTCAAACTTTTTCAATTAGCTCAATTCCAACTTATTACCTATAAAAGTAAATAAATCAAGGAAAAATCCTTGAAATATATTATTTTAGAAGACAAAAACTAAGTAAATAAGGGTATAAATGACGTAATATTTGGCATTGCTGAATGGGCACGGGCGATGCTGAATTGGCACTGCTCGTGCCGTCAACCGTGCAACCTCACGGTGTTTCCAAATAGATTTTGAATTGTTAGCACGATCCGTGCCGACCTTGCATAGCTCGTGCTGACCTCCCGAGCTTCAAGCAAAGCCTATGGCAAAGTTGGCACAGCCTGTGTTGGGTCTTCTTTTCCTTCTTTCCTTCGAGCACAACCGAGTGCTACTGCCTATGCTAACTTGGCTTGGTTTCTTTCTTCGTTCTCCGACCTTCTATGTCTTCCTGCTCTCTTCCTTAGCACCTCGAAAGATGAATTCTTCATCATAAAAGGCGGGATTACCTGAAAAGACAGAAATTCGCACACTTTAATCACCAATGAAGAAAGTAAGCGAAATCAAACAAGAGTTTAGGTGAGAAGGCCTTTGAAGGGTTAAAATTAGCCAATAAAAGAACGTAAAAACCCGTAAAATTGCGGTTTATCATGGCATTAAGGTTTTTGAGGGGCTTTTTTTCAACATTTTTAATTTTGACACTAGGCTGATACATAGGAGAACCATGAATATCTTTCTCCAAACCTCTTTTGTTGTCTATTGGCATTCGGGACATGGAGTCGACATGTTGAAGAATTTGAAAGAAGGTTTTCTATCAACATTCCCCTTACGAAAATGCATTACTAATGGACGAGTGATCCGACCCCTTCGAGCAACACCTTATATTCAATAGTTGGATAGTTTTGAATCCCTTCTCCATTGATAACCATTCTATCTATTCTTTAGAACACTCTAGATGATCCTTGTTTTTACTCCAAGTGAAAAAAGGTTCTCTAAATCTAAATTTTTGGAGGAGGCAAGAAGATAAAAAACCATAAAATCGAGTCACTTTATGACTGAGTACTAGATTACTCCCAATTCTTTCATCTAGGTTTAATAAATTGTTGAAGTCACCCCCTATTATCCATGGGTCTATCATATGATCATTGATGTCACACATCTTTTCCCATATTTTCTTCCTCCCAATTGTGTCCTTCACTCTATAAACAATAGTAACAAAGATTTCAAGAGAGATTATGGCCACATGTATATATTGAGAATGTATATTCAAAATATCCACCTATAACTTGGTTCGCTACCAAAAATCATCAAATTTCCCACTGAAAAATCATAATGGGAAATTTCTCACTATTTTTCCACTGCTTGATTTTTTTCATCGATTTCCCACCATTATATTTTCAATGAAAAATACCCAACCAAATTCCCTCTAATTTTCCACCACCAAATATTTTCACTATTTTATTTTTTATTTAAAAATTATTTCCTACTAATTTCCCACTAACATTTATTTATTTAAATTTCCCCACTTTTTCCCTTTTTTTCTATTTTGATTGCAGCTCTTTCTCCCCAAAATATTTCACCAATAAATTCAATTTTTCAATTCCCACCAAATAAAAATTTTGGTCAAAGTGTGTCATAAAAAAAACTTACCAAAAAAATGTAACCAAAGTGAGAATACACACAACAGGAGTATACTACCCAACAACAAATTAAACCCGTGTACTCTCTCTCCTCTCATACCCCCTCTTTTCTGCGCATCCTCCCAAACCCTAGCCGACGCCGCTGTTCTCCATAGTTGAACGACACCGTGGTCGGCCGCCCCCGAACCCTAAAAAAAAAAAAAGCTGTAAGAGGCTTTTTTTTGTCGTTCGCCCCCGAACCTTTACTACTGGTGCTATCCTCCATAGCGGAACGACGGTGGTCGGTCGTTGGTCATGCGGTGGCGTCTATTTCCGAACAACTTACTAAATGAATCAACCAAATAAAAAAAGGTAAATTTAATATTCAAACTTACACAAGTTTATGCGGTTTAAAAGCGAAGTCATTTGTCAACGAGATTTAGCACTCATCATCGGATCACTAGAAACATCGAGCATCTTTCTTGGTCTTTAGACTTGAACTAGCACCAAACAGTTTCGGAGCACGACCCCATGATTCAGGCTCCGGGAACTAATTCTAGTGAAACTCTTCAAAGTCTCCGGTCGGGCATCCCGATACACGAAGACCCCAGTTAGAACCCTTCCGTTGAAGTCTTTGGTCGGGCATTGTGACACGCTGATAAGAGCATATTTTGACTTGATTTTTAGGGAATTTTGGTAGTGGATTACCGAATATTATGCTTAAAATGTTTGATTTATATCCCTATTTCTATATTACACTTGGTGTTGTTGTTTTTTATGCAAATTTGTAGGTTTTGAGGCTAAAACAATCCAATTTCCTAAATTTCCGGTTAAAACAAGTTGACCACGGATCTCCCTATGGACCCCCAAACCATGGTAGAAGAATCAAAGCGAGAGAAGCTGGACAGAGGCCACTCCAGGCTGCCCGGAGTCACCACGCCGAACCGGAGTGACTCCTTTTTCGTAAATTTCGCATGGTTGTTCAAGTTTTGGCGGTTTTGGGTGTTTTGAGTGCTGATTTATGGCTATTTAACATGGAAAGCTGTAGAATCTACCAGCATTTATCCTCTATTCATGATTTCCATTCTCCATACTTTCATCATCCACATCAAACCAAAGCATTTTTGAAGATCGAAGAAGAAGATTTGACGCTAGGCGAGGGAATTCCATTCGAAGTCAAGAGATTCAAGTGGAGTTCTTGAAGGGCATCAAGCTAATTCTCCGTTCTTGCTATTGAGGTTTGATTACCATGTTTAGGATTATTTTTGTTAAGTTTTCAACAATCATGAGCGAGTAGTTTTAGTTTATCTAGGGATTTGTAATCCAAAACAATGTAGTTTGATTAAGCTTTTATGATTTGTGCTTGAACTATGATTTTGATCAATAGATGGTTTTGTTTTTCATGCTTATGAGTATTTTGAAGGCTTAGAATACTTGTGATTGAAATTAATTTATCATGTACTAAAAAGTGAAATAAAATAATCCGACAACCAACCATTCTACCTAATTTATTAAATTTGAGAAAAGAATAGTAAATGAGGGGATCACTTTGATAATTTGAAATCTTCAATTTTGATTAACTTAAAAATCATACAAAAGTTGTTTGTTAGGTTAATTAGAGCAATTCTATTAGGCGTCGAAAGAGCGGTAGAATTTTGTGATTATCGATCCTTGATTTAATTGAAAGAATGATTGCATAAATTATGTTTAAATAATCAAACTCATTGTTAGGAAAACGAATCGCTAGATGTTTTTATCCATTGATTAGATCTTACATTAGTTTTCTTGATTTTAGTTTTAGAATTAGTTTAGTGAAGAACCAACTCCAAAAATCTGATTTGCTTAGCAATTGAGTGGAGGGCTAGTTTAATGCGTTGTTAGATCGAGTCCTTGTGGGATCGACCTTGGCTAGCTACAGCCATACACCGTGCGCTTGCGACCTATCAAGTTTTTGGTGCCATTACCGGGGACTCTATCCTTAGTAACCATTAGACGAATACTCTCAAATTGATTAAGCGTTTTATTTTCTTTTTTGTTTTGATTGCGTTGGTAGGTTTTCTCTCCTTGCATGCAAAAAGCTCAATTATTTGAGTTTGATCCTAAAAACGAACGAACCTTTCGCTCTAGATGGAAGAAGTAAAGGCTAGAGAAAGCTAGGAAGAAGCAAGAAGAAACATCCAAGCTAAAGCCCAAGATGGCCGATGAACAAAGAAGAACGTTTGGGCAATAAGTGACACCCAATGTTACTAATCCACCGACAACCATCAATGTCCCTAATGTAGCAGCAATTACTTTGAGCTGAAGAACTCCCTCATCAACTTGGTGAGAGCCGCTCCTTTTGATGGCCTTCCCATTAAAGACCCCAAGCTGGTACCTCCGTATTTTTGCCAAGCATATGGCATTTTCAAGGCGAATACGGCTTCACCGGATGCAATCAAGCTGCAATTGTTTCCATTCTCGCTTGAAGAAAGGGCATGTGAGTAGCTAGACTCTCTTCCGGCAAATTCCATAAGCACCTTTGACCAACTTGTAAATGCTTTCTTGACGAAATACTTCCCACCAAGCAAGTTGACCAGTTTGAGGAACCAGATTTCCATCTTTGTCCAAGAGACGGATGAGACACTTTATGATGCATGGGAAAGGTTCAAGGATCTCCTTCGCCAATGCCCTCAACATGGATTTGAGCCATGGGTCCCCATTCAAGTTTTCGACAATGGGGTTGATGATCAACCGAGAGCCACCATCCTTGCGACGACTAAAGGGAACATCATGAGCAAGTCCGTTGATGAGCTTTACACCTTGATTGAGCGAGATGGTGCTAAACAGCTTTCAATGGTCCAAGCCCTGTTCCAAGACAACGGGAGGTAAGCTTGATGTTGATGTAGTTATGGTCTTTCTACTAAGATAGATGCTATTACTCAAAAAGTGGACCATTTGAATATAAATGCTGCCCTTTCCCTTCCATGTGCTTCATGTAGTTCTTATGAGCAAGAGACTCTATTTTGTCCTGTGGGTATGGCTAGCTATGGACCAACCGACCAAGCCAATTTTATTGGCAACCTAAACCCAAGGCCAAACTTTGACCAATTCTCAAATTTCTATAACCCAGGATTGAGGTATCACCCTAATTTTTCCTACCGGAACAACAATCCTATCGGTTCGCCACAAGTCCAAAGACCACCTGCCCTTGGATTCCAAAGACCTACCCAACCCAAGGTACCCCAAAGGTCTAACTTGGAGGTCATGATGGAAAGCATGCTTTTGGCTCAGCAAAAGCAAGATGAGATTATCAAGAAATTGGCTTCTAAAGTTGAAATCTTAGCCACTCATAATAAAATGCTTGAAACTCAAATTGCTAGTCAAGCAAGATCTTCCTCTAGCCCTCGGGGTAAGCTTTCTAGCCAACCGGTGCCTAACTCTAGAGAACAATGTAAGGCCATAACTTTAAGGAGTGGGACACGATTGGTGGGGCCTAAGGGTGATAGGAGTGAGCATATGGTCATTGATATGCAAAATGTGAATGATGTTGTGAATGAGGAGGTACTACACCCTCCAAAGAGTCCTTAGTTAATGTTATTGTGCAAAATGAGAAGGAAACTCTTAATGACTAAACAAAAACTCCCAAAGAATTTATACTTCGTCTTTACCATTCCCACAAAGAATAGCTAAGGCTAAGCTTGGTATGTAGTTTGAGAAGTTTTTATAGATGCTTAAGAAATGCAATATGAACATCCCTTTCATTGATGCTTTGACTCAAATGCCTTTGTACGCTAAATTTTTGAAAGAGATCCTCTCTAAAAGAGGACATTGAATGAGCATGATACTTTTGCATTGAGTGAGGAGTGAACTGCGGTGGTCCAAAATAAGCTTCGAAAAGCCTAAAGACCCAGGGAGTTTTTCCATCCCATGCTTGATTAGGAATGTGTCCACAGATCGCGCTTTATGTGATTTGGGGTCAAGTGCGAGCTTGATGCCCTATTCTTTGTATAAAAATTTGGACTTAGGTAAGTTAAAGTCTACCACCATTTCTCTTCAATTAGTAGATAGTTCCGTGACATATCCTTTGGATATTTTAGAGGACATTCCCGTTAAAGTTGGTGATTTCTTTGTACCTGTGGACTTTTTAATTCTTGATATAGTTGAGGATACCCGCACCCAAATCATTCTTGGGAGGACTTTCTTGGCCATTGCTGGGTGTAAGATTGATGTGAAAGAGGGAAAATTAAACTTTGATGTGGGGAGCATCATGCTTGAATTTAATTTCTTTCGAAAAATGATGATTCCCCCATTTACGCTGAATGTTGTAATGTTGAGATGATTGATGAAGTGACATGTGATAAACCTTTGGATGAAGGACATGAGCTTGTCAATGCTCTAATGTGGTAGAGGTTGACAAATTGCCTCCACCAACGTTTGACAAGGGCATGCCCTATGTGTTTAATGAAATTTGTTTCAATGAGTGTAATATGTTGAAGCTTGCTTTGGTTGATGCTCCATGCATTGGAACTATTGATTTGGACCTCAACTCGGAAGGTCAAATGTGATGGTGGCCCAACCGATGATGACCACCCACGACAGAGAGAGATCCTTGATACGACATCCTTCAAGAGGTTTTTGAATTGAATACCTCAAAGAACCGATCAAAAGATGCCTTTTGTTTAATTGTACGTGGTTTGACCCAACCATTCCTCGGGGTTACGATATTCAAAATTATCTCATTATCCTGAGGTGAATCACAGTAGATGATACAGAAAGTATGATCCACTCATATTCGCGAGATATTGCAATTCAAGTGGTGTACCTTAATTATCCGAGAAAGATTTTTAGGTAAAATGAATTGGTGGGTTGCCTTGCATAATAAACCTCATGGTGTACCTGAGGTTGAAGAAGAATTACTCATCACCTATCAAACGGAGGCAATGACCGAGATAAAATGTTGATGAGGTCATTGTGACATCGTTAGTAGACGCGTGACACAATTGCACTTGACGTTGTTGAAGTCCCCATAAGCTCTACTTTCCATGCAGAAGATAAGGAACAGGGTGAAGATGATGAGGAGATTGATAAAAATGATAATGATGATGACCCCGAGGATGATAGATGAGAGGATTTGGAGGAAGACACCGATGTTGATGAAGGAAAGATGATGTTACATAGTGATGAGGATGATGACTAGGTTAACTTTTGATGGGAATAAATTGTATTCATCGTTTGATATACTTAATGTCATTTTGTGATGTATGTTTTCAAATTTTATTGTCATGATATGTGTAAGTTCGACATTTTTCTCTAATATTTTATGTTGCGTTAATCTCTTGCAATGTATTGTGTATATAGAAATGTCGGGAACAAATGGCGGACAAAGGGGTGCCTCTCGTGGTGAACGTGGGGCTCATCAACATCAAGACCCCGCAAATGCACTGATGAACATTTTACATGAAGCAATCAAGGATGGTGACCAAGAAGCCTTGACATCATTGTTTTTGATCCACCCAATTTTCAAGAGACAAATCAACCCAATTTCCACGACACTATTCCAAATGTATATAATCGGTACGGGGAATTCTCTTTGGGAATGAACATTGGTACTTAACTTGAAACTCAACCTCAACCTCATACCCCTCCGACCAACTTAGCCCAAATGAGAGATGTTACCTTAGAAAGTGATGCTGGTAACAAAAAGATTTACTTGGAGTCGGACGGTGACACGTAAGTTTAAAAGATTTTATTATTATTATGCATTTCATTCATTAAATTACACTAATGCGACATATTTTTTTTGTAGTTTGCTCCTAATGACCAGAGTATAATAGTCAAAATTAGGGATATCTTCAAAAGTCAATATCCTCAACCATGACTAACTTGGGAGCAATCCTAATGTCACTTATGGTTCAAAGAATTTAAGGTAATTTTTAATAAATGATTATTAATTACATTTGATTCAATTAATATATAATTATAATTATTAATATTTGTTTTCATGTAGAAATTTCATCCCTGCAACCCTCATAATGAAAGCCAAATTAGGCTTATCTTTAAGATTCGAGCCAAAACTTAACCAAAAGATACGCTTAATTATCATAGGAGGGAGAAAAAATACTACCTTGGCTTCATACGAACAACTGGGAAGCCTTGTGTAAGCATCGGGCAGAGTCGGACTTCTTCAAGAAGATGAGTGAGCAAAATAAGAAAAATTGGATGAGTGACCCTGAAAATCTTGGACCATCAAAGTACACATAGTGGGTCAATACCCATTACTAAAAGGAGGAGATGCTTGGTAAGTATTTAAAATCCTGTGCATAATTAATATTATTATGTATGTATGTATCATTATGTTTTATATAATATGTATTTCTTCATTTTGAAAGAAGGGTATTTTGAATAGAGAGCCCACGGTGAAGGAGATGTTTATGGATGGACACTTTGATTCGCAAAATAAAGTATTCATTAATAAGAAATCTCATAAAATGATGGTAAGACTTCGTAATATTATAGTACATTATTATCATAGCAATTTCACTATACTAATTTATAATATCAATTACATTTACACGAGGAGCACGATAAGAAATAGTAGGAGTACTAGAGGGTTCAAGCTTCTATAGCTGAGGGCTCCCAGCAACAACCTCTTACTCAAGACAAGTTTTGGGCCGGACATAATCTCGACGTAAAGGGTCGTGTGTATGGTTTTGGGTTCGAAAGGGTGATGTTGAAGACATCTACCCGACTCTCACAACCACCTCGGCATTCTTCCGCTGAGCACTTTGACCCTCGTGAACAAGCTCAACTCCTCGGTGAAAGTATTGGCCGACAATTGTCCGAGCAATTCTCTAAGATCGAGGAGTCCCATAAAAAACGAACAGTGGGATAAGCAAACTTTGGAAGTACGTGATGGGAAAAAGAGCAAGTACATCGAAACAACCTGACCCGAGCCCTCAAGATTATGAATCTGAAGGTGATGAGGACCCTTAAGATGATGATGACACCCCGATCTGTCCGATACTGAGTAGCCTACCATTATGACTTTCATATTTTATTATTTCACTTATCTAAATTCATGAACATCAAATATTTTATTTATACTTTAACAAACATTTGTGTGATTATGTTTAGTATTAATATTTAGTACATAATATTTTATTTAATCAATTTTCAATACTTAGATATGTATATATTAGTAAATATATTTGTTATTTTAGCTAGGATATTTAATGTTTAATTTTTTTTTAAAATTACGAGTCCGATGGGTTTCCGATAGAATACCCGTCGGATATCTGTCTAAAATGTCGTCGACCACCGACGCGCGTAAAATTTTTGCCCTCGAACACACATTGGGTATCCGTCAGACATGATTGTACGACGGGTGTCCGGCCTGTCGGACATCCGTCGTATACATAAGTCTCGACGGGCACGCAACCGTCGAACATCCTATCGGATGTCTTTATCCAGATGTGTTGTCGGACTCGTCGGAATGCCCATTAGACATGCCTTACAGACGACAGAATTTCGACGTCCGTGATCCATTGGATAATCCGTCGAAATTGCTCAAATTCCGCTGAATTTCCCGTCGGAATTTCCGTCGTTATTTCGGAGTTTTTTTTTTTGTAGTGGACAACAGTTTCTTTTTTGAACCGTTGTCATAGTTACCTTATGACAACTTCTTTTTCAAGCGACCCTTGTCATCGGTCTTATTTATAATAGCGGTTAATTGTAGATTTAAAATAGTGGCCCATCTTTGACAGCATCTTTTAGTTGTCCATGTGTAATTTTTTTTCTATATATACACCTTTGATACTAATGATTATAAATAAAAATTAAATATTATTCAACCATTTTTATTTTTCTATTATTATTATACAACTGTTTTAGCAAACATCGTTTTGTATTCTATTTTATTTTCTATATTCAAATTTCTTTTTTGGTGTGTTTTTATTTGTAAGAAGGTAAATTCATTACGTAGAACAAGATCATTTTTACACACTAAAAGCAGTTATAGATTTATGTCCCTCGTTGCTGATAATAGAAAGAAGACTAACTTGATTAATTTTTTGGTGCTAAATTATCTTATAAATAGTAGTATTTCTATTAAAAAATTTTGGTGCTAAATTTAATATTAATAAACACCTATAAATTTTTATCCTATTAGAAAAATGAATTTTTGGTCCCTGAATTTTCTAATTTATTTATTTAATATTATAAATTATAATTAATGTAGAGGAATACTAAACGGGGTGCTATCCCTGTATTTTCTGCCGAAATATAAGGTCAAACTTTAAAGAAATATCATAATGAAACTTCCAATGTGACAACTTAATGCGAAAATAAGTTAAATTTAAATATAAAAGTTTTAGCTTGACCAAAGAAATCTGAAGTCCACAATCCAAAGTGCACACACAAACAACTTAACATGGATTGACAACGGTGGTCTCACTCTAGTGAAGACCATGACCTCTATGCAAGTCATCATCACCTGAAAACAAAACAGTTCATGCAATGAGTCGAAATTCAATAATATTCACCCCTAAATACATTTTAAAAACTCTTTAACCATTTGTGGGTAAGGGGAAAAGTATTCAAACATTATTCCAACGTTATTTAGCCACGATTCAAACAACTTATAAAAAGATTTATTCAAGATTTTGTTACTTAGCCAGTCCACTAGCTAAGTCCAATTAACCACTCCCTTAGTCCTTATAAATCTCAAGGTATCTATTGGTGAGCATCCCAGTTGAGTCTCATGGTTTGCAACCCTAATGTCATGGGTTGTAACCGAAACTAATTCATTGCATACCGGTAAACGGTACTCAAAAATCTTGGTATACGTTCCTTAATTATGGTCGGTATCGAAAAACCTTGGCATACGCCTCTTATTAAGAGTCATACCCAAAACCTTGTATGTATTAACCCCTGAGGGATTTACTACTCTCACTTAATAAATTAGCAACATCTGCTAGATTCGCTGTGATTTTTCCCCTTCTTGATTAATATTTTATGTACAATTCTTGCATTCAACTCACACCAACCATCCCAACCCATAATAAGAGTTCAACGTTTAAAAACACTCTTGTCCTTAAACCCAACATTTTTTCATAAATAGAAGTTCTACAACATTTTCAAATCAACTTCTAACAACACAATGTTTTCCAAAAGTCCCCTTTCAAAATGCCAACAACATAAGCATTCTTTAATAAATAGCAAAACACATTTCAAAGGTATCAAAAGGGAGTTAAGGTATAAGTATTGCTTGACAATAAATGCAAATTCCTAAGCTTAAGCTCAACTAATAACGGCCTAAATAATAACATTTTTATATCACCACAGTAATTCATTCTAAATTCCAACTATGGATAATTATAATGCAAGTAAAAATCCAACTCATACGTCTGCTTTCTGGTTACAAACACAATAAACCAACTTCTGGTTCTACAACTAAATATTTATTATCAATTATAATTAATTTCAACTTTCAGCATCAGCACAGTTTCAAGTTCAACTTCTAGAAGCCATAACTTAAGTTTTTCGATGTTGGATTCTCGCATAAAAACACAATCTGGAAAGCTTAGCGTGTACTCTATAATTCTTATTCACAACTCAATATGATCCAAAAATAGGAAAGGACTTAAAATAGAAAAAAACACAAGCTGTCGTCGGTTCAGGTCCGGTTCACCCGGTTACGGGAGAAAATTTATAACTATTTGTAGAATTCCACTTTTTGGATAATAAATTAGTACCCTAAAGTATCGTATAATATTGCAGAACTGTACAATTCCACTTTTTGGAAGTTAAATGATGATATTACTCTCATTTACTTTTTATTTACCTATGTAAGATTGTATTATAGATAAATATATATTAACTTGGAAAATAATAAATAAGTTGTTTGGATTGAAATCCAAGGGCCTTAATTTAATTATTTAAAAAATATATATATTTATTGAGTGGGTTTTGTTTTTCCTAGAATAAATGAGTGTTAGTTGATTTGATTTTTGAAAAGAAAATTATTCATAATAAGGGCCGTAGATTAAAAATAAATGGTTAATATTTATTACAAATTCAATTTAAATTTTTAAAAAGTATCTTTACTCTTAAATATAAATAAAATAGTTTAAATAATGTTTACAAAAAATGAAAATTAAAAATTCCAACTATAAAAATTAAAATTCAAAATAGACGAAGGGTATTTCTAGATTAATTAACTTAAAAATCGGTTGTAATTTATTTTTATCAAACTATAAGGTAGTAAATTATTAAACATACCATACTGTAGGGTACTACTTTATTAGCTACGATGCCTTAACGAATTTTATTAATTTGTTGATACCACATGATAGTAAAGTGACAATAACTCAATAAAATACGATGTAAGAAGATGTTGTGGATATTATTTGGTTAGAAAGACATGTAGACCAATATGTTGCCAAAAATATACTTTTAAATAAATTTTGAGTACTTATATAAAATTAAAATCAATTTATAATACGTACAACTTATGAAAGATTGATGTGTTTTTCAAAAAAAGAACTATACATTTTTCAATAAATAGGAGGTAAGATTCATAGTTTAAAAAGTAAAATAAGCACAATCATAGATCAAATACTTCATACTGATTCTGAAGGCTAATTCTGTAATAAAATCGTCTAGGAACGGACTCCTTTTTTTGGGAAAAATTTATTTAAGTACTAAAGGATTTGAGAACTGGAAATTTGTTGCATTGCTGCTGACTAACTTTCATTTCTAGACCAGGAAAAAATGACCTAAAACCTGAAGGAAGATCTGGACCAACTACACCAACACCTGATCTAGCACCCAAAATAGCTAACTTGAAGTTGACCTGAAATCGAAATTGACCCTACTCAACTCAAACAAAATTTGTTACTATTTGCAAGAAAAGTTTATTAGACAAAATATAGAGGGAACTAAAGAAAATCTGAACTAAAAAGTGACTTGACACGAAACCATGCCCAACACAAATCTTGGTTACCCGAACATAACTTGAGCCAAAGTTAACTCGACCAATGAACTATTTCCAGGTCTATTTTTGAACTAATGATTTGTTCGTTATTTCATGTACCTTCCATTCATGTGATTTACTGCTTGTTTTAGTCGAATAAGAGAGGAAGAGAATAAATTCTCCGTATTCAAACTTTAACTAACTGAGTTTATTTTAAATTACATATAATGTCTATCCTACCGTAACTGTTATAAGTTGTTATAAGTTGTTTATATCATAATTAAATTTTAATTTAATGTATATACTCAAAATTATTTACTAGTATATGTTTGGTACGATAATTGATTGTATTTTTTTGGGATAAGCTAAATAATTATATTAATATATCGAAATTAGGCAAAAGTCAAATACTTTCAATTGAATTAACTAATTTATTTTTCAATTTGAAAATATCATAAAATTATTGCCTCAACTCAATTAAATTAAAACCAATTAATCAATTAATCAATTGACATGAATTACTAACTTTATATCATGACGAATTGTTTTTATATTGAATTAAAATGTGAAATTGTTAAAATAAAATTAACTAATGATGATGCGCCATTTACCAATCTCCTAACAAAGAACTTACTTTTAAGTATATCCATATAATGAACCAATTCTTATATAAAAAATATATAAATGTTTTATAAATTGTTAAAATAAGTAAAGTAATAATCCAAGCAAATTAGTACGCCTAGACCGACAAAGCCGACGCGAATCGAACGGGTCAACCCGAGCGACACGAAACTCAAACCGAACCAACATCCGAAATAGTTGAACCGATTTTGACCTAAAATCGAAATGAACCGACTCGAACTGACCCGAACCGAACCAACCCGAAATCTAATGAACCCGATTCCGACCCGAACCAAAATGACCCAAATCGAAATCGAACCGACCCGAACCGAATCGGACCAGAATCGATTTAACCCGAATAAAAGTGACTCAGCCCACATTTTTTTGTTGGGTCTCTCGGGATGAACTTTTGTGCCTATAGTGGTACATTGTTTTTTGTGGGTACAATTTTGAATCGATTTTGACCCAAAAAGTGACCCAATTACGACCCGAAGTTGACCTGATCCAAAATTAACCCGAATCGAACCCGAACTCGACCCGAAAAGATTGACCCGAAATTGAATCGAATCGAAATTGACCCGAACCGAAACCGAACAAACCCGAACGAAATCGACCCGAAGTTTACCCGAACCAAAGTTGACCCAAACCCGAAACCGAACCGGACTGAACAAGATCGACTCGAAGTTAACCCGAACCGAACTAACCCGAATCAAACCCGAACCAAATGACCCGATTGTGAGGTATAAGTACGCCTCACTCCAATGAACTCTTTAACAATTATACGTTCACAATTAACATGATCTAGTTTTTATGGAAATTAACTTTATAAAAAGTTTAGTTACCAAATATCGTATAATTAAAGAAAGTTTACTAAAATTTTAGAAAAAGCTTACCAAAAAGCTATACCAAACACAACCAAGGTCCTAACCTACCCAACATACGCTAGCGAATTGAGATGGTCGATTACATCGAGAAAGCTCACCCAAGCCAACTTTTATAAGTCATGAGCTAATCTAATTGGCCTAATTAATCACCTATTTTCATGGGATTAATCCAACTAGACCACAACCCTCAAACTTAGCTCGGGTTCGGCTATTTTCATGTCAAAGATGGGCCAACTCCTGCTATATTAAATTTGTTTGACGACTTCTTTTTTATAGTTTAGATTAATGGGACATCTGATCCTCAACATTTTTCAGTTGTCCATTGTAATTTTTTTTTCTAGTGAAATTAATGATCTTCAGATTGAATAAAGTAATAATTGATTAACAATTTAAATACTACTCTCACTTTAGCACTAAAATGGCAGAAGTTAATTGGATCCTAGTAAGTAGTAGCATGTAAGATAGAGAAAAGACCATTTATAATTGTCAAAAGTCAGCTCATTATTATACGGACAAGTTGACCGTCATAAGCCAAATTCCGCCAACCCTTCATGAACAAGACCAAGTTTAACACCGAAAGAAGTTTCCCTCCCAAAGCCCATGCTTCTTTGAAACCCCTCTATAAATAGGACAACTGATGCCCGCAAGAGAAGCACAACACCGAAAGAAGATAGACAATCAACAACTCCTGCAGCTTTTGCACATCCATTTTTCACTCTCCCTCTCCTCAAAGATGAATATTGCAGTTTTCTTCACCTTCTCCCTCCTTGCTTCTCTCTCCTATGCCATTGAGGACGACTACTGTGTGGCTGATTACAACCTTCCCAGGGGACCAGCCGGTTATTCTTGCAAGGACCCTGCTAAGGTCACAGTGGATGACTTTATTTACACAGGCTTCCGTGTTGGCGGACCTACCGACAACATTTTCGGAAATTCTGTCAACTTAGCATTTTCTAATGTGTTTCCTGGTATAAATGGCCTCGGTATTTCCATGGCAAGGTTAGACTTTGCCGTTGGTGGTGTTATACCAATGCATGCCCACAGAACATCAGAGATCTTTATTGTGGCAAAAGGAAGTATTATAGCCGGCTTCATTGACACAAACAATACCGCATACTACAAAACGTTAGAAGTGGGAGATGTCATGGTCTTCCCGGATAACATGTTGCATTTCCAAGTCAATGTTGGTAAAACTCCCGCTCTTGCATTTGTTGCGTTGAACAGTGCAAACCCCGGCATTCAACTGACTGACACTGCTCTTTTTGCTGGCAATCTCCCCGCTGAGCTTGCCGAGAAAACCATGCTTCTGGATCGTGAACAAGTGAGGAAGCTCAGGAGGGCCTTCGGTAACACCAATTGATATACGTGTTGTATTCCTCTTTGACTAATGATTTGTTTGTTATTTCATGTACCTTCCATTCATGTGATTTGAAAAAATTATGATTTAAAAAAATTCCCTGTATTCAAACTTTAACTAATTGTCATGAAGTGTCCACTTGTCAAGTACGCCTCTAATATCCAATCTTACAAAAATAATTTCAAAATTATGATTTAAAAAGAAAATTATGTAGTGAGTTTATGTAATACAAAACGTAGCAAGAAACCACAATAAAGACACAATTCAAGAGAATATAATAATTACTAGGGAGATGTTGATAATGGATATGTTATGCTTAAGGTTGGGTTCCTTCTTTCCTCCTATTGCATCCTTTGGATCAAAAAAGATAGCGTTATAATTAATCAAAGTTACAAAAAGGGATAGACCCATAACTTTGTGAGTGACAATCAGTTCAACTAATAAGGTCTCTTAAAATATTATCTTAGCCTTAGGTCTGAATTCTCACTAAATAGCCATTGTTACACCTCATTTGCGTCAACCGAACAAAAAGAACAAAAGAAAGGACTAAAACATGCCCCATTTTATAACTCATAATAGAATGCATAATATTTATTTTATAGAAACAATACCCAATGATGTAAAAATAACACTTAGGGAAAAAAAGTCTCATGATATGAGCCAAAAATCTAATCGGCTAACTATATATATTATAACGTATTAAAATGCTCGTATATATAAACCAAAAATCTAATCGTCATAGAGTATATATATTATAACCTATTAAAATCAAGGTTGTAAGAATTGATATCCTAGTTAAAATCGATTAGGGGAATGGTTAGAATCATGATCATAGAATTGGATCGATGATCGTAAGATTCTAATATTTGTTTGTAATAATGAAATAATTTTTTATAAAAATAAAAATATTTGTAACATTCATAAATATTTATAAAAATTCAGTGTAACTATACTCTGTCGAAGGTTTTGATACAAAATATAATTATCTCGTAGCTACTTTATGAATTTTATTTAGAATCGTGGAATTAAATTCTAATGAATTGAGGATCGTAGAATCATTTTACAATTCTACCATACATTTTTTAAATTAAATTAGGATCATAAGATTCCAATGAATTGTAAAACCGTAGGATTGTTACATCCAAATTGAGAGTTTAATAACCATCATCAAAATGCTTATACATATGAGTATAAATTATCAATAATAGGCTAGCATAGATCATTACAATACTAACGTACAAAACTCTACTTCTACCCTCCCAATAAGACGAATAGATATTTACCTTGAAAATAATCCATTTAAAATTATAGAATTTATAAGCATACAATTTATAAGAACACATAAGGAGTACATTTTTATTATAGTTTTCATACATATAAGTATTATACCTTGGTAGTCTAATTCAAATGAATGTAGTCTTCCAACATTATTAAAAAAAATTTAAAGAGTACATATAGTTCAACCATCATAAAATTCAATTATTTAAAATCTACAATAAAGTTTGAAGACATATATTTTTATTGCTAATTAAAATTGATAATAAATAATATAATAATATAATTATACATTGATAAAAAGCTTGTGGCTTGAGACGGATTATATCCTTGGTCAAACCAAAAAACACACATTGATCAATGCCAACTATGAGCTAAAGATTTGACAAAAATGTTCCATTAACAATTTTCTTTTTACATCCATTGATTTATTTGGAGAGAAATGTAAGAAATATTAAATTTTTAGAATATAAAAGTATATCAAAAGTTGGAAATATTCAAAAAAAACCAAAAAATGGAAATAAAATAAATTTAATTTAAAATATTCACTTAAAAAAATTAAAATATTTAAATATATTGATGAGACAATATACAACATCATAATCATATTTATGAGAAATTTTATAACCACTTAAATACTGTCCTTTGGGGTTATTGTCATGGCATGATAATGAATTGAAATATGAAAAAAAAGAAAATATTATAATTCAAGTAGTATTAAAAGATATAATAGTTTCGAATTAAAACAATATGGAATTTGAGTTAAAATAAATAATTTTTACACACAAAGAGATTTCATCCCAACAATAGCCAAGCTTATACAAGTTAATTGCAAATGAGCCGAATGAACGAGTTGATGAGCCAAGCAAATGAGCTAAACGAGTCGAACAAACAAGCCTAAACAAGCTGAGTAAGTAGGCTAATCAAATGAGTCTAAACAAATTGAAACAAATGAGCTAAAATTTGTGGAGATTAGTATGTGAAGAATTTTTTTATTACCGATCTAGAAAATAATCAAATTTTTTTACTTTAGCATAGTTATTTTGATTTATATTTCTTAAGTAAAGCATTCGGTTGTACATAATCTATTAAAACTTTTATTTACCGATTAATAACATTTACATAGATAAAAATCGAGAAACAAGATAGATCAAATGTTGATAATGAATATATGATTCACATTAATTTAGTTTACTTTTTGTACAAATAAGAAAAATATAAAATAAATATAGTTGATGTAAATTGAAGAATTAAGAATTTTAATAGTTAATAACTTTAGTTTTTTGTATATAGAATTTTCAATTGGTTATGCTCGATAATAAGAGAAATTGAACATAAACATGTAATACTTTATTTTCGAATGACTTAACTTGATTTGAAAATTAATGATAATTTATTTTTTGGATGATTTTAACAGATGCTATAATAAATTATTAGCCACTCGTTATAGTAGCTAAAGGACATCATCAACATGTACATTTTATAATATTTGGTGAAGGATATGGTTTAATAAAAACAACTATATGTAAAATATAGCGAAAGTGTTTTCGAATGATCCATAAGGTTTTAGGTGAGTTTTTAACTACTTTTACTTTTGATTTGGACAATTAGCCTAAAATAAAACTATTGTTGTCATCATCCCTGGTTTCAACTACACCTTTTGTCTTTTATTAGTTGGTACTTTTGAGCTTGGACCCAAAAGGGCTCTCTTACTCATATCACATAATGTTTTACCAGTAAAACCTCGATCTAGTGATCAAGGCTAAGAGGTCCAGGGTACATTAGGTACCATGTTCGATTTTCCCTTTCCCCCATTGTATTGCGTTCCCTTTATAACTCATCCGGATTAAAAAAAAATATAGCATAGAGATCGTAAACAATTCCTAATAAGAATAGACTTGGTTTTCTTTGCCAAATGGAAAAGGTCAATTAAAATCTCTATTACTCAAAATTTCACTTCCCCTTTATGTTTAAATTGGCACCACTGTCTATTTTAATAAAACAAATATAAGTTTTGAAAGGATTTTTCGCCTACTTTTCACCTCTTAGACATGAAAACAAGTTGGAATAAACTATAACGAGTTGGAAGAAATTTTATAATTGTACAATTTGATAATTTTAATTTTACGAGTATAGTTGTAATATTCTTATTTTGTTAACATTGATAAATGATTACTTATATACATAAAAAAATGTTATGTATGTAAGAATTTTTTTTTATTTCATATTTTCTTTTGAATCAAAATTTAAATATTTTTTTATCCTAATATAAATTATGTGAATAATACATCATTAGTGATAATTAGAAACAATTGATCATCGATATGATTAACATTGATGAACAAATTATATGAATAATAATCATTTTATTTAATCATAATAAATAGATTAGATTAAAATTAATATATATATATATATATATATATATATATATATATATATATATATATATATATATATATATATATTGTTTTTTGATATAATTGCCTAAAAATCAACATATACATAATTTTCTTATTTTTTATATATATATTATTTAAAAATAAACATGTATATTTTTTTAAAAAATAGCAGGATACTTTCCCTCACCTTTTTCTCTTTCAAATTGCCTCACTCTCTTTCCTTCCTGTCATGTGCCATCGTCGGCGCTCTACCACCCTGCCTCTACCTCCGCCGCCCACCACCAATCTCCTATTGCCTCTCTTATTTATTTTTTTGGTGAGTTGCTTTTGTATAATTAGGGTTTTTTCTAAATTTCAAAAAAATTATTGTAAAAGAATTCCAATCTCTTCTTGTTGCACTTTAGCAACCTCTTAACTTTTTGTATGATTAAATTTTCAAATCTTGATTAGTGAAGATAGAAGTATCACTTTTTGATTAATTCTCTTTCTTTGGAGGTAAAAACCCTAAAAGTTCATACTTTTTATTATTTTTCTTGTGCTTGGTTGCCTTAATGAACTTTAGAGGGTGGAAAATATTATTAGGGCTGATTTATAAAATATTTTTGTGGGTTTTATGATTGAAAGTGGTTGATTTATGCATGCGTTATAAATTCTAGGAGAACCAAAAAATAACCTGAAATTCGATAAATTTAAAAATTCTCCTGAATTTATATAATAGTCTAAAAATTTCAAAAAATATACAGTAGATAGATCTATAGGTTATCTACATTTTAGTTTTTGAATTGATTAATTTAGACTTAAATTGAGAGAGTTATTAATTTTCTCCCAAGACTGTGCAATTTTTGACTGAAACTGACCCATGTGATAAACTTGAGTTTTTATAGTACTTATAATTTTTGGTTGCTGTTGATTATAAAATAAAAGTTGTAGGCAACACTTATATCTTTCTATATTGTACTCATTAATTAAAATCCAATATCAGAATTAAAAGTTATGCCCTTTGGAAGTTGAAGTTAAATTCTGTCCAGAAACTGAAAAGTGAAAAATATGTGTCTTAGTGTTAAATTATTCTTTATAAATTAAAAAATTATTATTAAAAATTATTTTGGTTCTGTAAGATCATATATTGGGATTATTAGTATGTTTTTAAAACTGATCTTCTTGAATAATGTTGATAATTAATTACGTACATATATATCTTGTGCATAGCAATGCAAAAATAAATTTGTATTAGTGATTTAGTTGTAACTTTTATTTGTCTCCCCCTTCTCAGGCATGAAAAGAAGATGATTAACCTAAAGCGTTAATATTGCCAATGTCTAATGAAGGATCGACGTGCCCACTTTGATGATATTTTGCTATATTGGAAATGTGGAATAAAGAGCCTAATTTTATTTTATTTTATTTTTTAGTAAATGATAGATGTTATTGTTACAAGGACTTTGAATTGGGTTGTGAGGTTTTAAAACTCAGGTTTTTTAGTAATTTGTATTTGATTGTCAAAGCTTCGAATATTTTTTTATTTATGTTTTATATTATTTTCTTAAGTGTGTATATTGTGATTGTTGAGAAAAAGGAGTCTCAATTAAACTGAAGTTTATATTTTTATAGTAAGTCTATATATAAAGTGTGACTTTGAACCTAAAACAGGAGTTTAATGGAAGCATATACATAGTGCACTACAAGCCAATGACGAGCCGAGCTCAGGCTTGAACCTTTGATGAGCCGAGATTAGGCTCAAGCTTTTGGCGAGTCGAGCTCCGAGTCTAGCAGATTCGTGCCCAGCTCGGTTCAAATACACCCGTAATTTAGTGCTAATGTCATTGAGTGTCCACTTGTCAAACACGCCTCTAATATCCAATCTCAGAAAAATAATTTCAAAATTATGATAATAAATTTAAAAAAATTTAAATAATAAACCATAAGAAGTGAGCTTTTTAATTCAAAAACTTAGCAAGAAATCACAATAAAAGGGCAATTGAAGATAATATCATAACAAAAGGACAACTATTAATCGAAGGTTATAAAAAGGATAGACCCATAGCTTTGTGAGTGACAAATTAGTTCGACTAATAAAGTTTCTTAAAATATTATATTAGACTTAGAACTGAATTCTGACTGAACAACACTGTTGCACCTCATTTGCATCAACTAAACAATACAAAATAAAAGGACTGGATTAAAATATGCCCCATCTACGTAGATAAGATTTAGCATCCTACTAACCTTCTTACATATTACGACGATAATGAAAATACAAAAACTTCATGATGATATAAAGAAACTGTAGAAAATATACCACCGGCTTTTTAAATCTAATATTTTTCTCACCTTTTAAAGATATGGAACCAACAATTTTTGTGGAACTTTTAAGCTCTTAAATGCGTTGCACTGCCTTGAACCACCAGCAAATGATAATTTCTTTTAATGACGAAGAAAATGATGAATATATATAAACCTTTGATGCTAATGACTATAAGTAAAAATCTGACTTGTTTCCCTCCGGTGCATGCGTCACAAACTTTATCTTTTCGAAGACACAGTTAGGCAAACCCCTAACCAGACCATGAGATGGCAGTTTTTGATAGTATGCATGCTAATATAGCCTAATCTACGATGTCATGTCCAAGAATCATCATGAAGGGATGCTTTTAAGTAAGATAAATTCTGACTTGGGTCGAAAGAGGAATGATATAGGTATTACCCGATATCTTACTCGAAAGCTTGATCTCTTTGGTAGAGACATCGAAATGTAGCAATTGGTCCGAGTGAATCTTACCTCTTGACCTTTATCACCTAGTTGAGAGATGCTTGAGCAGATTATACTTTAATCCTTTGACAAGGTAGACTGGACTGACCAGATTGCTTCCTTTTCCAATCTTGCCAATTCCAACTATCTTGCCTTTGCTATCATCTCCAAATGTGACTTTTCCTCCTTTATGTTTTTCCAACTCGGAAAAGAGTTCCGCATCTCCGACATGTGCCGTGAGCATCCACTTGTCAAGGTACTAGTGTCCTTTTGATCTTTTACGAGTGACCTGCAAAACAGAGAGAATCTAACCCTTCTCACTTCCTCTAACGAACCCAAGTAACATTCCTTACTCGTGGTCCTTTTACGAGGAAGAAGGTGTTTCGGAACCCGATTTGAATAACTTTGGGTTTTGTTTGATTCTGAGTCTTCCTCTCGGAGAACCGAGTCTATGTCTCTTTCTTCTTGAAAACCTTTCCTTTTGAAACAGGAGAAAATGATTTCTTTTTGTAGACAATTCTGGGCTTAGTTCTTCCTTCATTTACGTGAATGGGACCGTGCTCGGCTTTCCTGAACTTTACAGTTCTGGAATCCTTTTGAACAATTCGAGTAGGAATTGGATTCTTTCTCTTTGTTGAAACCAAGACCTTCTTTTCGAAAAGAGACACATTGTGATCCTAAGAGCATGTCAAGGTTCTTCGACCTTGAGTAAACTTTAAAACTAGATCTTGAGACTCGGTGAGCTTACGCTTTAGCTCCTCATTTTCTTTCCTGAGTAACTCGGACTCGGTCTCATTAGATTGAGTACTAATCTTGAGTTCTCTCGAGTGTGAGTCTCAGCTTTTCTAATTCATTTTTCAAAGAAGTGCTCTCGAAGTGATTAACTCAAGTTGTTCTTTGAATTGAGAAGAATTAGAATTGGACTTTTCTTCCAAAGTAAAAATATACTTAGCTAAATTGACTTTGGAGAATTTGAGAAAGTAATCAATTACCTCTTAAGGATTAGTTTCCTCATTGTCCGAATCTAAGTCCGATTCTCCTCCGGCTTCCGAGTCGAGATTGCCATCGGACACTTTGAGTCGTCCGAGTCATCGTCATCTTCCGATGAGTCCTCATCGCTCCATGTTGCCATCATAGCCTTCTTCTTCTTTCTGTCCCTTTTTCTTTTCGGACGAGTCTTTGACTATGTGGTCTTTGTTGCCACACTCAAAACATCCGGAATTCTTAGATAAAGATAACTTTGAGGGTGAGGAGTACTTACCTTTTCTGTCCCTCTTGTCTTTCTTGTAGAATTCTTCCTTTGGCCTTTTATCCCATCTTTTGTGCTTCATTATTCTCTTAAAGCCTCCTGCAATAAGTGCCATGGGATCGTCTTCCGAGTCGGAGGAGCTCAGATTTGCTTCTTTGGAATCCGAGGCTTTCGGTGTAATGTTCCTTTTGGTACTGCCCTCAGCATCCTCGTCTTCTAGATGGATTTCGTGAGTGAGAAGCTTCCCGATGAGCTCGTCCGGCTTTAAGAGTGAGAGGTTCCGAGCCTCCTCTATGGCAGTCACTTTGGGACCTCATCTTTTCTTGGGTAGACTTCGAGTATCTTTACGCACATTTCCTCGTGGGAAATCTTCTTACCCAGTGATTTGAGATTGTTGGTAATCTCGGTAAATCGAATGAACATCCGAGTGATGTTCTCTTACGGCTCCATCTTGAAAAGCTCATATTTGTGAAGATACTCGACTTATCTTAGCTTGTCCGACCTGGCTTGTGCCTTCGTAAGTGTTGACAAGGGTGTCCCGCACTTCTTTTGCTGAATCACAAGCGGACACTCGGTTGTATTCTTCTAAGCTAATGGCGCACATCGGAATGTTCATTGCCTTGAAGTTCTTCCCGAACTTCTCGCTTCAATTGGAGTGAATTCGGCTTTTGTCTTGGGAATGATTCTGAATTCCTCTGTATTCATTGGAATGTAGTTTCCTTGTTGTATGATTTCCCATACAACTTCATCATGATCCATGAGGAAACATTCTATAAGTTTCTTCCGAGTGCCCGAAGTTTGATCCTTTGAATTTTGGTGGTCTGCTGGAAGATCTTCCTTTGTCGAACTCTCCGTTGTTCCGAGCCATTTGATCTTTAGACCTTTGGATGGTAAGATCCTTTCCGAAAGGCTAGGCTCGATACCAATTGAAGGTTTGCTCGGGGAGAGTCCGAGTCATCCTAGAGGGGGTGAATAGGGTGATGGAAGTTTTTCCTGGAAACTTTAGCTCTTTTGTCAAAGACAAGAAAAAACAGGTTACGAGTCTATCGGCAGGGTCGGAAAAGTTTGGACTCAAAAATACTATCACGAATGGATAAGCGGGATAAGCAAGAGCTGTAAAACTGTCTAAGTCTAAAATGAACTCGGAAAGATAACACTTAGAGATTACATGGAAACCTCCTGGGGCAGAAAACCACGGACCGTGCTAGTCCAAGCACGAAGTCAAATCCACTATTTTGAGTCCACAAAATACCGTGAATTGACTAAACCCGAGCTGCTCCCTTAGACAACTCTATACAAGTTTTCCTAGACTCGAAATTCCCTAATCTGATCTAGTACTTCCTAGCTGAGATAACCCTTACGAGTTAGGGACAATTAAGCTGAGTTAACCCTTACAACTTCGTCAAAGGACCTTACAGAGAAAGTAAGAAAGAGTTTGTAATTGAGTACAAGACCTTACAACTCGAAAGTAATGAATTACAGAATAGGAGTTGTAAGTAGAAGATTGAGAGTAAATACAATGACTTTGCTCAAGTATGTATATTAACGATAATTTCGGCAATCTTCAAGTCTTGTGAGGTGGCTTCTATTTATAAATGACCAGGCAGAGTAGCCGTTATCTTCATCTGCTGACTAAGAGTCCTTTGTGACCGTTGACGAAGCTTTACGAGTCACTCAGAAATTATCCGTTGTAATGTGAACGTTGGACAACGATTTAACTCTCTTGAAAGTCCCAAAACCACTTGGTGGTGTCTTTAAAGATAAGGTGGAAACCACCGTTAAGCTTGGCGTTCCAGTTTTCCAAATTTGGAAACAGAGCAGCTCCGACACAATCTTCCGGGACTCGGAGCAGAGAAGGTGAAAAGTCATGTCTGCTGGTGATTTGACGTTCTAAAGCCGATTACTTTTGTAGTTGGAAAAGCGTATCCTCGTTTGAATAACCTACAAAAGTAAATCAATTTTGGTTCTCAAAGTATAAAATACTTTGGTCCAAGATTAGACACAAATAATAAAATAATTATGATAATTAAACAGACTAATTATCTCGAGTCGAAATGAAATGGAATTTTCTGAGTCTAATATCCATATAGCTCAAAATTCCATTTGACTTAGTCTAAGCAAACAATCAAGTTATATAAAGAATATCGAGTGAAGTAACTTGATATAGACTAAGCATGAAACAGACTAGAAATACCGACTATAACAACATAGAACTTATAACCAAAAGTCAGATCTGAGTGAGGAAAGATGAAATACTAGTCTATTCATTATGCGATAAATTTGAATGATGAGGAACTCGGAACCGAGTGCGATATGCATATCAATTTTCCGAGTCACTCTAGGATAAGCAAGAAATACACGAAGTAAAAGTCTGTATCACTTGGATAAGATACCATATCACTCAAAAAGTTTCTAGCAAATAGAGAATGCCTTGGAATCAAAACTCTATAAGTACGAGATTATTATACCTGATTCCTTTTATACAACTCGGAAAAGTATTGAGCGAGTGTCTAAGTCTTCAACTTATAGAAATTAAAATATTTAAATATATTGATGAGACAATATACAACATCATAATCATGTTTATGAGAAATTTTATAACCACTTAAATACTGTCCTTTGGGGTTGTTGTCATGGCATGATAATGAATTGAAATATGAAAAAAAGAAAAATATTATAATTCAAGTAGTATTAAAAGATATAATAGCTTCGAATTAAAACAATATAGAATTTGAGTTAAAATAAATAATTTTTACATACAAAGAGATTTCATCCCAACAATAGCCAAGCTTATACAAGCTAATTGCAAACGAGCCGAATGAACGAGTTGACGAGCCAAGCAAATGAGCTGAACGAGTCGAACAAACGAGCCTAAACAAGCTGAGCAAGTAGGCTAGTCAAATGAGCCTAAACAAATTGAAACAAATGAGCTAAAGTTTATGGAGATTAGTATGTGAAGAATTTTTTTATCACCGATCTAGAAAATAATTAAATTTTTTTACTTTAGCATAGTTATTTTGATTTATATTTCTTAAGTAAAGCATTCGGTTGTACATAATCTATTAAAACTTTTATTTACCGATTAATAACATTTACATAGATAAAAATCGAGAAACAAGATAGATCAAATGTTGATAATGAATATATGATTCACATTAATTTAGTTTACTTTTCGTACAAATAAGAAAAATATAAAATAAATATAGTTGATGTAAATTGAAGAATTAAGAATTTTAATAGTTAATAACTTTAGATTTTTGTATATAGAATTTTCAATTGGTTATGCTTGATAATAAGAGAAATTGAACATAAACATGTAATACATTATTTTCGAATGACTTAACTTGATTTGAAAATTAATGATAATTTATTTTTGAATGATTTTAACAGATGCTAGAATAAATTATTAGCCACCATTATAGTAGCTAAAGGACATCATCAACATGTACATTTTATAATATTTGGTGAACGATATGGTTTAATAAAAACAACTATATGTAAAATATAGCGAAAGTGTTTTCGAATGATCCATAAGGCTTTAGGTGAATTTTTAGCTACTTTTACTTTTGATTTGGACAATTAGCCTAAAATAAAACTATTGTTGTCATCACCCCTAGTTTCAACTACACCTTTTGTCTTTCATTAGTTGGTACTTTTGAGCTTGAACCCAAAAGGTCTCTATTACTCATATCACATAATGCTTTACCAAGTAAAGCCTCGATCTAGTGATCAAGACTAAGAGGTCCAGGGTACATTAGTTACCATGTTCGATTTTCCCTTTCCCCCATTGTGTTGCATTCCTTTATGACTCATCCGGATTAAAAAAATATATCATAGAGATCTTAAACAATTCCTAATAAGAATAGACTTGGTTTTCTTTGCCAAATGCAAAAGGTCAATTAAAATCTCTATTACTCAAAATTTCAATTCCCCTTTATGTTTAAATTGGCACCACTGTCTATTTTAATAAAACAAATATAAGTTTTGAAAGGATTTTTCAGCTACTTTTCACCTCTTAGACGTAAAAACAAGTTGGAATAAACTATAACGAGTTGGAAGAAATTTTATAATTGTATAATTCGATAATTTTAATTTTACAGTATAGTTGTAATATTCTTATTTTGTTAATATTGATAAATGATTACTTATATACATAAAAAAAATGTTATGTATGTAAGAATTTTTTTTATTTCATATTTTCTTTTGAATCAAAATTTAAATATTATTTTTTATACTAATATAAATTATGTGAATAATAAATCATTAGTGATAATTAGAAACAATTGATCATCGATATGATTAACATTGATGAACAAATTATATGAATAATAATTATTTTATTTAATCATAATAAATAGATTAGATTAAAATTGTAATATATATATATATATATATATATATATATATATATATATATATATATATATTGTTTTTTGATATGATTGCCTAAAAATCAGCATATATATAATTTTCTTATTTTATATATATATATTATTTAAAAATGAACATGTACATTTTTTTAAAAAAAATAGCAGGATACTTTCCCTCCCCTTTTTCTCTTTCAAATTGCCTCACTCTCTCTCCTTCCCGCCACGTCCATCGTCAACACTCTACCACCCCGCCTCTACCTCCACCGCCCACCACCAATCTCCTATTGCCTCTCTTATTTATTTTTTTGGTGAGTTGCTCTTGCATAATTAGGGTTTTTTCTAAATGAGCAAACCCGACCCAAGTAAGTTTTTATTTACCCCCTACCCGATTCATGAGCAAACCCGACCCAAGTAAGTTCCATGTTTTTGCAACCGCCTCATGTTTAGGATTTTATTTACCCCTAACTTTCATTTCTAGACCAGGAAAAAATGACCTAAAACCTGAAGGAAGACCTAGACCAACTAGACCAACACCCGATCCGAGCACCCGAAATCCCTAACTTGAAGTTGATCCGAAATCAAAATTGACCCTACTCGAACTCGAACAAAATGTGTTACTATTTACAAGAAAAGTTTATTAGACAAAAATAGAGGAAATTATACGTTGACCCTACTGAACCCGAAACCGAACCGGACCCGAACAAGATCGACCCGAAGTTAACCCGAATCGAACTAACCCGAATCAAACCCGAACCGAATTACTCGATTGTCGGTATAAGTACGCCTCACTCCAATGAACTCTTTAACAATTATACGTTCACAATTAACATGAAACTAATTTTTATGGAAATTAACTTTATAAAAAGTTTAGTTACCAAATGTCGTATAATTAAAGAAAGTTTACTAAAATTTTAGAAAAAGCTTACCAAAAAGCTATACCAAACACAGCCAAGGTCCTAACCTACCCAACATACGCTAGCGAATTGAGATGGTCGATTACATCGAGAAAGCTCACCCAAGCCAACTTTTATAAGTCATGAGCTAATCTAATTGGCCTAATTAATCACCTATTTTCATGGGATTAACCCAACTAGACCACAACCCTCAAACTTAGCTCGGGTTCGGCTATTTTCATGTCAAAGATGGGCCAACTCCTGCTATATTAAATTTGTTTGACGACTTCTTTTTTATAGTTTAGATTAATGGGACATCTGATCCTCAACATTTTTTAGTTGTCCATTGTAATTTTTTTTTTTCTAGTGAAATTAATGATCTTCAGATTGAATAAAGTAATAATTGATTAACAATTTAAATACTACTCTCACTTTAGCACTAAAATGGCAGAAGTTAATTGGATCCTAGTAAGTAGTAGCATGTAAGATAGAGAAAAGACCATTTATAATTGTCAAAAGTCAGCTCATTATTATACGGACAAGTTGACCGTCATAAGCCAAATTCCGCCAACCCTTCATGAACAAGACCAAGTTTAACACCGAAAGAAGTTTCCCTCCCAAAGCCCATGCTTCTTTGAAACCCCTCTATAAATAGGACAACTGATGCCCGCAAGAGAAGCACAACACCGAAAGAAGATAGACAATCAACAACTCCTGCAGCTTTTGCACATCCATTTTTCACTCTCCCTCTCCTCAAAGATGAATATTGCAGTTTTCTTCACCTTCTCCCTCCTTGCTTCTCTCTCCTATGCCATTGAGGCCGACTACTGTGTGGCTGATTACAACCTTCCCAGGGGACCAGCCGGTTATTCTTGCAAGGACCCTGCTAAGGTCACAGTGGATGACTTTATTTACACAGGCTTCCGTGTTGGCGGACCTACCGACAACATTTTCGGAAATTCTGTCAACTTAGCATTTTCTAATGTGTTTCCTGGTATAAATGGCCTCGGTATTTCCATGGCAAGGTTAGACTTTGCTGTTGGTGGTGTTATACCCATGCATGCCCACAGAACATCAGAGATCTTTATTGTGGCAACAGGTAGTATTATAGCCGGCTTCATTGACACAAACAACACCGCATACTACAAAACGTTAGAAGTGGGAGATGTCATGGTCTTCCCAGATAACATGTTGCATTTCCAAGTCAATGTTGGTAAAACTCCCGCTCTTGCATTTGTTGCGTTGAACAGTGCAAACCCCGGCATTCAACTGACTGACACTGCTCTTTTTGCTGGCAATCTCCCCGCTGAGCTTGCCGAGAAAACCATGCTTCTGGACCGTGCACAAGTGAGGAAGCTAAGGAGGGCCTTCGGTAACACCAATTGATATACGTGTTGTATTACTTTTTTGAACTAATGATTTGTTCGTTATTTCATGTACCTTCCATTCATGTGATTTACTGCTTGTTTTAGTTGAATAAGAGAGGAAGAGAATAAATTCTCTGTATTCAAACTTTAACTAACTGAGTTTATTTTAAATTATATATAATGTCTATCCTACCGTAGCTATTATAAGTTGTTATAAGTTGTTTATATCATAATTAAATTTTAATTTAATGTATGTACGTACTCAAAATTATTTACTAGTATATGTTTGGTATCATAATTGCTCGCATTTTTTTTGGGATAAGCTAAATAATTATATTAATATCTCGAAATGAGGCAAAAGTCAAATACTTTCAATTGAATTAACCAATTTATTTTTCAATTTGAAAATATCATAAAATTATTGTCTCAAGTCAATTAAATTAAAACCAATTAATCAATTGACATGAATTACTAACTTTATATCATGACGAATTGTTTTTATATTGAATTAAAATGTTAAATTGTTAAAATAAAATTAACCAATGATGATGCGCCATTTACCAATCTCCTAACAAAGCACTTACTTTTAAGTATATCCATATAATGAACCATTTCTTATATAAAAAATATATAAATGTTTTATAAGTTGTTTATATCATCAATGATTTTTATGTAATGTTTACACTTAAAGTTATTTAGTACTAGTAATAATGTCATGCTTCGCATGGACTCTTATAATTTTTAGGTTTTATAAATTTTTAAATTATTAAAATATTTAATTTTAATAAACACCTACACATTTAGGTCCCTTGTTACTGATAACAAAAAAAAAGACTAACTTGATTAATTCATAAAAAAGTTATTGCAATGGTAATATTTCTTTTATCGAACAATGATATTTATTTTTCCTTTGTTTATGAAAAATATTTAGTGACTTTAAAACTAAATGTTAACTATTATTTGGTGTAGGGGTGTACCTGAGCCAAGTCCGAGCTTACAGTGTTGGAGCTCGTAAGCTCAACGAGGCTACACGAGCCAATTACAAATGAGCCAAATGAACGAACAAGTTGACGAGCCAAGCAAACGAGCCTAAAGAGTCCAACAAACGAGCCTAAAAAGCTCGGCTCGCCAAGCTTATAGAAGCTAATTGCAAATGAGTCGAATGAACGAGTTGACGAGTCGAGCAAATGAGCTGAACGAGCCGAACAAACGAGCCTAAACAAGTTGAGCAAGTAGGCTAATCAAATGAGCCTAAACAAATTGAAATAAATGAGCTAAAATTTGTGGAGATTAGTATGTGAAGAATTTTTTTTTTTATTATCTTTTGATATGATTGCCTAAAAATCAGCATGTAAATCTTAAAAAATCAGCATATATATATAATTTTATTATCTTTTATATATATTTATTATCTAAAAATCAACATGTATATCTTTTAAACAAAAATAGCAGGATACTTTCTTTCCCCTTCTTCTCTTTCAAATTGCCTCACTCTCTCTTCTTCCTCGCCGCCTGCCATCGCCATCGCTATCGCCCTGCCTCCCACAGCTTGCTGGCGCTCTACTGCCCTACCGCTACCTCAGCTGCCCACCGCCAATCTCCGATTGCCTCTCTTATTTATTCTCTTGGTAAGTTGCTCTTGTACAATTAGGATTTTTTTCTAAATTTTAAAAAAATTATTGTAAAAGAATTCTAATCTCTTCTTGCTGCGCTTTAGCAACCTCTTAACTCTTTTTATGATTAAATTTTTAGATCTTGATTAGTGAATATATAAGTATCACTTTTTGATTAATTCTCTTTCTTTTGAGGTAAAAACCCTAAAAGTTCATACTTTTTATTATTTTTCTTGTGTTTGGTTGCCTTAATGAATTTTGGAGGGTGGAAAATATTATTAGGGATGATTTATGAAAGATTTTTGTGAGTTTTATGATTGAAAGGGGTTGATTTATGCATGAGTTATAAATTCTAGGAGAACTAGAAAATTAACCTGAAATTCGATAACTTTAAAAATTCTCAAGAATTTGTAAAATAGTCTAAAAATTTCAAAAACATATAGTAGATATATCTAAAGGTTATTAATTTCAGTTTTTGAATTGATTAATTTAGACTTACATTGAAAGAGTTATTAATTTTCTCCCAAGAATGCACAATTTATGACCGAAATTGACCCATGTGATAAAGTTGAATTTTTATAGTACTTATAATTTTTGGTTGTTGTTGATCATAAAGTAAATGTTGTAGGAAACACTTATACCTTTCTATATTGTGCTCATTAATTGAAATCCAATTTTAGAATTAAAAGTTATGCCCTTTGGAAATTGAAGTTAAATTCCGTCCGAAACCGAAAAGTGAAAAATATATGTTTTAGTGTTAAATTATTCTTTATAAATTAGAAAATAATTATTAAAAATTATTTTGGTTCTCTAAGATCATATATTGGGATGATTAGTGTGTTTTAAAAACTGATCTTCTTGAATAATGTTGATAATTAATTATGTACATATATATCTTGTGCATAACGAGTGCAAAAATAAAATTGTATCCCCTTTCTCGGGTATCAAAAGAAGATGATCAACTTAAAGAGTTCATATTGCCAATGTCTAATGAATGATCGACGTGCCCACTTTGATGATATTTTGCTATATTGGAAATGTGGAATGAAGAGCCTAATTTTTTTTTTTTTAGTAACTCGATAGACATTATTTGTTACAAGGACTTTGAATTGGGTTGTGAGCTTGATTGTGCGGATCTCGATGAGCCATGAGCCGAGCTCGAGCTTTAAATGATACTCACGAGCCGAGCTCGAGTCTGGCCGGTTCATGCTCGACTAGACTCGAATTCACCTCTAATTTGGTGCTAATGTCATTGAGTGTCCACTTGTCACACATGCCTTTAATATCCAATCTCAGAAAAATAATTTCAAAATTATGATAATAATTTTTAAAAAATTTAAATAATAAACCATAAGAAGTGAGTTTCTTTAATTCAAAAACTTAGCAAGAAATCACAACAAAAGGCAATTAAAGATAATATCAGAACAAAAAGACAACTATTAATCGAAGGTTCTAAAAAGAGATAGACACATAACTTTATGAGTGACAAATCAGTTCAACTAATAAAGTCTCTTAAAATATTATCTCGGACTTAGATCTAAATTCTGACTAAACAACTTCCATCCTGAAACAAATAAAAAAATATTGATTAATAATACAATGTAGAGCCCGACCTGGGATTTGTCCAATCGAAAAAATGGGTTTGTAAGCCGACCCAAAGTAAAGAAATCTTATTTTTATGGTGTTAACGGGTTTTTGTGGTTTACTAACTTCCGTCACGCAAATTAGACTCCGACCGTGATCCGAACCTCTAAGCAGGGTTAAGATTTCATCACCAGGCTAACAAATAAAATAAATAGAAAAAGGACGACACTTTTCGGGTGTTTACATATTTATTTTGTGTATTTGTTTTGTCAAATTAGAAAGGAAACCATATTATGTTGGAAGTGTAGAAAAAGAAATCAAAGTGCATCAAAAAAGATAAAAAGAAATCAAAACAATATTTTAAATCGTAAAATTATATTAAAATACATAATCTTAACATATCTTTAATTACATAGAAAAACATATCTAAAAAGATGCATAAAACTTAAAGTGAAAGTATTTTTTTACATGTTCTATTTTAAAGGAAAAAATAAAAAAAAATATTTTTATTAATAAAAAACGCAAACAACACTCACGTTTATAAGTGGATATTTATATATTTATAATAAAGAGATCAAACACAACTTTTAAGTAATAATTAATACAAATTTTACTAACATTTAGTTTTAAAACAATGACAATCTTCACATGGGTAATTCTTGATTACTTTGCACATTTACATTGATAAAGGATATCATGATCTATAAGTAATGTGGTATAATGATTTAAAAATTTATCTTTGATCCAATATCGTTGATCGTAATAGTTTATCATAACTCTTATGTAAACGGATACTAATATTCGTATCAAAAGGGAAACAGAAAAAACTACTTAGAAATTAAAATTAAACTTATAGTTTGGTGTAAAATTACTTAGCAGGCGACTTAGTATTGAGAAAATTATTGATGGCCTCTGAGATAAAGAAGAGAGGGAGGCTAGAGGTTTTTAAGGATTAATATAAGCATAGCATGTCAAATTTGAACACCTCTCCCTCCGCCCCCGCCCCCTCCAAAACCAAAAATGCATGTTAAAATTGGATATGGTACTACAGAATATGTAGCAGACAGCCGTACATTAAAACTATTATTAGTGTAAGAGATTCAAATTGTGATAATTCTTGAAAGTTTTCTAATTATTTTATAAAGCCAATTGCATGCGTCTTTTATCAATATCCGTGTGGAAATTAAAAGCTAGCCATTTGCGAACAAGACTATGTCTAACACCCCACGAAATTTCCTATTCAGAAAACAAATAACCCACCAAGATGCATGGTTCATTGACTTACCAGCCCCCACCCACCTAATTCTATAAATAGAACAAGTGATTTCACCAAGAGATGCACAACACTGATAACAAGATAATCTAACTCCTCTAGTACACTCATCGCTTTCTCTATTCTCAAAGATGAATATTGCAGTTTTCTTCACCTTCTCCCTCCTTGCTTCTCTCTCCTATGCCATTGAGGATGACTACTGTGTGGCTGATTACAACCTTCCCAAGGGACCAGCCGGTTATTCTTGCAAGGACCCTGCTAAGGTCACAGTGGATGACTTCATTTACACAGGCTTCCGTGTTGGCGGACCTACCAACAACATTTTCGGAAATTCTGTCAACTTAGCATTTTCTAATGTGTTTCCTGGTATAAATGGCCTCGGTATTTCCATGGCAAGGTTAGACTTTGCCGTTGGTGGTGTTATACCAATGCATGCCCACAGGACATCAGAGATCTTTATTGTGGCAAAAGGAAGTATTATAGCCGGCTTCATTGACACAAACAACACCGCATACTACAAAACTTTGGAAGTGGGAGATGTCATGGTCTTCCCAGATGGCATGTTGCATTTCCAAGTTAACGTCGGGAAAACTCCCGCTCTTGCATTTGTTGCCTTGAGCAGTGCAAACCCCGGCATTCAACTCACTGACACTGCCCTTTTTGCTGGCAATCTCCCCGCTGAGCTTGCCGAGAAAACCATGCTTCTAGACCGTGAACAAGTGAGGAAGCTTAGGAGGGCCTTTGGCAATAGTAGCTAACTAAGAATAGGTGACGCATTACTTTTGTATCAATCATTTACTGTCTTTTTCATGCATCTTTCCTTCACCTGATTTATTAATTTTGTATGAGGAGAGAATAAGAGGGGAAGAGAATGAATTCCTGTATTGAAATTTTTACTCTCATTAAATTAATAATCATTAATATTGGCCTTCGTTGACTTATTTTTCTACAAAGTTTAGTCATAAAATTCTTGTCCGGATGTTAAACGCGGACAATTGGTCATGGTCAAATTAAAATTCTGGTCGGGTTTAGGTTTGTCCATTCAGATTAAGGTTGTTCAAATTTTGTGATTAATTTTTACGCTTCAATAACAAAACCATAGTAACGAGTCTATTTGTTTTCAAATTTTGACTCTTCGTTTCCTCTCCATCTCCATCCTCATCCTCTTCAACTAAAATGCTTAGCACGACTTCACAAACACTAAATCAAACTATATAAATTTTGTGTTAATTCTTCTAGGTTCTTCCATTTTGCCCACCGATTTTATAACTATTCCTGTTAACCCTTGCAAACCCGACATTTCAATTTGTGTGAAGTTTTTGATGTTTAAAGCCGTATGATTTATTGGTTGTTGTGAAGTCAAAATGAAATGCCAGTTCGTTAATGACCAACATAAGAAGAGTAAAACTCATTTCATGGATTAAGAAACTAGCGGATTCGACGGAAAAGCGAAATGAAAAGGTGAGATCAAATTACATGAGAATTCCAATTCACAAAGCCCAAGAGATTGAATTTCACATGCTCATTTGCTTTTGGTCCACATTTTGAGGGGAAGGGGGAGAAGGAAGCGAAAACACGAACCAGAAACAACGGCAGTTGACAAATGAAGGAATTCTAGGCTTGTCAATAATGGGGATTTCGGAGGAGAGTGAGAGATAGAGAGAGGAGGGAGGGAAGAAGTGAGAGTTAAGTGAGAGAAAGTAAGTCAATATTAACCCATCTAAAGCTTATGTGTAAATTTAGAAAACAAATCAGTCCAACAATTTGAAAAAAAAATGTCATGTGGACAATTTCACCCCCATGTAATTCAACCACCGAGTCTTACCGCTTTGAACTTGATGGTGCGATGTCGAAAAATATTAGTGTAAACACAAATTTCGAGTCTAAAATAAATAAAGATAGGAAATTAGGAAACAAATATAATTTGTATTGATTTTTGGTTAATAGGTACAATCTCCGTATTGAATACGATAAACGTAATCCTCTAATTCAATCTCCTTGAAACTTGAATGATTCGAGGGCGTTGTAGCTTGATCTCGAACGTTGATGTTAAGGCGGATGATGAACACCGAATGGTTCTTGATCCGGATGTGCTCGAGAGTCTTGAATTTGAATCGTTGACTCCGATTTTTGAACGGTTGCGGACTTTGATTCTTGTCGCTTGGTAGTCTGGATGTCGTTTGCCGTTTGAGCTCTGGATTTCGCAAATGCTCGAATGTGTAAAAATGAGGAAATGACCTCTATTTATAACTTTTGGAGGTAGGGTTTGGCTTGGGCTTTGGGATTGGGCCCATAATTTAGTAATTATTTCTTAAAAGAAATATTTACTATTTACTCGCATCATCAACGACACGTGGCAACTTCTAATCGCCCGAATTTGATTTCTTTTTATTTTAATTTTAAAGGCTTTCCAAGACTAATTTTACACGTGGCAATTCGCAATAGGTGAAATTACTTTCCACGTGGCGACATATAGTCGGCTAACGAATTTTTGCCTCCTACAAATGCCCCCTTCGAGAGTCACTGCGTGCACGAGTTTTCTTGAGTGCTTGGAGCGATTGTATCTCGAACATTTAGAAGATGATTGATACGAGTTGATTTTAATCACTCTCTTCATTTGCAACTTTTTTAAACTGGCGCGGAATAATACTCGAATAACCTAGGTCGTATATTTAGACTTGTTTAAGTATAATTTGCAAGATATACTTGCTTTTCTTTAATAAATAAGATGCAATTTTTGGATAATTGTAATTGTACACAAAAATTGAATTGAAGATAAAGCATGTACAAAATGGCTTTAGCTTCAATAAACTTTCACGCTAAGGCTAGCGATGATTAATTAGAACCATTTTATTTTAAATTAATTGCTGTTCTTTTCATTACAATTCAATATACTGTGGCCATTTATGGTTTCAAAGCACAGGAAATGATTCTTGGGTTACCGGTTATGACCCGGCAGCGTCATTGTCCCTTTCTCCAGCTATTCAAAGCCCACGTTGTCTCCCACTTTCCTAAAGCATCACTGGCTGCTTTCTCTCATCAAAACCTCCAATGGCTCTTCTCTCTCCCTCACGCTCTCTCTGCTCTTTATCCCGACAGCCTAAGCCTTTGCAGGAGCAACGCCTACCGCCGCCGATCTTTTTCCAGTCCTGAAGCCAGTGCCTTTCCGGTGGGCAGGTCTCCGTCAGAGCAGCCACTTTCCGGACTTTTTCAGCCATCAAACGCGTCGCCGTCTGCTCCGTCCGGTCCCGAGGCTAGCGCTTTTCCGATGGTAGATCTTCGTCGAGGCAGTCGCCCTCCGAGCTTTCCGGCCGCCAATCGCGTCGCCAACCACCATTCGACGGCTTCGATCGAGGCAAGGACAGCGGTACCGTGTTTTTTCCGACTTCAATCCCACTGGTATACGCGTTTCCTCGCTCTTCTTTTTTTTTTTTTGGCGAGTTCTGAACCCGGTGTTCTCTTTCCTCTTTTTTCAGGACCCAGCGACATGGGTCTCAAGTGTTGGAGCCAAAGAAGGTACTCGTGAGATCTTGTTTAGACCCATTCGAGGTTTTCTTCTCGATGGAGGGGTAGTAGCGAACTGGGTGCCGTAGACACCATTCCACCTCCCGTTTTTTTTTTTTTTTTTTTTTTTTTTTGTTGTCGGAGTTAATAGCTTACATAATGAAGTAGGAGGCTCTTGGGATTTGAAGAGTTTATATTTTGTAAACTGTTGTTTATCCGAGCAGGATGACATTTGAAAAGTTTGTAACTTGCTGGGTGCGCTTTTGGTTTCGTGGAAAGGTGATCTACACAGCCCCTCCTCCACGTGTCAATAGGAAGAGGACTAAAGCCCCTGCACTTACTTCTTGTCCATCCGAAAAAATTAAACCTTATTCACCAAGAACCAAGGACAAGGATCATTTCGTCACACTCAAGATCCCAGAAGAGATGATTGAAGAGACCTACCTTTCCGCCCTTATAGCATGTTGGTTATGCTTCTTTGTGTTGCCAACTAATGAGCCATGTCTTATCCGTCCGGAGATGTTCAAAGCTGCCAGTAAACTTGCTCATGGAGAGCGTATGAACTTGGCGATTCCTACTTTAGCTAGCATTTATCGAGGATTGAACACTATCTCTTCGGCTAAAAGCTTGCATAAGTCTGGAAGTCATTTTCCCTATCTATTATGTTTATGGATGGCTTGGAACTTATTTCAACGTCCATTTTGAACATCCTTATTAATGCTATGGCCTACCAAAAATGATCAGATTTTCAGGAGAGAAGATGAGCCTAACCCCTGAACTATCGCCAGCTCGAGAGCCGTTAAGATGTAAGGATGTTGCTGCTATGTACACTAATGCTCTCTTTAAGACGGAGACAAGCAAGTTCCATAGATTCTTGACAGACACCAAGGATATATCTCAAAGTTGGCGAGGCTTATATGATTTGTCTTCGTTCGGGTTTTTGACCCTTTGGCAACGAAAGAAAATCATGATTGAGCCATACTTTCCTTGTAAGTTTGGGCGACAATTTGGTTATCACCAAGATGTATTGGGTGAGGAGAAGAGGAATGTTCATAAAGGTACTTTGGAAGAAGCAGGACGTTATTGGTTTAATCCGACAGAGCATGTGACCGGATCCACCGTATACGTCCCTCTTCCTCCGTATAAGCAATCCATACTAGCTACCAAAGCATATATAAAGTGGTGATCTTTTAGAGGGGATCTTTTTCCTCTTGATTCCAAGCGGCCTAATTGTGATTTTTGCGCCCACGAAAAACTAGTAAGGCGAAAGTTGTTGATGATGTTTCGCACTAGTTGTTATTGGTGGAAAAGTGAGTGCACACAAGCCGAATATACCACAAGTCCATGAGACTACTCCTTCTCCCGTTGACCCTAATGAAGAAGGGGGTGATAGTTCTTCGATAGGACCGGACCCGTCTCCTCGTAAAAGCAAGACGTGTTCCCCTGGAAAAGAGAAAATCGATGCTTTAAAAGGCTTAGGGATCAATCGCTCTACCGATAGTGACAAAGGGTTTTCAAGATCAAGGGATACAGCAGATAGCGTGGAGGCTTTACCAAAGTCTAAAGGCAAGGTCAACAAGGTACGGTGATGCACCGCAATCAAAGGGCGAGACCGAAGAAAAGGCATATCTTATTGTCTCACTCTTTTTTTTTTTTTTTTTGTTTTGTTTTAACTCATGTGATTTTGCTTATGATGTAGGGGCAAAATGCGGGAGTTAAGAAGAAAACAAATGTCATGGTCAGCCATAAGGACAGCGAAGACACCGTGGATCGTGCCTATTGTAGAAGCATCCGGAGGAGATTCCGTTGATCAAATGCGTTCACCAAAGAAGCGAGCGGACGTCGTGCCCTGTTCGGACAAGAGAGCAGAGCGTCCTCATTCTCCTACCCCATCAGCCTCATCCTATCTTCCAGGAAGAATTTCTTCCCATGTTTTTGATGATTTAGCCATAAGTACGCAGCAGCGCTTTCGCATTATTTGAAGAAGGTTGTCCCAAAATCTACGAGATGACATAACTCATATTTGGAGGGAAGCTGAAAAGATATACAACACTTTGTCATCTTTTCGGGCCAATTACTCAAAGTTGAAGGACAATGTCAGTGCGTACTTGAATGAACTTGAGCAATACATGAAGTTGAAAACTCGATTGCGGAATTACACTTCGGCGCAGAGGTATTAAGCAAGCGGACAATTTTGTTAACCCAACTTGAGGAAGCCAAAGTATCTCGCAGGAAAGATCAGCGATGAACTTGATAAGGAAGCCGCTTCAATTGCCCGAGTTCATAAGCGAAGGAAATTACTTGAGGATGACATCGAACGAGTCAAGGTCGAAGAGCAGGAGTTGTAGGATTCGTTCAAGGAGAAGGAAGCTTTATTGAAGAAGGTCAACGATGATACATCATCTCTTCAAAAGGAGGTTGTTGCATTGGATGCTATCCCTCAAGCTACTCGAAGTGGAGATAACTCGAGTTGAAGCAGCCAAAAGACGGGTCCAAGAGCTTTTAGGCACTTTGGATGGATAGACTTTATTTAATGTTGTTATCTTAGACCCTCCCTTTTTTATTGCAATTTATTATCATGCTTTTTCCCTTTGAACTTTGAAATCATTCACTATTGTCACTAGTTTGAGTATATTACAATAAGACAACGACTTTACTTTAAGTTTATGCAAGTAAAGATGTGATAATGTATGCAATACCCACAAACTTTATTTATCTTTCTTCTTTTGCGGTCTGTGCTCAAGTTTATTCTCAAGCTGCCTACGTACCTACAGGGATTACAATACCCTAAAGGATCAAGCCAAACGTAGTTCAAACCGAAAGGAATGAATTATTTTATTGAATTTTTTTTCTTCGCCATTCACAATTTATACTCTTACGGGCCAGGAGTAGTACATTTAATTTCAACTTACAAGAATGAGCAGTTTAGGCTCTTGCTTAGGAGCTTACAAGAGATGATAATCAAGAATGATAAATCTTCAAGAATTTCCCATTTATAGGGCCAACTCGTACTCCTTCGGTGTCAACTATCTTATAGGTACCATTTGTGTAGACTTCCCGCACCACATAAGGACCATCCCACTTTGAACCGAACTTGTTTCCAGTCTTGTGAGACATGATGATTGGTCTTCTTACTGCAAGTACTTGATCTCCTACTTGAAACAAGCGCGGTCGAACTTTCTTGTTGAATGCCCGAGATAGGCGAGCTTGATAACATTTTAACTTCGTTGTGCTCGAAGTCTTTTTTCATCCAAGGCCTCCAACTCACCTAAACGAAGCTTGTGATTTTCATCTTCTGTCAAGCCCTCTTGTATGGCAATACGAAAGGATGGAATCTGAAGTTCTAATGGCAATATAGCTTCAACCCCATAGACCAAAGCAAAGGGAGTTGACTGTGTTGGCGTTTTATACGTGGTTCCGTATGCCCATAGAGCTTCACCTAACCTCTCATGCCATTCCCGTTTGGATTTCGCGACAACCTTTTTGAGCAAATTGCACAATGTTTTATTAAAAGCTTCGCCGGGCCATTTGTAGGAGCATTATACATGGAAGACTTGTGTTGAGCAAACTTGAACTTTTCGCATAGATCGCTTCATTAGATCGTTGAAAAATGGCTTACCATTGTCAATAATGATATATCGAGGTACACCGTATCGATAAATGATATGTGTCCTTATAAAATCAACAACGTTCTCCTTTTTACTTCCCTCTATGCAATTACTTTTGCCCATTTTGAGAAATAATCAGTAGCGGCCAAGATGTAAGCGTGACCAGCAGACGATTTGGGTGTGATTGGGCCAACAACATCCAATCCCCGTGCTTCAAAAGGCCAAGATGCCACCGTAGGATGCAACGGTTCCGGAGGTTGATGTATAAAATTTGCATGAAATTGACAAGCCTCACATTTCTTGGCTTAATCTATGCAGTCTTGAACCATAGTAGGCCGAAGTAGCCCATCCTTTTGATACGATCATAGAGTTTAGGTCCTGACTGATGTGCTCCACATATACCCGAATGAGCTTCCTCCATTGCTTTCCTTGCTTCTTCCATGCCGAGGCATCGCAACCAAAGACCATGAAAAGAGCGTCGATATAGCGTCCTATTATAGCGGAGAAAACGTGGAGCTCTCCGTTGAATTTCTGTCTTATGCTTGGGATCACTAGGGAGCTTCCCATGTTCTAAGTAATCGATAAGTGGTTGTCGCCAATCTTCTTTATCTACTTCGCACGCACTTACCGCATTGGTGTCTTCTACAAAATTTTCATTAGAAGATGTCACAACCCATCGGCCACATATTGGAACATCTATGGTTTCTTCTACCCCAGTGCCACAGTGGCCGCAAGATTTGCAAGCACGTCGCCCGTCTTGTTGGCACTTCGAGGAACATGTACTAACTTGACCGTGTCCAATCTATCTAGCAATCGTAGGGCATGCCTGTAATACGGAACAAGGTCTTCCTTCTTCACTTCATATTCCTTTAGGAGTTGATTAATAACCAACCGTGAGTCACCATAAATATCGAGATCTTTGATTCCCATCTCAATTGCCATCCGAAAACCCGGGATTAACGCTTGATACTCGGCCATGTTGTTTGAACACAACCGGGTAAGTGTGAATGAATATGGGAGAATATGTTTCGAGGAGAAACAAAGACTACTCTTGCACCAGCACCATCGTGTCTTGCTGCCCCGTCAAAGTACATTTCCCACGGCGGGAGGATGTCGATAAAAAACACATCTTCTCCAGGCAAATCGTCATTTAGTTCCCAGTGATCCGGTATTGGATGATCGGCCAAGAAGTCTCGTTAATGCCCGCCCTTTGACGGCTTTACGTCGGACGTAAACGATGTCGTATCTGCTTTAAGAGAACAACCCACTTTGCAAGTCTTCCGCTTAAGATTGGCCTTGACAAGATGTACTTAATAGGATCAGCTTTAGAAATGACTTGAACTGTGTGAGATTGCATATAATGCCTTAGTTTCGAATGGCAAATATGAGAGCTAGACAGATCTTCTCAATTGGAGAGTAATTCAACTCAGCTCCAACCAAAGTATGACTGAGGTAGTACAAGGCATGTTCCTTCCCTTCTTCATTTTTCCGAGCACATAATGCCCTTAGTGACTTATCCCGAGCTGCAATGTAAAGTATTAACGATTTTCCAGGAATTGGTGCCCCTAGTACTGAAGGATTTAACAAGTACTTCTTGATGTTTTCAAAAGCCCTATGGCATGACTTGTCCCATTCGAAGAGTGCATCTTTTTTCATGAGGTGGCTGAAAGGATGACAACGACCAGCCAGATTTGAAATGAACCTTTGTATGTATGCCAACCGACCTTGAAGACCACGAAGCTCTTTGAGATTCTTTGGTTCGGGCATTTCTTGGATTGCTTTGATCTTTTCCTAATCGACCTCAATGCCTCTATGACGAACAATAAAGCCCAAGAATTTTCCAGAGGTGACACCAAAGGCACATTTGAGTGGATTCATCTTCAACCGGCATCTTCGTAGCCGCTCAAAGATTTGACGAAGGTCCTTCAAGTGTTCTGACCTTTCCTTAGACTTGACCACTAAGTCATCAACGTAACATTCTACTTTCTTATGAAGCATGTCATCGAAGATATTCCGCATTGCCCTCCGATATGTGGCCCCGTATTTTTCGGACCGAAATGGCATCACTTTATAACAAAAGATGACTTTTGGGGTATGGAAGGTCTGTTGCTTCTTGATCTTCCGGCACCATTTGAATTTGATTGTACTCTGCAAGTGCAATCCATGAATAACAAGGCTTCATGTCCGGTGGTAGAGTCAATCATGAGCTCGATGACTAGTAGCAGAAAATCATCTTTTGGACAAGCCTCATTGAGATCCCGGAAGTCTACAGAGATGCGGAGTTGACCATTTTTCTTCCTCACAGGAACGATATTTGCGATCCATGTTGGGTATTTTACCTCACGAATAAATCCTGCCTCTATGAGTTTGTTGACCTCCTTTTCAATTTTAGGTACTAACTTTGGGCGGAATCGCCGCTGAGGCCGTTTTTAGGGAAGCTCCCTTTCTTATTGCCGAGCGATGGATCGCAACTTTAGGGTCTAGCCTCGACATTTCTTTGTAACTCCATACGAATACATCCTTGTACTCCGAGAGAAGGTTGAAGTACTCGTTTGCTTCCTCTAGTGTAAGTAAGGAATTTACATAGATAGGCGCGGTTCCTCATCGGTTCCAAGATTTAATTCTTTCAAATCGTCGACTATAGCTTGCCCCCCATCTTCAAGAGTTTGAGGAGTTTCGCAATTTCTATCTCCGAGTCCGAATCTTCTCGTTCCCAAACCGTGATATGGTTCTATGAAGCTACTTCTTCTTGTTCTCCATCCTTCTTAGGACTAGAGTCAATTCGCCGACCGGTAAGGACCACAAGTGCGTCTTTTCACTCTTAGAGAGCCATCTGTCTTCACATCTAGTGTTGAAATGCGCTTCATACCGGAGGGGATAGAACTTTGTACCTCATTCGTATCGCCGAGACGATGGAACACCGAGTCTTTCTGCAGAAAGGGTGATGATTTAGACACATTTTCCCCTTTGTTGATTCTCGCTGAAACCGAAGGCCTCGATTGCTCGCTTCCTTTTATTCTATAAAATACTGCGGGTTTGGGATTTTCGCCTCCCCTTATTCTTGTGAACACGGAAGGGCGTTTTCCGAGGTAGATAATTGCAACCTATCAAACACCGAGGACTTAACGGCAGTCTGGACATCTTCATCATTGTCGTCCTTTACCTCTTCTCGCAGCGATGTACTCGAATGACAGATTGTTTGTCTTTCGGTTGCCCGGATATCCTAATTAGTTGGGGTGGTGTATAGCCTAGGCCGACTTTCGAGACTTCCACCAAGCCACCCTGCTTTTGAATCTTCTTCCGGGTCCCATTAATGCCATAGGTTTCAGCTTCAACCACTTTCGCTAGTGAAGCGGGGTTAGCAAAGTCGTAACCTCGCTTTTTCCATGAGCTTATACGCGTTTGGATCAAATCCTTCTTTGGTTCGCGTATGTGGCAAATTATCTTCCTCCCCGGGCAGGCTTTCAAAAGAAGAGACAAACCCGGGCAGAGGGGGTGTAGTTACCATCGGCCGATACACCTGTCGTATCGACATTACAACACTTTGTTTCAAGACATTCATGTCGGGCTTGTTGGTCTTCTTACCATCTTGGATGTCGAGTTTCTACTTGTACCTCCACTAAAAGGGAATCACCCTTTTACAACGAGATTTCGGGACATACCTTAGAAGCTGGAGGTGTTAGATTTGTCGTCACAGCTTGTTGATCTTGCTTAGCGAGTTGGCATGTACTTTCTCGCTTGCTACTCGTTTGAGCTATCTTGTTGCTATTTTGCACTATCATCTTTTGGTGCTACTCGAGTATCCTTGACAACTTTTGGGGCAGCCTTCCCTGTAGAAGAAATTGCTAATGGCATGGTTTCCTTAGGTGATGTACCTTCTTCAAAGAACCGAGCATCAGCAAAATGTGACTCTGCTTTAGTAAAAGGCTTGACATCCCCATCAATCTTTTTCTCACTACCACGGTAGTATTTGAGGCACCGATGAAGAGTGGAAGCAACTATTCCGTGTTCATGAAGCCACGGTCGTCCAAGCAACAACTTGTAAGATGTTTTCGAGTCAATCACGTGAAAGATTGATGTCGTCGACAAATCACCCATTGATAGTTCAAGACGAATCATGCCAATTGCTCTTTGACCTTCAAGGTTGAATCGTTGAATCACCATCCGACTTTTGGAAAGCTCTTCCACGAGTGATACCTAGATCGGTCATCGTGGATTTGGGCATGATGTTGACAGCTGATGCTCCGTCTACCAATATGTGCTTAACTTTCTGTTCTCTTATGTAACCCGTCACAAAAAGAGGACGATTGTGAGGCTTAGATCCTAACAACGGATCATCGTCGATGAAAGTTATAGCAGATGTGCAAGTGGCATATTGATTAGGCCTTTTTGCTGGTTCTCCGACATCCTTGATCTTATCTCGTGTAAAGATCCGGGTAGAGCAATGCCTCGACTACATGTTGGCGCATTTCTTCCGGCAAATTAAAAATTTGCCTCCAACCCATGTGTTTTGGTAAGGCTTCTAGTACCATCGAGTCTTATCATCACTTTTCGAAAGACTCTCTTGCACTTCGTCTTCCCGATCTTCTTCATTCTCAAGCTCTAAACACGACGTCCTGTTCACCGTGGCTTTCTCGAAGAAATTTGATGGGAAGAACTCCTCTAAGGTGATGGGAACCAGTGGCTCTTGCTCAAGTAAGTCAACGAGGTTGGATTTCCTGTTTTTGCTTGTCTTTGACCTTTTCTTGTTCTTCGGACACTTAGGGTTCTTCCTTTTGTTTTGTCTTTTTCTACGGTGAACAGTTGGTGGATGAACACAACTTTCTTTCCTTGGTTTCCGACGAGTGACAAGGGTCCATCCCTCTTGATCTTCGTCCGGAATGTCTACAATAGAATTGACTTCCATATGTGGTGCTTGTACCATTAATGGTAAGATCATCGGTTCTAGACTCCCGAATTGAAGTGTAAATACTTTTATTTTGGGAGACAGAGCCTAATTAGGAATTTCTTTCCGACAAGACTGTAATGGTCGTGAAAGTGGAGAATTTTCTAGTTGGATGGAGGTGTAATTGGTCTCAGCCGTATCGTCAACATCCAATATGATCTTCCCATATTTTGCCGATTGCATAATACGCTCCTTGAGCGTAATACATTTCTCAAGAGGGTTACTAATAACCCTATGATATCGACAAGTATTTCGGATCGAAATCTTTCCAACTTCTTCTGGCCGTTTTGGTTCAGGAAGCTCAATTACCTTGTTTTCTAGCAAACCATCCAACATTCCCGGCAAGTATGAGTCCGGGAATGGGTACTTCTTCTCCTGAAGCTCTTTTAGCCTAGGACGTTTCTTTGTAACATCCTTGGAGTATGTGATCTTTTTGCTCTAGCTTGGGCTTCCCATAAATTCGCACCGGCTCTCCAGTGGAAATAGACATGGAGATGTTTTCGAGGACTTAGTACTCTTCTTGTACTCGCCCGATCCTTCTTTGTATCGTACGAGGAGGAAGACTTATTGCGACGGCTCTGTTATTGTCATTTCGATGTCATGAGCCTTTGTAGCCAATTCCTGGAAAGTTCTTGGCTTGCTCACCTACAGAATGTAAAGCAAGTCCCATTCCATGCCATGAGTGCACATCTCCAAGGCGGATGCTTCAGACAATCTATCCGTACATTCAAGGCTGAGGGCTCTCCAGCGATTGATATAATCGAGAACTGGTTCCTCTTTTCGTTGCCTTGCATTAGTCGGCTCCGTCATACTAACAACGCGTTGGGTCCTGTAGAACCCGTTAAAGAATTCTTATTCCATCTCGCTCCCAATTATTAATGGATTCTGGCTCTAGGTTCGTGGACAAGTCAAAAGCAATTCCTTTCGGAGTTCAAACAAACCGCTTTACCAACCTATCTCCTTCCGTGCCAGCATTGCTGCAGGTTTCGATGAAATGCGCAATGTGTTGTTTAGGATTGCCTTTACCATCGAATTGTTAGAATTTCGGTGGTTGATAGCCATGCGGCATTCTTAGGGCATCGATCCTTTTAGTATAGGGCTTCGTGTACAAGTGAGACTTACGAGACCCTTCTCCTAGCTAAATCTTAACCGCCTTTGCAATTAAGTTCGGATTTGTTCCACGGACATTAAGGTCGATGGAGTCTCCTTCGGTTCATTGTCGATTCGTCATCGTGGTTGGACTCCTTATCGGACCCCTCGTTGTTAGAGCCTTTGTTAGAAGCTTCAAATGACTTCTTCTCCAACTTCTCTGTCAAGCTAGCGATTTGTTCGCTTTGAAGCTTGATTTGTGCATCCTTTTCTGCGCTTTCTCTAGCAAGTCTTGCTAGTGTTTCCTTCATCTCATTCAGTTATTCTTCAATATTGATAGCTCCTCGTCACCATTACGGCATGATGACGAGTGTTAGAGGATTCGGTTTCAGAATGAGAGAACGACGAGTCCTTGGGAGACGGGGGCATGGAATCCTCACCGGCATAACCATCGGCTTCTTCTTCGAGACAGCATGAAGATAGGGTTGGTGTGAGCTTGGATCCAGCTTCGTCCATCCCGCGTGGAATTGTCTGTTTTAAGTTAAAAATAGGAAAAGCTCTTTCCTCCGGATCGATATGTGAGCCAGTTTGATTGACTCCATTAAGCATGTTGGAGTCAAGATTTCGTAGCTGAAATGGTGTAGCTGCACTCGGTTCCTTCACAATAACAGCAGCAGCAGCTCTTGCCAAACTTCTAGTCATCATTCCGCTCGATGTATCGCCAGCATTAGTGGATCCCTAAGAAGTGGATCCAGTAGTTTTGTTCTTTGAAGATTGAGTGACTCGCGTTCTTGGGAGCCATGTGTTCTTCAAAGATGTAGAGTGTTGATTTGTTTGGAGAAAAGATGAGAGGCAGAGATGTCCCACCGGGCGTGCCAAAATTTGTAAACACAAATTTCGAGTCTAAAATAAATAAAGACAGGAAATTAGGAAACAAATGTAATTTGTATTGATTTTTGGTTAATGGGTACAATATTCGCATTGAATACGATAAACGTAATCCTCTCGATTCAATCTCCTTGAAACTTGAATGATTCGAGGGCATTGTAGCTTGATCTCGAACGTTGATGTTAAGGCGGATGATGAACACCGAATGGTTCTTGATCCTGGATGTGCTTGAGAGTCTTGAATTTGAATCGTTGACTCGATTTACGAACGGTTGCGGACTTTGATCCTTGGCGCTTGGTAGCTGGATGTCGTTTGCCGTTTGAGCTCCGGAATTTGCAAATGCTGAATGTGTAAAAAATGAGGAAATGACCTCTATTTATAACTTTTTAGAGCTAGAGTTTGGCTTGAGCTTTGGGCTTGGGCCCATAATTTAGTAATTATTTCTTAAAAGAAATATTTACTATTTATTGCATCATCAACGACATGTGGCAACTTCTAATCGGCCGAATTTGATTTCTTTTGATTTTAATTTTAAAGGCTTTCCAAGGCCAATTTTACACGTGGTAATTCGCAATAGGTGGAATTAATTTCCATGTGGCGACATATAGTCGGCTAACGAATTTTTGCCTCCTACAATTAGCGTACAAATTCGGAATGCTATGGGGTTAATCAATAGTAAAGGATCCCATTAACAGACCCTAAAATTCAAGATTTTATAATTCAATGTTCGTTAATTAATTCAATAAATTTGTCTTGTGAAGAAAAACAAATTTGTAAGAAATTCTGCGAAGGTTGGTTTAGATTTATTATAAGCAGTGTGGAAATTTGATCGATTTATCTATCTAATATATCCAAGTAAGAAGGTTTTATTGATCAAAAACTTTTTTTGCAAAATTTAAAAAGAGAAGTTATATTTTCTCGCAAAATAAAAAAGACAAAAGAGAACTGAAAATTTTCTTGAATAAGAAAATTGAAACATGAAAAGGATGAGTGAGAAAGTTTAGAGAGACAGGATATCTACATACAATGCGCATGAAGAAGGTGCCGATAATCGTCCAGCGATTGTGACTATGTTAGCTGTTTCTCCAGTCGTGACTCCAGCTGCTACACCACTAAACGCGATTCAAGCGGTGGCTCATGGATCGAGGAGCAATGAAACAGTACCTCGATATATATTACTGGTTCAAAGCTTGTTCATGAAGCTGTAAGTGTTCAATATCTATTATCTTGGGCTGAGAGAGTACACAATTTGGAAAGGGGAGTTCAAATCATATACCTCGGGGGAAGAATTTTAAAGTTGAATTAGATAGGGTTCCTAATGCTGGATTCATACTGGAGTTCATAAACCGATTAGAGCAAAATGGTCGGTTAGTCAAAAAAATTGAGAGGGCTGACATAGCATCTGAAGTGGAGTACTAGGAATCTTCTCTTATATGTAAAATATTACCCCTCGATTAGCTATTATGGAAGGTTTTTGGCTCACATATGGGAGAAGAATCTAATAATATAATTGAAATATTTGTTTTTGAATTGTTATTTGCACCACATTAAATCCTTTCTAAAAGACCCCTCTTAAATTGCTTCTCTCATTCAAACTAAGTTATTTTTATTTTATCAAAAATATTTAAAATATAATTTATGGAAAGATGATATATATATATATATATATATATAGAGAGAGAGATATGCATATATATATATATATATATATATATATATATATATATATTACTAAGCATTTATTTACTAAAATTTTTAAGCATTTATTTAGTACACTTTTACTAAATATTATTGTAAATATTTGTTTATAAAAAAATAGCCATTGAAAATATATGGCTAGCAATAATTATGCAGTTATCAAGTTCAAAATTATCATTCAAATAAAAGTAAATCTAACTTAAAAATTAGTCCTTGATAAAAAAATATTTATTCCTTTATAAATATATAACATAGATAATTTTTCCTCTAATTAGCTCTTAAATTCCATTTTCCTTCCAAATTAATTTTTTACTTTAAATTAGTTCTCCCTTCAAATATATTAGTATGATCATATTCATCTGTTACTCTCTACATATTAATTAGTCCATTGTTGGGACGAAATCTCTTTGTGTGTAAAATTTATTTATTTTAACTCAAACTTCATATTATTTTAATTAGAAGCTATTATATCTTTTAATACTACTTGGATTATGTTCTTTTCTTTTTTTTTTTTTCATATTTCATATCATTATCATGCCATGACAACAACCCCACAAGACAATATTTAAGTGGGTATAAAATTTCTCATAAACATGATCATGATGTTGTATATTGTCTCATCAATATATTTAAATATTTCAATTTTTATAAGTGAATATTTTGAATAAAATTTTTTTATTTTTATTTTTTGGTTTTTTTATGAGTATTTCCAACTTTTGATATACTTTTATATTCTAAAAATTTAATATTCCTTATATTTCTCTCCAAATAAATCAATGGATGTAAAAAGAAAATTGTTAATGGGACATTATTGTCTACTCTTTAGTTCATAGTTGACATTTATCAATATGTGTTCTTTTTATTTGACCGAGGACATAATCCATTTCAGGCCACAAGCTTTTATCAATGCATGATTATATTATTATATTATTTACTAACGATTTTAATTACCAATAAAAATATAAGTATTCAAACTTTATTGTAGATTTTAAACAATTGGATTTCATGATGGTTGAATTATATATACTCCTTAAATTTTTTTTTTTTATAATGTTGGAAGACTACATTCATTTAAATTAGACTCCCAAGGTATAATATTTATATATATGAAAACTTTAATAGAAATGTATTCCTTATGTGTTATTATAAATTGTATGCTTATAAATTCTATAATTTTAAATGGATTATTTTCAAGATAAATATCTATTCGTCTTATTGGGAGGGTAGAAGTAAAGTTTTGTGTGTTAGTATTATAATGATATATGCTAGCCTATTATTGATAATTTATACTCATATGTATAAGCATTTTAATGATGGTTATTAAACTCACTATCCGTATATAACAATCCTATGATTCTATGATTCATTGCAATCTTATGATCCTAATTTAATTCAAAAATGTATGGTAGAATTGTAAAATTATTCTATGATTCTACAATCCTTGATTCATTAGAATTTAATTCCATGATTCTAAATAAAATTCATAAAATAGTGACAGATAATTATATTTTATATCAAAATCTTCAACAGAGTATAGTTGCACTCGGAGTTTTATAAATATTTATGAATGTTACAAATATTTTTATTTTTATAAAAAACAATTTCATTATTACAAACAAATATTAGAATCTTACGATCATCTATCCAATTCTATGATTCTAATTTTAACCATTCCCCCCCAAATCGATTTTAACTAAGATATCAATTATAACAACCTTGATTTTAATAGCTTATATTATATATACTCTGTGACGAATAGATTTTTGATTTATATATACAAGCATTTTAGTACGTTATAATATATATAATTAGCCGATTTGATTTTTTGCTCATATCATGAGACTTTTTTCCAATAAGTATTATTTTTACATTATTGGGAATTATTTTTATAAAATAAATATCATGCATTCTATATGAGTTATAGAATAAATAGCAATAATTTTGAGTCGATACTTTATTACTTTATTCATAATTAGGATTTACGTAATTTTTTATTTTTTAAATTATTTTTTAAAAGTATTATAACAAAATATTTTTATGTCATTTAGAATTTATTATTTGATATAACAACTATTATTGAAATTTCGCCTATTAAATGGTAAAAAGTTCTCTTTAATATTTATATATTAATATATCCCGTGCTTTAGCGAGGCAAAAACTAGCATGATTAATAAGATAGTGAAGAATGAAATGGTCTGTATCTTTTTAGATTTTATGCCAAGTTGGATAGGGATAAAGTTAACCGATGATTGTGAAGGAATTGTCCTTGGATATGATTTAGAAATGGATATAAGCCCTGTACTGTACCTATCTGGGTACGGTTTCCAAAATTACACCCTAAATTCTGGAGGTTGATGGCTTGAGCAAGGTAGCTAGCCTATTGGGAATTCGTTTGGTTGTTAATAAGCTCACAACAGAAAAAGGACAGTTAAACTACGCAAGAGTATTGATAAATGTTAACATAACAAAGCCTGTACTTGAGAAAATAGAGTTTATGGATGAGAATGATGAATTGGTCATCCAAGGAGTATATTTTGAATGGATTCCTAAAAGATGTACTAAATGCCTTTACTTGAGAAAATTCCTACTATAGTGAGTTCTGTACTATCTGTTGGAGGGAAATCCTTTGGTCATTTGAGGGAACAAAAGCCCCTCTAAACAAGAAAAAATTCTATTCTTCTTGAGGAATAAGAATAGTCAGCTTTCTGGGTTATTGGAAATAAAATAGCCAAAAAGAATGTGAATTTGGTGGCCGGGAACATTTGTAAAGGATGGTATTATAATGCTACAGATGAGATCAAAATCATAATATCGTTGATTTGGAATCCGGATAGCTTTCAAGTCCCTATTATTGGATGAATGCAGAGGTTATTCATGCTTATGTTAAAATTATAAAGTTGCAGATGTGTTTTACTTTGTCCATATTTTATGCCTCCAATAGTGACATTGAGAGAAGACTACTTTGGTCTTTTATCGGAGACTGCACAATCTCATACTACATAATGGGTGATTTCTGATTAACTGTATTTTTTCTAATAATGAAAGAATAGGAGGTACTGAGGTGAGTTATCAAGATATGGTGGATAGAGTTTACTCTAGACTAGACAGAGTGCTTATTAATGAGAATTGCTGAGTCTTTCGCTAATGTTTTCTGGTGGCATATCTGAACACTGTATGTTGTTCCTTAGTGATCATGTGGAACAGAAGCACATTCCATTTAGATTTTGTAATCTTTGGTGTTTTCATGGAAATTTAAGGAAGTTGTTGAGAGTCATTGGCAATTCTCATGTAAAGGCACTAAGATATTTCAGTTTCTGTAGAAATTAAAAAAGTAAAATTCGGCCACAAAACTCTTCATAGAGAGAAGTTGAAGAACTTGGATATTAGAATTGAAGAAACTAGTAGGAATTTATGTGCTATTCCATTCTAGATTTTCACATGGCAGGGGGATTGTGAGCTTTACAATGCTGAGAAACAAGCTTTGAAGAACTTGAATAATTTGAAGACGGCTGATAAGGAACTTAAGATGTAGAAGAGTGAATTGAGATGGCTTAAAGAGCGTGGCAGAAATACATGTTTTTTTCATACTGTGATAAGATAGAGTGCTTACAAAAATTCAGATTCTCTTTATTGCAAATAAAGCAGGTCAGGTCACCTACAATACTTTAGAGATTAAAGATGTCCTAATTAAGTATTTCCAAGAATTATTAGTAACAAAACCTCGAAGTGGCAGGGTGATCTGGGAAATTCTACAACTTGGGCACAGTAATTCTGAAGAACAAAGACAAGATCTTCGATTGCTTCATGTCTATTGATGTAACTAAGAGTCTTGGTCCAGATGGATTCAACAGCAAATTCTATACCAGTAGTTTGCATATAATTGGTGAGGAGATCTGTTTTGCTATTCTTGACTTTTTTCAATGTGGTAAGATTCTGAAGCAAGTGAATACTACTTTGATTGCTTTGGTACCTAAAGTGGATTGTATTAAAACTCCTGCTAAATATAAATCTATTTCTTGTTGTAACACTCTTTACAAAACTATATCGAAGTTGCTTTGTTAAAGACTTAAAGCAATTCTGCCTACTGTGATTGTGGAGACTCAGGCTGCATTTGTGGCCAACAGAAATATTCTACATAATGCAATGATAAGCCTTGATCTTATCAAGCATTATAGAAGGAAGGCTGTATCTCCTCGATGCATCATAAAAATTGAAACTAGGAAAGCCTATTATACCATTGATTTAACTTAAAGAGATGATGGTTGGTATTGGTGTACCTAGGAAAGTAGTGAGTCGAATTTACGAATGTGTCACTACTGCTGATTTTTTTGAGTTACAATGGTTAAAAAAATACATAGATTTTTCACTATTAGCAGAGGTTTGAGGCAAAGAGACCCTATGTCCTCTCTCCTGTTTGTAATGGGCATGGAATATCTAATAAGATAACTAGTTGCAAATATACTAGATTTAAATTCCACCCTAGTTGCAATGATATTTAGTTAAATCACTTGATTTTGACTGATGACCTAATAGTCTTTCGCAAAGCTGAGGCCCAATCAGTTTCTTGCATTGTGGAAGCTATTGCTAGTTTTATTGAAGTACCTACTAATATCCAAAAGTCAAAAATTTTCATTGTTGGAGTATCCATTGAGAGTGAAGCTGAGATTTTAGAGATGACAAGATTTTTTAAGGTACTTAACATATAAAATATCTAGGTATGCATTTAAACTCTGGCAAACTAAATGCAAATGACTGTCAAGTGCTTGCTTCTAAAATAACTGCAAGGGTTAAATTGTGGGGAGTCAGGAAACTAAGTTGTGTTCGGTACTTTTCAGTAAGCATAATTATTGGAGTTCTATTATCTGCTCAGGTAATCAAAATGGTTGAGAAAATTTGTCGAGACTTCCTATGGGCAGGAGAGGAAGGTAAGAGGAAGCTAATTGATGAGGCTTGGTGTAGGCATCCTATGAATGTCGACTTCACGCGAGGTGTGCTATCACGGCGAAAGATAAAGGCTTTCGAATTTTTATGGAGTTGATTGACGATTTTAAGAAATTATTTTATTTTCGAATTTAGTTTTAGAAGTCTTGTAATGCTTTTTAGACAGAAAGGTTGAAATCACTACCGCAAATCTCTACTTGACTAGGCAGCTAAAACTACCTAGGCCGAGAGCTGAGCCAAGACAGTAGTCTAGGGGCCAGGGCCGACCCATCAAAACTTATATCCAGGGTCAACCATTTGGTCAGGACAACCGAGGCAATTCTTGTCAAATGGCTTTGGACTGTTAGTCAATTTTCCAGCATTTTACCAAATTTTGTAAAAAACACCTAGATGGCAAAATGATTAAAAAGGATTCACGAGTCAATTCACAAAGAAAAACTAACAAAACTAAAAATTCACTTTTCTAATTTTGAGTTTACCAAAAGGGACAATCGAAAGGGACAAAAATCAAAATTAGAGAAGGTTTTGAAACAGGACTTTGTTGGGAGTGTAAACAACATATTTTATCCCCTCTAGTCGTTGTTTTTGGCTCATAAATAATATAATTTTACGATTATTATTTGTTTTATTTATGTTTGTAAGAATAAACTAAACTTGACGAGTCCCGGAAAACGAAACAAAAAAAAAGATGGAATAACAAGTAAATCGAAACACGGATATGCAAGCGAAGTTGTTGTTGTTACCTTCAATGAACTTCCGCTACTCAAGATCAAGTTTCAGAGCATCCACGTCCAAGCATTGATGGCAAAGACCACAAACCAACACATATACATGCTACCCGAGACGTCCCGATACCGCCCAACGAACTTCAAAAGGAGAAAAGACCAATTAGATGTCCCACGGTCTTGCTCATGGCCCATGGCCCAAACCGTGGCAGCCTTGTTTTTAGGGCTCTTTTCAATTTGCATCCAGAAAGTGGCATGCCCGTGTCATTACTCATGTCATTTGACATGCTCCTGTCATTACTCATGTCATTGTGACATGTCTATGTCACTGGACTGGGGCTCTGGATTGTGTTTTTGCAACTATATAAAGCCATTTTAGCTAAGATGTTGGAAGAGGCTCTTGAGAGAGCCCTTGCTTAGGGTTTAAGAGTTAGGTTAGCTTTGTAGTTAGCTAGAATAAAACTTCATTAGGGAGATTCATTAAATTAGATTAGTGTAGATTTGGGTTGATGAATGTTAACCATGGAGGTTTACAGCATAAATGGCTAAGCTTTCTTCTTCCCTCTCTCTTTTATTTGTGGCTTTGTTCTTATTCATTTTCTTAGTTTAGCATTAGTTTAGGTTGTAATTTATTTAAATGCTCAATCTTTAAAGTTTTTTCATGCTTATTTACTTGTTTCAAGCTAGTTACATTTACTCGTTGTCTCTCCTCTATGTTTATTTCTTGTTTTGCTAGTTCATATGCTCTAGTTTAGTTTTTTTTGAATGTTTAGTGAGTATTTTTGTTGGTATGTGTTGTAATTAGCCCTTTGATGGCTAATTAGTCATGTATTAGATTTAGCCAATAACCCAATTTATGCTTGCAAATTCGAGTTTTCACTCATGCCTACCAAGTGATTGATGAAATGCTTGAAAGAGCTTCCATTTATATTTTTGGGCGATTGACTCACACCAAAAGGTGAGGTTGACTTGGTAGTATAGGAGAGTTGAATGGCCTAGATTTTGGCATGAAAATAGACAAAACCTGAGTTAGCTCTAATGGTTGCTAACCTTGTGGTGTATTCGGGCTAACCCATGAAAATAAGCGGTTAAAGCACTTATACTAGCTCATGACCCATGAAAGTGGACTTGGGCGAGCTTTCTCGATGCAACTGATGATCTCAATTTGCTAGCTTAAGTTGTGTACGTTTGGGCCTTGTCTTGGCTAATTAGATCGTTAACTGGCGAAATCACAACATATCCACATTTTTAGCCTTCTTAATTTAGTTTTCATTAATTAATTTTCCCACATTTTTTATTTGATCTAGCTTGAGTCACTTGAATTAAACTCCGATACTTAAAATCCTACTCCATGTGGTTCGATACCTCGAGTACTCACTCGATGTCACTTTTATTTGTGAATCGTAGAAACTACGACTGAACAGACTCCATAGGCCTTAAACCAATAATCTGATGTTCGAGGGTGTAGGTACCACATAAAGAGGAATGCTCCTCATTCTGTCCGTCCTAATACGACCTCTATTAATAAAATAAGTGAGTTAAAATAGCTTAAAAAAAACAAGCAATCAACATGCAAAAGACGAAATTAAAGGCAATCAAAACATAATGTAAAAGCAGTATATAAAAAGCAATCAAGAAATAAAATAAATGAAAATGGCAAAGGAAAGTGATAAATAAAATTACATAGGGGTGGAAACTAAATGAAATTACATTTTCAAACTACAATATGGAAAGCAATAAAAAACTTAATTTAAGCAAGATGAATAAAACAAACTCCTAAATGAATGGAAATACACCTTCATGTTTACCCTACCCGTTATGCTCGGACCTTAACCGAATTACGGCAGAGTAATGGTAGGTCGGAGTAGTAAAAGAGGTAGAAATAAGGGCTTTTGTGAAGTTTTAGAAAGGGGTTTGAGAGTATCTATGAAAAGAATAGAAAGGAGAGAACGGAGTGAAAAATTTCAGCATAATAGGGGTGTTATGAAGTTGAAATTAGTGTGCCTTGAGGGGAGAGGGAACCCCTATATTTATAGAAAAATTTAGGGTTTAGCAAACCCTAAATCCAGCCCCAAGCTGTTAGTCAAAGGATAAATGAGGTGCAAAATTTCTGGAAATGGATACACGTGAATATGGGACACCAAACCAGCCAGCATGATGCTATTTAGGGGAGCCTATGGGCCAGCTTATGCCCATGATGACGACACTTGTGGTCTCAAAAAGTGTGTCGGGCTTGCAGGCTTAAAGAAAGTCAAAACACTGCGTTTTGGCATACTTGGAGGTCGGTGTCGGTTTAAAACTAGGCTTGGGAGTCCGAACCTGGTTTGAACCGATCAGGAATTTTGATTTTGGACTGGATCCAGCCCAAGGAGATGCACTTTAGGTTGGTTTTGGAGCTAATTGGCTTTTTGTGGGTTAAAATGGTTTTTGCCATCTGTACTTTAGTCTGATCTTGACATGAGCATACACATATAAGGTTGAGTTTTATCACTTGGACTAACAAAAATAATTAAAATAATAAAAACAATAAGGACGATATATTTTAGGTATCTACACTTAGCCCCGCTTTAATCGAGTCCGAAAGATGGTGTTCAAACTAGACACTAAAGGGTACTTATCTATTTAGTCGATGTTGCTTCGGACGACGATTGCGTTTGTAAGTCCGGGTTGCCTAGAATTGGCTGTCTTATGACATGAACTCCGGCGATAGGCTTGGACTTTACTTGCAGCATTATGATGCCCCGACCTAGAGTTGCCGGACACGTCATTATCGTGGATGTCCTACTTAGACACCCATAAGGCTATCTTCATTTCTTATCCTTAAGTAGCCTGTTAGACGACTAGCGCAATAGTAACTCTTACAAAATTTAACCCAAAGTCGGACGAGGTACTTCTAAACATACAACTTTAAACATCTTTAATTATATTCATAGCAGATATAAAAATTTTAAGAAAAATACATCTATGTCTTATTTTCAACATAGGTTAGTGTATAAACAAGTAGCAAAACAACGAGGTCGCCTTCCTAGTTTGGGCCTCCCAAAAATCGCTGCCCGTTGGCCTTCTTAAATGGTTCCCTATATCTCTTTAACTTTCAAAACCAAAAAATGGTGAGGTTATGAGCTCCCCAAGCCTAATGAATAACCCTTACCTTCCCCATCGTTGCACTTTGCACACATAAACATATATAACATCCAAAATTAGACCACATGGAAGGTAATAGATGAATGCAAATATTTCTTGCACATAACTTCACAATATTGTCGTTCATACCACTTAGATACTTAAGAACTCATAAATAAGCAAAAACAATTGTGTGCACACTTAACATAAGACGACCTATTCGACTAACTCAGTCATTTCAGTACGATTTAGAGACTCTCATTGTTATTCAAGTCCCCGAACGTACTCTGCTGCTAGTTTATTAGTTGTCCCATACCAACCATATCCATTGGGCTCATTGTAAGACCTGTAATTTTGGGTTAGGTAGTTATATGAGTTAAATTAATTATTTAGCCCTAAGTAGTTAAAGTGGGTTGAGTGACCGAGATATCTACATGGTTAGATATTCGTGAATTTATTTGAGCGAATTATTATTAGTTTGTGTAGCTATTATTAGTAAAACGTACTAATTCTTTCCTCCGAATTTTCCCCGGACTAGCTAAATAAAACCCGAGTTAGATTTGGTAGAATGGGCCTGGTAGCTATTATTTGAACCGACCCTAATTTGCTTAGCAAAAGGGAAAAAAGGTAATGAGGAGGTGGGTTTTGGTTTAAAGAGAGATGGCTTAAGTAGAGAAATCGGATAGAAACCAAAGTTGGGGTCCGATAATAATGAGACACCAATTAATCGGTGGAGAGAGAAGGAGATAAAGAAACAAGGCTCGGTGAAGGAAGCGAAGAGGGAGCAAAACTCGGAATACGAGAGCAGGAGGAGGAGGGAGAGGGAGAGGGCGTGAGAGCCAAAGAGGGGTTCGGTGGCCTACCCGAACGGCAAGCGGCCGATGGCGAAGGGAGAGCAAGGGCTCGGTGAAAGCAAAGGAAAAGAAGCAGAGCAAAGGAGGAGGGAAGAGGGAGCACCGAACGAGAAAGAGAAGAGAGAGAGAGAGAGAGAGAGAGGAGGCGAGCTTGCGAGGGCCAAGGAGACCGAGGAGGATCGGTGACTACCGCAGAATCGAAGGGGGCAGCCGGCGAAGCGAGTAGGCGGCGAGCAAAGGGAAGAGAGCGAGAGACTGGGACAGAGTGAAGGGCGGAAAAGGAACCTGAAACAAGGACAGACGCGAGGGAGAGTCCGAGAGACCGGAAACCGGAAAAAGGGACGGTGGCAAGGAAGGAAGACCGGCGGCGAGCACGCGAGGGCCCGACCGAGGGTAGTGGGGACCCGAAACGGCAAATCGAAGTAAGGGAAGCGAGAGACCGAAAGAGACCGAGCAAGAATCGGTAGAGAGAGGGACCCGGATCAAAAAGGCGAAGTAAGGAAGCCCAACATCAGCCCCTAAAACCCGAGAATCCCGGGTAGGTAGTCTTATAATCTAAACTATTAGTAATTTTGAAACCTAAATGAGTTTTGTTGTGAATATTGAATGTTTATGTGATAAAATGAAGTTAGGAAGTGGTTAGGACTAAATTAGGTTATGAGAAAATCGAATTGAACTGTTAAGTCTCGAACCGAAACCCGAAGGAGCTTAGTAGTTGGTTATGGCTGAGTTGAGACGTTAAAAGTTTAGAAGGAGTTAGGTTACGTAGGCATAAAGAGTATTGTGAAGATCTCAAATAGCACTTAAGGATGAAGAAGTGGTGAATTGGGTATAAATGGTGAATTGATGCTTCGGTTAAACCATAGAGACGTCCTTTGTTCTTGCTTTGGAAGGTAACGAAGCGTATTAGGGAACAACGATCCGAGTATAAAGAAAGGGCGTGACTTCATCTTGATTAACACACAATTGAGGTAGAGAAATGGCGAGCTGGGAATTGTAAGGTTAAATGGAGTTTAGAATATATCTAAGTCCTTGAGATTAACTCAAGTTTGAAGATAAGCATAACGAGAGGGACTTAAGTGATAAAGTGAGATTAAGAGTTACATGATTGAGTATGGGCAAAAGAAGTTGATTTATAAAGTAGAAACATAAAATGAGGAATTGAGGTAAAGACAATGAATTGTGAGAAGTTGAGACATTTGAATTAGGTGGTATCTACTTGTGGTTATTGTGGCTTAGAAAATGAACTAATCTTACTAAATTAGTGGATTGAGAAATGTATAGCTGGAAATGAGCTGAGAATGACTATCGGCGATTGAATCATAGCTATTTGTACAAGTGATGGTGTTAATCGATGTTCAAAAGTAATTTTGAAAGGAGTTTTGTATTTTACGCGAAATGATCCTTGAATGCAATTTCTTGAAAATTGCCTTTCAAACATGAATATGTTTTAAAGAAGCGAAACTTATTCGGTAAATTGAATTTATAAGGGTGACATGTGGTATCATGCCTTTCTTGATATTAAACCAACTTGAAAAAGTCTGTTTGAAACAGATGTGATGAAGGATTATGTGCAAATTGTTTTGAATTGACTGGCTACGGATTGTTTAGTATACCAAAGGGTTCGAATCGGGGACACCCAGCTAGAAACTTTGAGGGAAAATGTTCTAACAGGGTTCCTGCGGTGGTAGGATGCCCGATCCGAGACTTTCTGAAGATAAGTCCCGGGAGCCTTTTGTTCGGGGTCGCGCCATGAGAAGTGCTAGTTCGAATCCCTGAAGGCCTAGAAAGTTGATTCAATCCCAAAAGAATAGTTCATGGATGTGAAATCGTGCTTTTAAATAATTAAATAGTCATGATATTTACGTTGCAAGAGATTTCATTGAAAGTATCTGGATTTGTATTATGTTATTATGTTTTCACCGATTTCATTATTATGAGTAGTATGTGTAAAGAATTTCCATTTTAAGGGTGTGAGACTTCCTATGAGCCTCGTGGTTTATTGCTCACCCCCACAAATTTCCCCTTTTCCCTCCCCAGTGTGCAGGTGCATTTTCGGAAGGTATGATCTATGCACAGCATATTCCGGACTCTTGTTGATTGCTCATTGCTAAGTGACTCAAGTGGCTGACATGCATTCTTATATTTCTAAATATTGTACTTGTAATTTAGTTCATATAGTTGTACACGATGTAACATAAACCATTTAGATTGTTTTAAGTTTTATTGCATGATTGGTTGAACTCCGGCGTGTGGCCGTTGAGTTGTGTACTCCGAGCGTGTGGCTCGTCGAGTTATATTATGGTTTTATGTAAGGTTTAAGGCTTTAAGCCTATGAGATAGTCCATATTACAAAGAGAACTCTGCTGAAATTTTTAGGAAATCCCAAATTCCTTCGGAAAACCACCTTGACTCGCCTCTAAGTTGAATTTAGAGAGCCGAACTAACACCTGATAGAGCCTTGGGAGTTCCCGTAAGGAACTCTGGCTATGTAATACTCCTAGGAGGTATTTTGGGGTGTTACACTCATAGTCCTCACTCGAGTCTAAAAGAAAGCGTAGTCCACTAAGTTAGACAAATAACTCGACTATAACTAAAAATCATAAATACATAAAAGCATATACATATATAAAATAGATTTTCATAACTCGTTGTAATCACATAATATATTTCTTTACATAAATCCAATAACAATACATATAATTAAAATCAAATATATCATACTCTTACGAATATCATAAAGCTGAAATCCATTTTATAAATCTTTTAAATCCAAATCAGAATCCATAGTCATATCATATTGATAATATTCTTACATAAACAAAATTACTTCACTTAGGAGAAATTAACCCATGACCCACATAAAGAACCATCACAACAAAAGGGTGACAAAAAAATCCTAGAAGCACCAGCCGCAACTCATTCATATGTTACCAACAAGTGGACTAACTACGACTCAAACATATGATACCAACTAGGCATCCTTGCCTAGAGGACGCGAACTCGTCCACCTAACAAAACCTATGGAGTCACGTTCAAATCCCAGCAAGCTTAGGTCAAAACCCTCGTCACCCACTAGTGACTCACATAGCTAACATAACATATGGCCCGACAAACAAATCCTAGAAGATCAATTAGAACCTTTCCTATTGGGCGACCCAGGAGTCGACAAACAAATCCTATAGAATGCGTTAAATCTTTCCTACTAGGCGACCAAAACAAAACGATAGACGCTTCTATGACCATAACTCTAGAACACAAAAGTAGCAACCTCAAGTAAGACATGAACCTCTTCCCCCAAAATATAATTTGACGAATTTATTGTCATAATACGTAATATTTTATTTTTCAGAAAAACTCGTATTCATAATTCATACAACTTCTATTTTTATAATATAGTAAATATGCATAATTTAAATCGGTATAATTTCTCCAAAATTAGAATATAATATTATTAAGGTATCTTATTGTTTATTGCTCAAAACAACACTCAGCAAACTGATTTTTAACATATTTACAAAATCAATTCTAATTCGTGCAAAAATAGGACAAATTTATTAAAACAATTCATAACTCATAAACTACACATCCAAAATTTACAAAACTTTATAGAAAATTTACAAATATTACATAGATCCTTTAGTAAAAATTTCAAAAAATTTTACCAAGCCAATAATTCTGGAAAATGCAAACAATGACTAAAAATGCTATAAATTCAAAAATTACCCATCTTCCACCTTGTTTTCTACCCCAAATACTCAAGCAAATTAACCATAATCTTATGCTTAATAATTAAAATTATAGCATTACTATCAATCTTATACATGCTCTATTCATAACTCATATATATATATATATATATATATATATATGTATGTATTTCTAATACTAATTTTATTATAGGTATTACTATTAATTTCATAAAATTAAGATCATAAAATAAAATTTCTAGACATAAGACAAATTACATATTTACATTTTAGACGCAAATTAATAGGTTAAATTTCATGGTGTTACAAGCATGAAGTCTGAAAATCCCGCTGGTTGAGTCCTAAGATTGGCTTGATCAATGTCCTGAAGCTCAAATGAGGGGCCTAAACTTGACCGTGTCTCGATCTGAAGCTTGGCTATTAAACGTTCTACACTAACATTTTTTGTTAGCAAATAATCATGTGTAATTAAGTTTGAATTTTACCTTAGTTTAGTAACCCATTGATCTATAACTAGATCATGTTTCAAATGATTTGCCTTGATTGAGCCATTGGGAGGACTTGAAGCCTTGATGTCAATCCACTTTTATGGGGATGGGGATAGATGTTTGTCTTTTGTTAGGATGCTACCTAGACTCGGTCATTTGATGATTTGAAATTCAGGGAGGGAGCCTTATCTAGACTTGCTTGAAATTTGGCGGGGTGACTACTGCTTTGACCGCTCTTGAATGCGAAGCTCGGCAGAGTGTCCGAATTTGACCACTCTTGGATATAAAACTCCACGTCTATCCGGTTTCGTTAGAATTGGGACGAATTCTTAATATCTCTTATGCAAAAGTGGGGCCTAGATTTGGTTTCTTGATGACATGAAATCTAAGGGTCCTTAAACTTTGACTTGTACGATAAAGTCCGAAGCTCGGTTGGTTTCCTAAACTTGACCATTCTTAGGTTTGAAGTTTAGCGGGTGTCTAAACTTGATCGTTCTTGAAGCTGAAGCTCAATGAAGTGCTTGAATTTTGGATGGTGTGGCCACCTACTTTTGAGCAAAAATATGTAAAGCACGAGGGTTATATCCTCTACCTTGATGTAGATATAGGGTTGTATGCCCCTCTTTTAATGCTTCTAATGACAAGATTAGAAGCTTTTTGTTGATTCAGGGTTATGTGCCCCATTCAACATCATCCTTGAAACAACTTGCTGTGTACTCTTGCTTGTTGTGTGTACTAACTTAAAGCTTCTAGTTTGTATGCTAATAGCTCCTTTGTTTGTATGATGGATAATCTGTTTTTCCTCCTAAGTATTCTTGGCATCGACGAAACCAGGGGGCCGAGAAGGGGGTGGTCCCCCATGATTTTTAAAATGAATTTTTTTTTGTAAAATCTATTCTAAAAAATAAAATAAGAAAAAAATAATTATTTCTATATTTTTTTAACTCTCTAGGTAAAATAAATTTTCATAATTATTTTGGGTGTAAGGTAAAATTATATAATTATTGTTTAAAATGTATTATTTTACATATAATATTTTGCACATGTCTTATAGTAGTTTAATAAATTAGGATGGAGAAAGTTAAGGCATAAGTTATGGAAAATTAATAATACATATAGCCGTCTTAAGTTTTTTTAATCTATCTCTTGTTATCTCTTTGTCATCCTTCCTCCATCTCTCCAACTTATTAATTTATTATCTTCTAAGCTATAATACTACTTTTTCTCCCTATCCTTTAATGTAAAGTAGTGTAAATTTAATTCCCAATTAGTAATTTTCAAAAGAAGACAATTTTTGGCATTCCGAAACTCCTAATTCAAACACCATGTATGTTTTGTATTAATATTATATTTCTTTTATTGATTTGATTATTATTAAATTATGTATTATAGTATTAGTTAATCTAATTTATTTCTCACATCTGTATTAGATTTTGTTAGTGATTATTATTCAAGGGATAATTTTTATATTATTAATTGTGAGGTATGATTTCTTATCTATTTATCATACAAATTTTCTTCATAATATTTGTATAACTAATGTTTGATATATGATAATAACTTATTTTATAACTTACATAAACAGTAATGGTAAAGCTATAAATTTTTTCCAAGAGTGCCTCTTTTTACTGTAATTGAATTTATAAGTATTAATTATTTTTATGGACGTCCTCTTTAATATTTTTATGGATTTTTTGAGGATTTTTACTCATACACTCTAACAATTTATTTTGTGAGCGCTGACCAAATAGTAACTCTACTCCTAATAAATAGTACTTTTTTACCTTACTACCCGATCCCCCTTGGAAAATTTTCTAGTTTCGCCCCTGATTCCTAGAGTTGTTGTGGTCATATAATCCTTTCAACTTACCTTCTAATTCATATAGCTCATCTTACTGTAAGCCCTCATCTTACGTGCCCTAGTCTAGCTCTTCTTAAGTATTCGAAAATCGACGAGCTTTGAATTTCTAGTGTTGATGTCATGGGTGATTATTTCGTTGAACGTGACGATGCCGATGATCTTCCTGATATTGACTTCATGAATGATGATGATTGAATAATTATTCTTGTACGGTAATTTTTATTTTAATTTATTTTTAGAATTTTGTACTCATGCAAGGGAGATGAATGCAAGACTTTATTCTAAGAATAACGGCATGTTCGAAGTTACATGAAAACTATCATTCATTTCTATTTTTTGTTTATTTCTATTCGTTTCTGTTTGAAGTCACTATTATTATTATTATTATTATTATTATTATAATTATTATTATTTTATTATTATTATTATTATTATTATTATTATTATTATTATTATTATTATTATTATTATTATTATTATTATCATCATCATCATCATCATCATCATCATCATCATCATTATTATCGATATTATTATTATTATTATTATTATTATTATTATTATTATTATTATTATTATTATTATTATTATTATTCTATTATTATTGTTATTGTGATTGCCATTATTTATGTTCATTTCTGTTTGTTTATGCTCTTTTCTATTAATTGTTTTTGTTCGTTTATGTTCTTTTCTATTCATTTCTACTATATATGATATTTCTATTTATTTTTTCATATAACTTTGAACAAGTCATAATGCAGTTTTTTATCTATATGATGCAAAAGAATTCAAAAAGACAAAGACAAAGACAAAATTATATTTATAACCTCCACTCCCCAAAATATTCAAGTAGAACATAATAGTCTGAATAGTAGGAAAGCAATGAAAATGGGCCACTTAAAATGAAACCCGAAGTCAAAGCGTGATGTACCGCTGATGAGCGGTAAAAACCTAAGTCCGATGGTTTGGATTTGGTCAACTGGCTGGGTTAAAACAGCGAGGCTTCCGAATTAATTTTTTCTCCTACAAAAGGAAAGGTGAAAATGGATTTGAATTTGGGGATTAGTAATTGGAAATGGGGACTTGAAATTGCAAGAAGGAATGAAACAAAATTTTAAAATTTGGAATTGAAAATAAGATTGAGATTAGGGTTGGACCTGATGGGATTCCTACATAGCTGTTATAGTGGAAACCAGGCCTTCATAGTTTAATAAATTTTGATTTTTTTGAAAAAGAAAATGCAATTATACATAAGATGGATCCGAAATAGGGAAGTGCACATTTTATTGTTATCCTTGATGAGTGATAGGCTTATTGGATGGGGAAATGTACATGATAAAGTACAAATTTGATGATAACATAGAACAACATAAAGCTCACCTGGTTGTTGCAGGTAATCATCAATAGGTAGGTACTTGGTTTACGTTAAAAAATTTCCCGTTGTTCTTCCTGCTACAATTTGACTTAATCATTCCATCATAGTATCTTAAAAACAATTCATCAACTTGATGTTAAAAATGTCTTTCTCCATGGAATTTTAACTGACTAGGTATATAGGTGTCAACCTCCTAGATTTGTTAACTATATGTTCCCAAAAATTTGTCACCTAAAGAAAACATCTATGGTTAGATTCAATCTCATAACCTAACACTCGAAGAAGCAACCTACAATCTCATATCCTCTACTCGAAGCTGAATATCGGACAGTTGCTTATCTAGTTGTTGAATTGTCTGTCTTCGTAAATTACTGTATGATATTGGTATCACCCTTTGTTCTCTCGGTTAACGTTCATCTGTGACAATGTTAGTGCTTCATATCTTACAAACAATCCAATTCGTCCCGATCAAAGCAAACATATCATCGTTGACTATCACTTCATTCCCGAGTGTATTTCTCTTGGTGCTATTGTTGTTCGGTATATAATACCAACCTTTAGTTAGGAAATACTTTTAATAAAATATGTGACCCCTCATACAAATTGAGGAGGTGTAATACGAAAAAGATTCTTATGCCTTATCCTATTAGGATAAAGACTCTTATGTAATTATTTTACTATAGATATATATGAGCGTTTGGCTCTCATATTGGGTGAGTTTCTCCATCACATTAATTCTTCACAATGAAAGGGCAAGAATTGAGAGCTCCGTGACTTTGAGGTAGAGAGCACATGTGAGTGAGTGAGAAATGAGGTTTAAATTTCAAAAAACAATTAACATTTAGTTTTATTCATTTCTTGGTCCAAATTGGTCGATCGGATCAAAGACCGCATAGCTAAAAATTTCGAAATGACGATTTGAACAAACTCACTTGGTCTAATCCGATTAAAGCCGGTCTTTGGTCTAGTCCTATGTTGGACCAAATAATGCATCACCCTAAATGCGGTCCTCTTTGAGGATACAACTGGTCGAGTTCCTCTAGTAAGTAGTGAAAAGAATTCCCCTAATCGATTACTTTCCGAAATATTTTTTTTCATATATTTTTGGTCAGTCTCACTACCATTACATATATTAGATTAGCTTTTTTTCTTTTCTTTTTGATAAAAGAAGTTTTAATACTTGTTAGGATCGAGTTCACAAACAATGAAATTTGGCAATCGTGGTGGCAAATTGTAAAAGGGGCATTGGTTGTGACCAAGGGTATAAAATCTGGCTTTTTATACTATATCGGAGGTGGTGGTGACTTAGTTTTGGATGCCGAGGTTAACAATTCCAGTAGGAGTCTTCGGGTTGAAGGACTTGGTTCGGGGTCTACTGTAGTGGGAGTAAATGGGGATGACGGGTGTTTGTTGGGTCTATAAACAGGTCATTAGGTGCTCCACAAGAAGAGTTGCAAGAACTAGAGGTAATGAAGAAAGCGGCGTTGTCTATGGAAGGTAAAGCCTGAAGTTATAAATGATTTCTTCATTATGTTTTATTGACTAACACCGGTGAGTTAGTTTTGAACAGTGAAAGTGTGCAAGAGGTTGATGAAGATGGGCTTGATGGCTTGGATAGCAGAATCCGATAAAGGATCTAATCCAAGGTAAAGTTATCGAAACAGATGAGGCGGTTCAAGGCCTCGGTGGGTCTCTCCCAATGAAAGGGTTGGGTTTCGGTGGCTAGATGGATGCAACAAAGGAGGTGAGCCATTAGTCTCCAAGTGGGAGATTGTTGGGATTATGGAGCCTAATGGATGCTTTGGGATCGATAAAATCACATTACAAGACAAGAAATGGTGAACATGGGTGTAGGGCAACAAGCACGGGAAGTTTCGGAGCGAAACACAAAAGGGGCTCGGGCAGCAGCCAACACGGACTGGCCGCGTTGGCTGGGACGACTCGTGCTGGCTGTAGCACAGCGCATGGAGCCTAATGGATGCTTTGGGTTCGGTAAAATCGCACTAAATAAGAGACAAGAAACAGCGAACGCGGGCGTGGGGCAACAAGCACGGGAAGTTTTGGAACGAAACACAAAAGGGGCTCGGCAACAGCCAATATAGGCTGGTCATGTTGGTTAGCACAGCCCATGATGGCTGCAGCATGGCCCGTGCTAGTTGCAAGCATGGCCCGTGTCGGCTGCCCAAGTGCCCGGGTGCTTTGTTTTAGCCGTTTTCTTCGGTTTCTCGTGGGTTAATTCTTGTTTAAGGCCTCTTAATGCTTGATTTATGGCTTGTAAATGTTGTATGACTTATTACGACTATTTCATCGGTGAAAATCCTCTATTATTGATATAGAATAGTAAGAGAAAAAAGATGTAAACTAGTGAGAGCTTGAGCGTAAATCCTTGTAAAGCTAGTCGGTATTCTAGTGCATCGTTCGTGGTTTTTCCCGATTTTGGATTTTTCCACGTTAAAAATCTTGTGTCCCAATCTTTGTTATTTTATTTTGTCCAAATTTCATTGTTTGTGAGCTTCGATCCTAACAACCGGTATCGAGCAAGGTGAGGTTTGAGAGTTCACAAAAATGGAGAGCGGTAAGGTAAAAATTGAGAGGTTCGACTGGAAAGGACTTTCCATTTTGGAAAATACAAGTCGAGGACTTCACTACTAGAAAATCGTCATATAGCGACGGAAATAGCAACGGAAAAACGTTATTTAGCGACGGAATTTTACAATTAGCGACGGAAAATTTTCGTCGCTGATTTTCAGCGTCGCTAAAAATCAGCAACAGAATTTTACGATTCCGTTGCTGATTTTTAGCGAATTTAAAAAAAAATTGACAATTTTGTATAGTTTTGAGTGCTTAATACAAAAATTTATAATGAAATACAAATCCGAATAATCTAGTACCATAACAACATTAAATTCAACTTTAATTCAAATACAAAAATCATATACAAACACAAAAGTCATAAATAATCCAACTTCAAACATCCATAAAAACTAATTGAAAATAAAAACAAGAGTAAACAAAGTAAATTATACAAACACAAGTTATGTTCTTCATCTTCCTTTTCCTCTTCTTCCTCCTCTTTCTCATTATCTTCATCTTTTACCTCATTCCAATCATGCCTATCAAAATAAGTTATATCAAATCCTCTAGAATCCGAAATTTTATAGTAAACAAAGTAAATTATAAATACAACCAACAATGAGGGAGGATGGAGAAAACATACCTACAAGAGGTTAAAGGTGGTTAGTTGGTGACGTCGGCGGTGGCGGCGGCGGACGGCGGACGGCGGTGGAGAAAGCGGGCGGCGAACAGCGGTGGCGGAGGTGGCGGCGGCGGCGGCGAACAATGGATTAGCCTCTCGCTCTCTCACACTCTCACTTCTATCTCTCCTTATGTTTGCCGAGTCTCGTTGAACTTCAGATTTTATATCGAAAATAGCGACGGATTTCATCCGCGCTACTTAAAAATTTAATTAGCGACAGAATTAGCGACGAAATCAGATCAGTCGCTAATTAAAAAATTTTAAATTTTCAAAACTGAAGAAAATTTAATAGCCCGCCAACGTAAAATTTTTCAAATTTTGATTTAGCAACGGAATTAGCGACGGACAAGTCCATCGCCAACTAAAAATTTGAAAATTTTATATATTTGAAAAATGAAATAGGCGGCAAATTTAAATTTGAAAATTTTGGATTAGCGACGGAATTTTCCGTCGCTAATTCAAATTTGAAAATTTTTATATTTTTCAAATTAAAGTAGGTGGGAAAAATTTAAGATTTTAAAAATTTTGAATTAGCGACGGACTAATTCCGTAGCTAATAAAAAAAATTAAAAATTACATTTAGCGACTGGATCGATTCCGTCGCTAAGTTAAAAAATTTTAAAAAATTAGATATAGCGACGGAATCAGCGATGGAGTGATTCCATCGCTAATTATTAAAAAAAAATAATTTTAATTTTTTTCATAAATCCATCGCTAATTTTTCCATGTCCGTCGTTTTGTCCGTTGCTAATGACTAAAATAGCGACTGAATTAAATTCCATCGCTAATTCCATCGCTAATTAAGTTTTATCTCACACATGTCGATTCCGTCGCTAGTTTCCGTCGCTATATAGCGTTTTTGTAGTAGTGCTTGTTGTACCGAAGGAGTTATATCAACCCCTCGGAGTGAAGCTCGCGGACATGGAAGAAAATGATTGGAAGTTGCTTGATCAGCAAGCTCTTGGGACGGTGAGATTGACATTGTCGTGGAACGTGGCGTTCAATGTGATGGAGCAAACAATGACAAAGGGACTGTTGGAGGCGTTATCCAACCTCTACGAGAAACCTTCGGCGATGAATAAGGTATATCTCATGCATTGATTGTTTGACTTAAAAATGGTAGATAGCACTAGTGTAGCGGATCATATTAATGAGTTAATATGATCATTTCTAATCTTGCTTCGGTGAAAATAAACTTTGAGGATGAGGTTAAGGCCCTTATTTTGTTGTCTTCATTATCCGAGTCATGGGATACCATATTGTCTGCAGTTAGTAGTGTTAGGAGTTCAAGTGCATTGAGGCCATGTTTGGTATGCAAAAGTGGTATGGAATGAAATCAAGGAATGATACCTAAGGGGTTAAGTATGGAACTTGAATATTCTGTTCAAGTGTTTGGTAGACAACAGGAATGGAATCAAGTTACAATTCTTGTTGTTTGGTTGTTAACCATGGAATGAAATCAAAATTGTTTTATTTTTAAAATTATTTTATATCGTTGTAAATTATTATTGTTGTTGTTGTTAATAATAATAATAATAATAATAATAATAATAATAATAATAATAATAATAATAATAATAATAATAATAATTATTATTATTATTATTATTATTATTATTATTATTATTATTATTATTATTATTATTATTATTATTATTACTAGTCTAGACCCGTGCTATGCACGGAACAATGTTATATAATGCATAACTTAAGAAATTATTAAATTACGGAGCAATATTTTACTTATGAGTTTGTTTTTCTCGATCATTTGATTTTATTGAATGATTTCACTTTCAACAACATTCTTGTACATATTATCCGCTCATAGCGAAAACGCTTTCGTGACTCATCAAAGTTATTAGAACCCAACACATAAAAATCATTAGAGCCCTACACACATTCATCTTACAATCATTCTAAAATTTAAAAGAATAAATAAATAATCTAAAATAATAAATAAAAATATATTAAAAAATATCATCAAGGTTTTAAGATGATACTCGTGATTTGGAATATTAAGAAGCTAAGCCCCTTTAAGAATCAAACAATTTAAATAATCCCAACTTATACATTTATAGAAATAGTGTGACAATATGTTTGGGTATCAAAAGGTAAATATTAGTAGGAAAAGGAATAATATATGATTGGTAGATAATGAGTTATATAACATATAGATGACAATAAATATCATTATGTCATGAATTAATATTACAACACAAAGTACATCAAATCAATAAAAGAATATCAAACTATTATAACTCATAACTCTCTACAAAGTTAATACTAATTTAACTTAATAGACGCCTAGATAAATATTTATATGCAACCAACCTACTAAAACATCATTGACTTAAATATTACACAAACTCTTAAAAAGTATAGATATACCCATAATGAGATCTAATTTTTTAAAATTATAAGGTGAATATAATGATTTATCCATTCTTACCTACTTGTGCACACAAAGATAGTTAAACATATAATGACTACTTATACTGAGATTAATAGTGAAAAATATTATATAATAGAAGTGATCCAAATATATTTAACAATAATAGGTAATTTGTATCATAGTAAATGACATGATAGCTCAATTCGCGGTGTAGGTTAATAAAATCAATTATGTTTTGTACTTATATTGAAAATTAATCGCGATTTTAGTAGTGAATCAATGGGGCAA